>ML792774.1:101290-114340 GCA_009831015.1 Picea engelmannii | reverse complement strand
TATAACTGTAATAATACCAAATACTATAGTACTAGGGCATGATAATCTATAGAATTTAACATAATATAATCATATTCCTTTAACTTTAAACAATCACATTTAGTATAATAATCTCTACAATTTAACAAAATATTTATATGTAAAGGATGCATATGTAAACTGAATTGTAGATTATGCATATCTCTAACAGGAGGCCAGAAACAAATGTAGCAACCAGGTTCCACCTAACCGTAGATGCAGAACAACGAAGATTACATGTCCTAATAACCCCCTAGCCTGATCATGACTCCATAAGGGAAAATTCAGCTTCACTCCTTAGCCACTATCCTTCTGTACAGTACAAAAATCATTTGCCTAACACCATGAGTGCTCACACAACAAGCATTCATTTCCACAATATACCAAGCAACACCATGCCTCCCACATGTGTTATATTTATCCTTATTGTGCCTAGGCCTTTTCCTTGAACTCCTTTCCCTCCTTGGAAATTCCAAGCTTTACAAATCCATGATTTTTAGGGGCTTCCAGTGACAGAACTCCACTTTTGACACTTGTTAAAATCAACTCTGGTTTAACTCAAACATGTTTCCCACTCATGGAGTCATATTCAATTATTTTTAACTTGAATGTTCCATCTGTTTCATGCATTAAATATATTAAAAATTTATGTCTCATACATATGTCAATTAAAGACAACAGTTGGCAAGTCAAACTCTTGTTCAACAATAGAAAATGTAACAGTTAAATGTCTTAGTTATACCAAGTATGAATTTCCATAAATGGAAATTTATTTTAAAAAGAATAAAATAAAAAGTTTTAATTCTTGAGGATACCACACCCCCCCCCTTCCTCCCACTTAAGTATAACATTGTCCTCAGTGTTAATCTTTCCTTCGATTCATTACTTGGAACAAAGTTGGATATGATTTCATAATTTCATCTTACAACTCCCAAGTAGCCTCCTCAGGGATAAAGTGCTTCCATTGCACATTTACGTGGGGGATGGCTCTATTCCAAAGTATTGTTTATTTCCTGTAAAGGCATGGAACTCAACTTTTGGTTCCACTTGCACCATGTTTCAATCAATGATGTGAGTAGGATCATGAATATATATTTTCAATAATTAAACATGAAAAACATTATTAATTTTTAAATTAGCAGGGAGTGCTAGTTTTTATGCCACTAGTCCAATTCGAGTTAAGACTTCGAATGGAACAAAAAAACTTGATTCCAACTTGGAACAGTTCCCTAGGTTTAATTATCTCCTTCTTGATTCGACGTTAAGGTACACATGTTCTCCAACATTAAATTATTGATGTCACCTTTTCTGATCTGCATAGCTTTTTTTTTCGATCTTGCACAACATTTAAATTCAGTTGCACCTTTTTGACAATTTGTTCCATTTGTTTGATCATTTCTTGTCCAATCATTATTTTGTCGACTGAATTATCCCAACTAATGGGATTTGTGTATTTTCTTCCATATAAAACATAGAAGGGACTCATTTTTGTCGACGCTTGAGAATCGTTATTGTAAGTGAATTCAACTAAGTGTAGGTACTCTTACATACATTCATAACATATCTTCGATAATCCAGTTTGTAAATTATGTCCATCCATTTGTTTGCAACTGAAAACTTGTACTGAAATTCAAATTAGTTTTCAATCCTTGCAAACAACTCTTTCCAGAAATTTGACGTAAATTTAACATCTCTATCTGAAATCACCATTTTAGGAATTCCATGCAATCTAAATATCTCTTTCATAAAAAAAATCAGTGATATTAATAGCTTTGTAGGTAGATTTCACAGGTATGAAGTGAGTATACTTACTCAATTTATCAATTACTACCATAATTGAATCATTTTGTCTTTGAGTTTTTAGAAAATCTGTGATGAAATCCATGGAAATAATTTATCATTTCCTGTCTGTTATAGGTAAAGGTTGTAATAAACGCATTGGATGTTGATGTTCATCTTTTACTTGTTGACAATATAAGCATTTAAATAAGTATTAAGTTGTTTCAGTTTTCATATTAGGCCAAAAAAATGTTTTTTGAGGGTTGCTATCATTTTATGTTATCGAGGATGACCATAATAGGGATTTTTGTGAAACTCATTCATAATTATCAACTTTAAGTCAACAAAATTCGGTACATATAATTTGTTTTTGAACTGTAATATTTTTTCCTTTTCAATCTACTAAAATCTATAGTATTCTTATTCTCTTCATTTTTTTGCAATTGTTTTGTTGTTTTGATGGACTCTGCATCATTCACATTTGCAGATTTAATTTTGTCCTCCATATAACTTTCTATTTTACTAATAATAACTTCATATAACTTGTCATTTCTTTGACTTAGTGCATCTGTGATTTTATTCTCTTTTGCTTTGATGTGTCACACTTCGAAGTCAAACTCGCTTAGAAAATCTAACCACCTTTCCTATGTTGAATTGAGATCATTTTGATTAATCAGATGTTTCACATCATTGTTATTTGTTAGTGATAGTATTTTTATTGTTGATTAAGGTTGGTTGTCATTGATGTCAACCCTTGCAGAAAGTTGGAGAACCCAGGTTTGGGTAATGGACCCAATTTTGTTTGATGGATAAATGCATGATTTTTGATATATTTACAGGTAATACTATTCTATATGGATAGCACATGTCATGCCATTTCCATTGGTATGTGGAAAATCACATAACTCCTCACAGTAAGAGAGTTATGTCCATGTGAAGTGGAAGAACTCTCTTGAATCATCTAGAAGCCCCAAAAGGTCAAAGTAGTCAAAGTGGTTAAAGAGATTTTTTACAATGTAAATAATAAAGTGAAGTTATGAGTGTACTATAATTCAAAATAAATACAAAATAAATTATTTAAATAATAAAGTTAATGGATAAATTACTAATTTGACAAGTGGTTAGAAGTGGGTTAGCCGTAAAATAAGGAAAATGGTTTAAGATGGTTAGAAGGTAACCCCTTGAGATAAAGTGAATAGATGAGTGTACTATAAGTCAAAGTGGATACAAAATAAAATATTTAAATACTAAAGTTAATAGATAAATTAGTAATTGGACAAGTGGTTAGAAGTTGGTTAACCTTAAAATAAGGAAAGTGGGTTAGAATGGTTAAAAGGTAACCCCTTGAGGAAGCTACATGAAAGTATAAATAAGAGGCAAGACTCTCTCATTTTAATCACACTTGAGCATATTGAATATTTACAAGTGACTGAGGTAACCAAATAATATCTAAGTCGAATTTCAGAGAGAAGGTGAAGTAAAGAAATGTCGAAATTCAAGGGCAGATAAATTCTTTTGATGATGCTTTCGAAGGTATGTTATTTACAGGTCATCTCACCATTTTCGTAATAACTTTTTTTCTAGAATGATTCAGACTGTGAAATTGATAGGACATTGAGAAAACATATCCAAGTAGTTGTGGTATAGATTTTATCTTGTTGATCATTCTATTTTTGGAGTTACACTCCATGGAATATAGGGTTTGTGGCTAGTCGTGAAACTAGTCTAAAAGAGGTGTTTCAGGTAAAAACATCATAACTTCTTCATAAAATATCCAAATTAAGTAAGAAAAAATGTGTTTATTAGAGTATAGGCTGTAGTATTCTGTGTAAAGTTTTCAGATCCATACAAAAAATATTCCATGCGGGGAATTCTCTTTAAGTTTTCTCTCTACAATAAGACAAAATTCAACATGGTATACCATTTTTTCTATAACTCCTTTTCTAGGAGGTTCCAAGTAGCGACACCCAGAGGAATTGCATAAAACACAATGACGAACATTGTGTACTATTTTCAAATCTTTATTGATTACATGTACATAGTTATGATTATTTCAAGTTAGAGTTGTTGACTAATCCATAACTGGTCATGTGAGACTAAAGAAAAGTTTGATGAAAATGCTAATCTCTTGTTAAAGTTAAGGAAGGTTTGCAGGTATTTGATCAGATACACCAGGTCTATTATAGAGTTACAAATCATATTTGGATGATGAAATTGATGAGGGATTTTGGTTGAGGTACATGTTGGGTACACAATTGAGACAAGTAGTTGATGAGTTGGCACATACATGAGGTGTATAGTTGATGATGTTGGTACATCTTTATGAGTCATAGTTGATGAGTAGTTGATACATGATTGGTACATAATTGGTATATGGTTGGATGCACTTGTTTATGGTATTGGTTGATTACAGGTTCTTTGGTACAGGTTGGTGCATGGTTGATTTACTTTTTTATGGTACAGGTTGATTACAGGTTCAGGTACAGGTTGATGAATGGTTGATGCATGGTTAAATTTTTTTAGTGCAAGTTTATTGGTACAGGGTTACAACAATATATCTCAAAGTGATAGTGTGACAGTGGCTCCATTATTCTACTTATACACTAGGGAGGTTGGATGGGGCAAGAACAGGTGGTTGTATCCACCTTTCGGTTATAGATGGAGAACATAGAGGGTTGTAGCCTCCTTTTGGTTGTAGACAGAGAATTGGGGAGTTGGAGACAATTTTATAACCTTGTCAAAGTTAGGAAAAGAGAATCATTTAGAGAAATTCCCTAGATCACGAAACCAACAAACACTTTGTGCAAGCATTGTCAACAAGGAAAACAAACAAAGACTAGGTTTAAATCAAAGGAATATTCAACACCAAGATCACAGGATATTTTTCATACCGATCTATTTGTACCAACTACAACAAAGGGTTTAAAAGGTGAGAAATACTTTATGTTATTATTTGATGATTATATAAGAATGACTGTAGTTTGATTTCTCAAGAATAAGTCAGAAGATTTTGAAAACTTCAAGATCTATAAGGAAATGGTTGAAAATGAAATGGATTCAAAAATCAAATGTTTGATATCTAACAATGGTGGAGAGTTCACTTCAAAGGAATTTATGGACTATTGCAATAGTTGTGGAATAAAAAGACAATTCTTTGTTTCTAGGACACCTCAACAGAATGGAGTTGTTGAAGGAAAGAACAAGACAATACATGAAATGGCTCCAACAATGCTAATGGATTCTAAACTAATAGATATTTTTTGGACACAGGTAGTGCATACAACAATTCACATTCAAAATAGATTAATGCTCAGAAACAACACTAACAAATCTCCCTCCGAGCTATGGAAAGGAAGACCAACAAATGTGAAGCACTTTAGATTTTTTGGAAGCAAATGGTACATCAAAAGAGAAGATGGAAGAATGGGATAGTTTGAATCTCGTGTGGACAAATGAGTACTTATTGGTTAATCAAGTAGAAGGAAAGCATACAAGTGTTACATTCTGAGATTGAACAAAGTTGTGTAAAGCATCAATGTAACAATTGATGAAATAGGTAGACAAGGATTAAATCAAGAAGAAAATGAACCAATGGAACATCTTTACGAAGAAGAAACACAAGATGAAAAATAAGTAGAAGGGGAATATGAAGAGGATCCAATAGAAGTAGAAGAGAAAGTTCAAAAAGTGCCTCCAAAGACACCTAATAGACGAGTACAAAAGAATCATCCCTTAGATCAAATTATCATAAACAAAGATGCAGGAGTTGAGGCTAGAAGAAGAATTTGTTCACTAGAACAAACACACCTAGCACTCTCATCTACGATTGAACCAACCTGTTTTGAAGAGGTCAACAAGGATGAATTTTTTAATTAGGCCATGGATGAATAATTGGATCAAATAGAGAAAAATGATACTTGGGAATTGGTTCCAAGACCAAAAGATAAGAATGTGATCGACACAAAGTGGGTATATAGGAATAAATTGAATGAATACAGACATGTTACAAGCAAAAAATCTAGATTGGTATGTAAATGATATGCATAGGTTGAAGGAATCGACTTTGAAGAGACATTTTCCCCAGTTGCTAGAATGGAAGAAATCCAATTGTTTTAGCTTATGCATGCTCCAAAAATATTAAAGTGGATCAGATGGACGTAAAATCAGTTTTTTTTAATGGGAAACTTGAAGAAGAAGTTTACATTGAACAACCAAAAGGATTTCAGTTGTTAGAGAATGTAGATTATGTGTTTAAATTAAATAAGGTCGTGTATGGTCTAAAACAGGGTCCTAGAGCATGGTACTCTAGACTGGATAAATATCTACAACAGACAAGGTTTAGAAAAGGAAGTAAAGAAAACAACATCTACATTTTCAAAGGATATGAAAAATGAATTTGAAATGTCATTACTTGGATAACTATCCTTCTTTTTGGGACTTCAGATACGTGAAAGCAACCAAGAAATTTTTATTTCTCAAACCAAGTATATCATAGAAATGCTAAAGAGGTTCAGAATGGAAGATTGCAAACCAGTTATCACTCCCATGCAAACCAGCTCTAAGTTGAGAAAATATGATGATTCAAAGTCTACAGATGAGAGGAGATACAGTTAAATGATTGGTATCCTACTATATGTGACAACATCTAGACGAGATGCAATGTAGGAAGTTGGACATGTGGAAAGATTTCAAGCAAAACCAAACGAATCACATGTATTAACATTGAAGAGGATTTTCAAACATCTCAAAGGAACAAAATAGTTTGGATTATAGCATCCAAAAGGAAAGGATCTATCACTTATTTCCTACACAGATGTAGATTGGGTAGGTTGTATTGATGATCGACGAAACACTAGTGTAGAAGCGTTCTACTTGGGTGAGTGTTTAGTATCATGGCTAAGAAAGAAACAATCATCAATATCTTTATCTACAGCCAAGGCAGACTATATTGCAACAACAACATGTTGTACACAGGTTCTTTCGATGAAAAAAGCTCTAACAGATATACTGGTTGAGTATGATGAGCCCATTCCAATTTATTTTGATAATACAAGCGCCATTTGTATCTCAAAGAAACTGCTGATGCACTCCAAGACGAAGCACATTCCAATCAAGTATCACATTCTACGGGAACAGGTTGCAGGAAAGAACATCAAAGTTGAGTATGTGGGCACAAAAGAACAAGTGGCGGACATTTTTACAAAATCACTTCCACGGGAAGCCTTTGAGTATCTTCGACAGAAACTCGTAGTTATTTCTACTCCAAAATGAATGATTTTGAATGTTTATCTTATATTTCTTAGATGTACACTACAAAACACCATAAAGAGGATAGTTTAGTTAGGGGTAGAAATCCCGTATGAAAAAATACATTTTCCATTGATGACAATGGGGGAGATATTTATCAGATGCAGAGGACAGAGGCATGGTTCCAGGGGGAGCATGAGCGATATAACTTCAGTATTGCATGACATGATTTCAATATTACATCATAGTGTTTCCATCAATTCCAAAGGGGGATATTGTTGATTAAGTTTGGTTGTTATTGATGTCAACCCGTGAAGAAAGTTGGAGAACCCAGGTTTGGGTAATGGACCCAAGTTTGTTTGATGGATAATGGTATGATTTTTGATATATTTGTAGTTAATACTATTATGTATGGATTGTACATGTCATGAAATTTCCAGTGGTATGTGGAGCGTCACATAACGCCTCCCGGTTAGAGAATTATGGCCATGTGAAGTTGGATAACCCTCATGAGTCATCTAGAAGCTCCAAAAGGTCAAAGTAGTCAAAGTGGTTTAAGATATTTTTTAAAAGGTAAATAATAAAGTGAAGTGATGAGTGTACTATAATTCAAAATAAATACAAAATAAATTATTTAAATAATAAAGTTAATGGATAAATTACTAAGTTGACAAGTCGTTAGAAGTGGGTTAGCCCTAAAATAAGGAAAACGGTTTAAGATGGTTACAAGGTAACCCCTTGGGGTAAAGTGAAATGATGAGTGTACTATAAGTGAAATTTGATACAAAATAAATTATTTAAATAATAAATTTAATGGATAAATTAGTAATTGGACAAGTGGTTAGAAGTTGATTAACCCTAAAATAAGGAAAGTGGGTTAAGATGCTTAAAAGGCAACCCCTTGAGGAAGCTACATGAAAGTATAAATAGGAGGAAAGGCTCTCTCATTTTAATCACACTTGAGCATATTGAATATCTATAGGTGACTGAGGTAAAGAAAGGATATGTAAGTCGAATTTCAGAGAGAAGGTGAAATAAAGAAGACCAAAATTCAAGGGAGGATAAATTCTTTTGATGATGTTTTATAAAGTATGTTATTTACAGGTTGTTACACATCTTTTTGGTCACTCTGGTGGCATTTCTACAATGTGGTATTCAGGCTACCAACAAGGACTTTTTCCTGACAAAGATGACTGTTGTCTTCCTCTAGAAAACATATTTTTAAAGTAAGTTCATAGGCCACCTATGTATTAGGGTGCGAGAATGCCTGATTCTCGTAGTCCACCCACAGCTAGGGTGCGAACTTCTCCCTGGTTGCTCTATAGGTAGGCTATGAACCTATTTTTAAGCTTGGAGAAAAGAAGAAGTCTTGAGGGTTCTAGAAGGGAATATTCTAGAGGATGAGTTGGCATTCGTATGGTTGGCATCCTATTGACTTCTCTAATTTGGTGGGATCATCCTCATCCATGTAACTATCTCTCATTCTCCTATATATTGAAAGGTTTCTCATGGAAAAGGTTAAGCAAGATTGAATGAAGAATTGGTGAAAGAATTATGTGAGGAATTCTTCTTGGATAAGAGCTTGGGGCTCTCATTTGACCTATCAAGATGGGCTAGATATTCTTCATATGGTTGTAGAACAAGTGTGTGTTGGAACCAAGAGCCATCGAAAGGAAGCTTGCGACATCAAGGTGATCAGGTTGTAATATTCTATTTCCATATAATATGATACTGAGGCATGTCCCTTTCCCATAAAATCTCTATTATTTTATTGTGTAATTCATTGGTCATATGCATAGGTTGAATTTTGAATATACTTTGTTATCTTCACTTTGGTTGGTTTGTGTTGTCTTGGACTTGATTTCACGAGAGCACCGGAGCGAAGCGAGAACAACAGAGACCTAAGGAAGCAATCTAAAGGTATGTTACTTGTTCCTCTTTGATAGTAGATTCAATGGTCACAACTTAGGGAAAGAGTAGTGCCCTGTATTGTTTTGTTCTAGATCCAGGTGGATCTAGGGAGATTTGTTTGTGTCTGTACTTACTGATTTGTCCAATAACAAAATTGGCAACTCCGTTGGGGACCCATACCCATTTTTAATTGTTTTTATTGGTTTTTTCTTGGCCATTTTTTCTTGACATACAATTTCTCATCCCATCAATATATGAGTCTCGAGGATACCCTCATTGACTCCCTGGGTCCAGAAGTTCTCTCAAAAATTTAGTCATTTTCCCAATTTTTGCTTGTTTACAGGCATTCTCGCACTATACCCTTTAGTGGCCTGTGAGAATCACCTAAGTTCAAACACTGGTTTTAAGTCCAGTGAGAACCCCTTGCAGTCAACCTTTGTTCATCCTATGAGAATCTTTGATTATCGCATTGTAATACACTGCCAACCTGCGAACCCTCTTGCAATTTTTTTGGTTTAAGCCTTTTATGTCCTGAGATACCTAGACTTGTTTGTGTGTCTAGGAGGAACTTCTTTGGTCATTGATTGGATTTTTCTTAGCTTCAGACCCCATGAATGATTGGCTTTAAGAAATCGAAAGCCCTCTTTGTTCAATTTGTCTCTACTTTTACCTCTTGACCCTTTTCTTCGAACAAGGGCATAATATCCGATCTTAGTATCTGAGTGCTTGTTTGGTCCAAGAGTTTGCCACTGGTTTAAAAGTTGTGATTGATTGTTTTCTTTGAATCGTTTATTACTTGGGAACTTATACCCATATGCATTTGAATAGACCTGTTTTGTCAATTTAATTATTTTTGTCTTCATTGAAAGACCCTTTTTGGAGTGTTGTTGTGATTGATTTTTGTTTTCGTTGGTTGCTTACTCTTTTAGTTCCATCTCTCTTGTTGGTTTCTAATTAAAATTAAATACATTTTCTTTTAAGAAACCTGTTATTAGAAAATAGTGGCATTTAAATATTGAAAAAACACGAATAGAGAATTCGCATTGCTAGTGATTGTTTGAAATTGCATCTTAAAGACTCATGCACTATAGTTCATGCTATTCCGGAAAATTCCTCTATCCCTCCCGTAAATAGGATTCATCGAACGAAACTTGTATATTTCATTCCTAATTACACATTTTTGGGTCAGAGTCTCATACAACATTGGTTTCATCTCCGTGTCCTCTTGAGTAACAACAACCCTTAATAATATTGTGAAATTTTAAAATTTAACTAGTAAATTTTTCTAGGGCTCTTATACATCAACATTAACTAGGCTAGAGCTTTGGAACAGGCAGTGAGACACACTCTCCAATGTACAAAACACACAATAGTATCTTGTGATAGGGAGTGTCAAATTCCATTAGCAACATTTTGTCCTGGGAAGCCCTTCTCACACAAGGGTCAAACCTGAGGTCGCATCGAGATTAATAGAGTTACTCACCCTACTTTGTTGATATCGGTGTAGAGATTGCATGTATTACGGGGGTCACTTGAAGGTATACCCACAATGATGAGTGGAAGCCTCTCAAGCTTATTTTGGGCCAGATACCCTACCCTTGCATGTGGATCAGACTGTCGACTGTCCCCCCAGGCATTGTTGTTGTTGGTGGTAACCTTAGTTTCCTATCTTATTAGGATATTACACAATGTGACTATGGAGGGGAAAGTCTCCACGGAACCTGGAATCTACATTGGCCAAATTCACTCGGGCTCCTTGGAGGGTATACCCACGATTATGTGTGGGAACTTGCACCAGGGTGTAAGTCCGTTAAGCAGGCTGTCAATGTAGCTTTTCCACCCTAGCCTAGCCCCTTCTAGTCTCATCGTTGCGACATTGGATTTCATCACCAACTAGTGACCCCGACATTAGAAGGTCTTGTTTGTTTGGTCTGCTTCCTAGATTTTACTAGAACATGTTGTTTTTCTACCCGAGTAGGCCTTGAAATATCTTGTGTAAGTTTTTAACTCAATCACAATTGACCCTCCACATCGTTCACGTAGAATGCAAGGTTTAACCCCAGAAGATTTGGAAGGTTCTCAACCCTTGCCTACTAGCTCACCTGAGGGCTCTCCTCAACAGAGTGAAGTCCAGGATGTCACCACTCCACAAGTGGAAAGAACTGACTCTCTAGAAAGATTCTGAATTTCCAATTCTAGAGAGGACTTTCAAGTTCACCCCAACTTTGAGAGACGTATTGTGCGGGTTAATTCTTTTGAAGAACTAGTTGTTCAATCTTCTAGATCACCAACCTGACCTTATGTTGGACCTGAGGGTCAATATCCTTTTTGGGCTGCTGACCTTTTTAGGTAGGATCTCTTCAGCTCAGGAGCAGGTGTTGATATCACTGTCGCACCTGAACTGCCCGAGACATCTTATCTTGACGCAATACCTTTTACTAATGCTTACTACTTTCTTGGTACAAAAACTTCACTGGCCAACCACGTCTTGACTATCCCTCTAGAAACGGTCCATTATACAATGGCCACAGAAACCACGATTCCACACACCAAGATTACGACAACCAACCAAGATCCCATTGACACAATGCTTTCGTCCAGATTCACCTCTGTAAATTCTAACCTTGTACAATGTCTATTGTAAACATATATTCAGAAAAGAATAGAAAAGATAAAATGGAAAATGCAAACATTACACAGTGATTTTTCCCCTGGAAACCCAAACCGGGAAAACCAACATATATTATATTCATACATTGTGTTACATTGTTTACAATACAATATACATATAGGATCCAGTGGCATCGAAAACCCTAACCCATTGACCTGGATTAGTCCAAAACCCTAATTTCTTAACCAAAAATAGAAAACCATCGGCAAAAAACCATGTGCTGAAAAATCACTTGAATATCATGTGGTCCCGGAAATATGTCGTCCCGGTGCAAAAAAAAAATTCGGGGGCGCTGCCCTCGAATCCCCGCGCGGGGGGGTCTTCCCCCCTGCACCCCCCTGCGCACCCGACGCAGACGCTCAGACAGTTCTACTCATGCAAAGAATATAACACATACCCAAGATTCTCCCACATGTTGTTTTCTTTGCACACAGGGGGTTACATAGTCAACAATCTAGGGCGGCAATGCCCATGGATCCTCTACACCAAGAGAACTTCTCAGTTATCACAGATTTTGTTAATGAATCTGCAACATTCTTCAAAGTGTCCACCTTCATCAGTGATACTTTCTTTTCTTCAATCATGTCTCTCACAAAGTGATATTGAACATCAATGTGCTTTGTCCTTGGATGATAAGCAGGGTTCTTTGCCAAGAAAATTGCACTCTGACTATCACACTCTTTCCTTATAGCTTCTTGTACCAACCCAATACCTGAACACAATATTTGTAACCATACTCCTTCCTTACTTACAGGAGTGGCTGCCATGTATTCAGATTTTGTAGTTGAAAGTGCCACTACAACCTGTCTTTTGCTTATCCAACTTATTGCTCCTCCAAACAGGTTAAACACATACCCGCTTGTGGATCTCCTACGATCCAAATCTCCAGCCCAGTATGCATCCACAAAGCCATGTATATAGACCACTCTATCCAATCCCGGTCTTCCTTCGTAGCACAATCCATAGCTAGCAGTGCCACGCAAATACCTGAAAACCCTTTTTAGTGTTGTCCAATGTTCCTTCCCTGGTTTTGACATATACCTGCTCAAAACTCCCACTTCATGTGCAATGTCTGGTCTAGTACAGACCATTGCATACATCAAACTGCCAACTGCACTTGCATATGGAACATGAGACATGTCCTCCTCTTCTTCATGTGTCTTGGGACACTGATCCCCAGATAATTTTACACCAACGAGAATAGGAACCTTGACCGGTTTACATTCTTGCATATTAAACTTCTACAATATTGTCTCGACATATTTTCAGTGATTTAACCAAAGTTTCCTCCTTTTTCGATCTCTTTTAATTTCCATGCCCAAAATGAAATTTGAAGCACCAAGATCCTTCATGTCGAATTTATAGGACAACTGAGTTTTCACATCCTGGATAATCTCCTTGTTGTTTCCTATCAGCAACATGTC
>ML792774.1:56722-97498 GCA_009831015.1 Picea engelmannii | reverse complement strand
GATAATATGTTGTCCCGGTGCAAAAAAAAATTTCGGGAGCGCTGCCCCCAAAACCCCTGCGTGGGGGGCTCCACCCCCCTGCACCCCCCTCTAACCCCCCTGCACGCCCGACGCAGACACTCAGACACTACTACTCATGCAAATAATATAAAACATACCCAACAACCCCAACCCTTCCACCTGGATATCATGCCTTAAATGCTTCTATCCCCACTCTTGCACAGATGACGTCCAGGACTCCTGGTGATTCCACTACTTCTGGGCACCCCCTTCCCAGTTTCATTTCGACACTTCCTCCACCCCCTTTCAAAGGACCTCTTCAATTTTTTGTCGGAGGCACTAATCCTAGTGGCACCATTCTGTCATTCATATCTAATCACCAGATTCCTATTGGTGGACAATTTCACCAAGGAGACCAAACCTAAATCCCTTTTACGGGACAAGTTCTAATTGGGACTCAACCCCCGATTGGGGGGAAACCCCCACCAACCCCACCCTATGGAAAAAACATACCTTCGTCCTTGGCCCAGTACTGACATTATCTTGTTCAACATAATCCTTTCTCGACTGGGGGGAAACAACCTTGAGCTAGCTCCATCGCTTCCCCTAGCACAGGCCAACCATACCCAGGCATGTCCAATCCTATATGGGGCTTGAACGCCTAGCCTCATGCCCCTATTAAAGGGTATAACCCAATGAGTTACTTGCCTCCCCACCAACAACCGAACCTGCTCGAATCATCCCATTACATGCAAACCGCTTATGGTCCCACTAGTTTACCGACGAGACTTCCTCCCCAAAGTCACCAGTAGCCACATGTGAACAGATAGTTACCCTTCTTAGCCACCTTGGACCTACTGAATCTGTCGAGGATATTGAATGATCCGATCCGTCACTCTCCTCACTAGCTTGCAATACCAGCCAAATTACCATAGGACATCCCTAAATTCGATGGCAAGCCAGGAGAGGATCCAAACAATCACGTCATGACTTTTCACCTTTGGTGCTCATCCAACTCTTTGATGGATGACTCTATTCGCCTATGTATTTTTCAACGAACCCTTACAGGGTCTGTCGCGAAGTGGTACATAGAATTACCATGAGGTTTCTTCACTAACTTCAACACCCTCGCCATGGCTTTTCTCACCCACTACTAGCTACCAATCCAATATGAAACCGGAACTGAGATCTTGAGCTCTTTCAAACAAAGCAAAGCCACTCATATCTTCAATCACATTCATGAGTGGTGTCGTAGACGATGTCTCATCAAACTTGAACTTCGAGATCAATTGCTGGAAGAATGGTTCACAAAATCATTCGTGAATGACATCTCTTGTGACATCACCATGGGTGGAGATGTCACAGAAGAACAAGCAATCAGTCATGCCCAATACCTAGACCTCGTTTACTCACAAACGGGTACTCTTTATGACCTACTTCCTGACGCACCTCGTTTTGCTACTTCTACTACTTCAACCACTCCTACGGCTTCACATGCTATCGACAATGTGATTGGCACCTTCCATGCCCAACCTCATTCCGTCCAGACCTCTTGCAACAACCCCAAATCTATGCCTTCTAATGTTCAAAATGCTTCGCCTCCTACCCCTCCCACCGGCAAGACTTCTTAGGTAAATGTTGTTCAATCTACCCCTACCGGCAGAAATAAATCCAAGAAAGGAAAGGGTAAGACCAAGAAGGACAAAAATAATCC
Organism: Picea engelmannii; assembly: GCA_009831015.1. Lineage (NCBI taxonomy): Eukaryota > Viridiplantae > Streptophyta > Pinopsida > Pinales > Pinaceae > Picea > Picea engelmannii. The sequence goes on along the minus strand of ML792774.1, from coordinate 95,784 downwards.
ACAAACTGAGAAAACTAAAGCACCCCTTGTTGACAATAGGGATAAGCGCAAACCTCAATATCCTTGTCTTATCTGTGGTGATGATCAATACACAAAGGATTGTCCACGTCGCGTCGAGGTTAACAAGTTCCTTCAAGGGACCCCAAAACCCCCCACTACGGCTGTATTGTCACAACCCTTCCCCTCTCAACAACAGGCCCAATTGGTCATTCATGACCAACAGTCCCGCTCCAATACATCATATGTATTAATGTGTACTGGTGATTCAAAGAAGAATGACATCACACTTACCACCTGAGCCAAAGATTATTCTTCTTCCAAAGAGAAGGTTGATACGATACCACCTTCATTGGTCCAACCCTCTCCTACGACCCCACTTACCAACGGTCCTCTTCATCTCGAATGATCGAGCCTCGATGCAGTTCTTCACCCTCCCCCAAAGGGTGTTGTTCGGAAATCGGCTTTCAATCCTCATGCCTGTGCCACCCAGAACTACAGCATTGTCGAATATCTGGCCCAAGCACCGTCCGTGATGTCAACCCTCGAAGTCCTCCAAAGTTTTCCTATACAACGGAAGGCATTGTTGAAAGCTATTGGTGGAATTGACCCCATGGATACAAATTTAATAATCTTTAACTTGGAAGATCACATTCCAAGATTACCCCCTCAACTCGCATTCCAAATACAAGTTATGGTCTTCGACAAGAACATTTGTAGAACAATCATCGATGAGGGCGCCTCGACGTGTGTCATGTCTATCACCTGTTGGAAAGCCATCAGCTCTCTTCATCTGACCGAATTCCACAACACACATAAAGCCTTCAATGGCTCTGGTTTCAAACCTTACGGTGTCCTTCCATTGTTTCCTATCATGTTAGAAGGAAAAATGGTCCAAGTTGAAGTGGAAGTCTTTGATGCTCCTCTTGATTACAACCTTCTGCTTGGTCATAGCTAGATTGACTCCATGTGTGCAATTGTGTCGACTCTTTTCTATGTCATTCATTTCCCGCATCAAGGAAAATTTGTTACCGTTGAACAATTGGCCTTCTTTCACTCTGGTACACGTACCGACAATGTACCGTTCATTTCCAAAACTCCTCCTAGATATGAGAACGTTGGGGTCGGTCTTCTCAAATGTTCCTCTTTGATGGGCACTTCCCCCATTCCACCACCCTATATTCCGCATCTGTATGTTGCTTCAATCAACATGATCTCCACCTCTGTTCATGACACCCATGCGTCTCATGACCCATGGACTTTCCCCAACCCAGGAGATCATCTTCATTATGGCGACAAAATGCCTTTGAGTCCAGTTGAATCTGCCTATCAAGACATTCAATTGGCAACCCTTACTACCCCTTCTCTTGATGATTCATCTCTAGATCATTTCCACGTTATCTTTCCCACAGATGAGATGATTATGTCTGTCATGTCCATGGAAGACACCTCCTGGGATGATGGACATCATCGTTCCATTCTCTTCCTGGAACAACACACCATCGAGAGTTACCAACGACTCTCGACCCCCTCGACCATTGTTGTCATTTCTATTGTTCCCGAGTCTACACACGATGTGCTTTACAAAAGGAACTTAAGAAACATCTCACCCACGATTCCCCTCAACATCTCCATCAAACTTGGAATCATTGAAAATGTTCATATCGGAGCTTCCTATTCCCATGAAAAACTTGTCAACTACAAGTCTCTTTTCCAATAATTTCATGACGTCTTCGCCTGGAGCTACGAACAAATGCCAGGTATTGACCCTGCTATTGTGATACATGATATTAAGACATACCCGGATGCTAAACTTGTCTGAAAATGCCTTCGTCTGGTCCACCCAAGTAAAGTAGCCACTATCAAGCTTGAAGTTGAAAAACTTCTCAAAGTTGGCTTTATTTACCCTGTGGCCCTAACTGATTGGGTTTCCAATCTTGTTCCAATTGACAAGAAACAAGGCACCATCCGCGTGTGCATTGATTATAGGGGCATTAACAAATCTTGTCCTAAAGACAACTTTCCTACCCCCTTTATCGACCAGATCATCGATGATTGTGCTGGAAGTGAAATCTTCTCCCTGATGGACAGTTTCTCCAGATATAATCAAATCAATATCGTTCCCGCAGACCAACACAAGACTGCCTTTATTTGTCCTTGGGGCACGTTTTCTTATTGGAAACTCCCATTCAGTTTAAAAAATGCCGGCACAACTTTTCAGCGTGGCATGTCTTACGCTTTCCACGATATCAAGCATATTATGCAACCATATCTCGATGACTTACTTGCTCGCTATCGGTTTTACCATATATGCTTGAATCCCCACAAATGTGTTTTCTGCATAGAATCCGACTGAATTCTAGGATTTATTATTTTGTGTCAGGGGATCCGAGTTGATCCTTTGAAAGTCGAGGCAATTCTCAATCTTCCTCCCCCTTCCTCACTTTGCCAGTTACAAAGTTTGCAAGGGAAGGCAAACTTTCTTCGTCATTTCATCCCAAACTACATTGAGCTAACTCTTGGATTTACACGACTAATCAAGAAAGGGCCCAAGTTTGTGTGGGACACCACTGCCAACAAATCTTTTGAAGCTTTGAAACTATCTTTGACACGTGCCCTGCTACTCTTCCCACCCGATTAACGTCGTGATTATTTCCTCTACCTCACAGCCTCGGACCTTACCATCGCTATGGTTCTCATTCAGGAAGATTATTCCCACGATGAACATGTCATCTATTACTTGAGTCGAAATCTCACGACTACTGAAACCAAGTATTTACATGTTGAAAAACTGGCCTTGGTAGCCATCCAAGAAGTACAACATTTCCGACACTATATCCTCTCTCGCAAAACCACTTTTATTTCCACCTGCAACCCTATGTAGCACATTCTTACATGCCAACTGCTAGGGGGGAAATACTCCAAATGGATCATGATACTACAGGAGTTTGACTTAAAATTTGAACGTGTTAAGTCCAAGAAATCCTTAGTGTTTGCTGACTTGATATGAAATCTTCCCTTCCCTAAGAAAGAAACAATAGAAACAGATTCATTACCTGATGAATCTCTTTTTTTTATCATTTTCTATTATCTTTGGTATGGAGATATCATCATATATATTCAAACCCAGACTTTCCAGCCTAATTTGTCTAGTACTGACCATCGTCGCATCCGCTACCAAGCCCGTCAATATATTATCCTAGGTGATACTCTTTATCGTCATGGGATTGACTCTTTTTTTTTATGCTGCCTCACTTTTGACGAAGCCGAGAAAGCCCTCAATGACTACAACTCTGGAGCATGTGGTGGTCACATGTCTGGGTATGCTACTGCTCAAAAAATCTTGCATGCCGACTATTTTTGGCCTTCGTTATTTAACGAATCTATCATTTCCGTCCAAAAATGCCATGCCTACCAAACCTACAACCACAAGATACAATCACACCCTGCTCCTCTACACCCTGTGGTGTCCATTGGTCCATTTGCAAAATGGGGTATTGGTTTCATGACATGTCACCCTCACTCGGTCACAGGGCATGGTTACATTATTGTAGCCAAATATTTCTTTTCAAAATGGGCCGAGGCGATTCCCACATTCGAGAATACTAGATGAACAACCGTAGTATTCATATTCAATCACATCATTTCTCATTTTGGTGTTCCTCGGGCTATCATTACCGATCACGGTAGCCACTTTAGAAACTTCATGATGTCCGAACTCTCTGAAAATTTGGGTCTTCACCATGAAAACTCGACATGCTATTACCCACAAGCCAACGACCAAGTTGAATCAATAAACAAGGTCCTCATTACCATGCTTTGACGAATGATATGGATTCACAAGACAAGTTGGCACATGATGTTGTTTTCACCATTGTGGGCGTACCGGATGTCCATTAAGTTTGCTACCGGGTTTACACCATTCCAACTAGTTTATGGCCTAGAAGCCATCTTACCAATTGAATGTGAGATACCCTCCTTAAAACTAGTCGTCGAAATCCTACCGAACACTTCTGCAGAAGAAGAACGTTTGTTGCACCTCGTGTAATTAGATGAGACTTGTCGCGACGCTACCCTAGTCATAGAAGCCCAGAAAAAACGCGTCAAGGCTATATATTAGGAACCAGAAAGTTCAAAGCTATGTGGCAAGGTCCTTATATTGTTAAACACGTTCTGGAGAAAGGAGCCTATGAGTTAGTGGACTACGATGGTATCCCTTTGAGTGAAACTAGAAATGGGTTGTAATTAAAGAAGTACTGTGCATGATATCACCTGTGCACAAGTGCTTGTATGTTATTGTACCATACTTTTTGTTTCTTTGTTTTGATTTTGCGTTATTTGGCCTCTACCCTCGATGACTTATCATGCATTGTACTTGGTTTCTAGATGTTGGAGTCTTTGCCACCCTACATTGGCTTCGCTGATGGCGCTAGCCGTAGTACTCAGAACCTTGCTTCTGTTGCATGGGCACTTTACGCCCCTACACACGAACTCATCAGTTTATGAGGTGTGTGTCTCGGTCGAGAAACCAATAACATTACAGAATACAACGTCGTCATAGAATTATTGATCGATGCTATTTCGCTTGGTATTCACAGCCTGGTTATCCGACTTGATTCACAGCTAGTAGTACTACAGTTAAGTAACATCTATGCTATCTGAAGTCCTATTTTATTATGGGTATATTTACGAATTCATCTGATGGAACGTTATTTTGATTATATTGAGTATCAACACATTCCTAGATTTCTAAATACATTGACAGATGCATTAGCTAACTATTTGTTAGACAGACATTTGAGACATTTATAAATCAATCACACATCACATGTATGACGTAACACGAAATAATATGGTAGAATTCATGTATATATATAACGATCAAAAGTCTTTTACAAAAACGTTTTTGTCCAATGACCAAAAATCTCAAAATATGAAGCCCATGGCTTCTACAAAATAGTGTCATGGATGAATCTCATGATAGCACACTATAGCTCGGGCCACCCTACAAAGTAGTCAACCAATAGACTCAGACACACCTACTGTATGGTGCTGGTGACGTCTAGGGATCTCCCCAATGGCCATATCCGGGATGCCTACAGTCAACCCCTCCAGATTTTGCTCCACTGCTTCATAATATTCAACATCCCACCTTGCAACTAGAGCTACCTCTCCTCGCCGTTGAATGCAATAATTTCCTGTAGGTCGATAGGGCCCCACGTCTGTGTCATAAAAAATAGATTTTGTAATTAGTTCTTGACAAAACATAAAAACATTGCATATGACAAAATTTACAAAAAAAACATTTAAAAAAGCAAAATGTATACTTCTTACCTAGATCACCACATTGGGCACCCTCAGGTAAGGCCAAATTCGGATCTCCATGGAAATCCAACTCAACATAGGCATAAGCATCGATCATTAACATTTGAGGCCACAACCAGTCGAAAAAGGCATCATTGTATTTGATGATAGGCCCTGCCACATGACGAGCCATGAGGTTGCACCACCTCAACATCCTCGGGTCTTCTGGAGCCGGTAAGCCCCAGTCAACCTGTAACCGCAACAGTGGAACCCTCTCTAGAAAGAAGGATACTAAAAGCGACCCATACCCAAATTGTTTCATCTCTCCCTTTCTGCATTTCGTTAGTTGCCTCTTCATGCTGCGAAGGACTGCATCTGACCAGTCCAAGACCTGAGGCTCTGTACACTCTATGGCATACTCAAAATATCTTTGGAGAGCCACGTGTGGATCTACGCTCCCAACCATATGAGAAATAATGAATAATATGGTTCGAAGGGTCAAGTCTTGGACCCCCCAGATAGTCACTTTACCTTTGCTCCTCTCCACTTTAGAGACACAATATTGGTGACAATATTTTCTCATGGAGAGCCCGCCACCTCTACCTCTAGTCAAAGTAGCGTGGTACTCACACCGTGACAAACCTATGAGGAAATAGACATCCTCAATATCCAAAGTCAATGTATGGACTCTGACATGAAATAACTGCTGGTCCACATCCCACATATGGACCAGGTACTCCTGTAGTCTAAGTTGGGCTCTGATGCCTGGAATCCAGAAGAATTTTAAAATCCCACAGTCTCAGAGGGCAGCAATGGTACCCGGGTCATTCCCGGAAATAGAATCATCTTCCTCATGCTCTCTTTCTCTCCCCTCCAGCATTATGATGGTCAAATCCCTGCACAAGAACCATAAGAGAAGGGTCAGCAACTCATTTCAAATCTTGGCAGATTTTTCATTGAGAAAAATCTTTTTGAAATTTCATTTTGCAGCCCTTGCAGGTGCCCCTTTGGCATAGTGCGATATTCTCGCAAGTGACTTTGGGGCCATCTGTGAGAATCATGCATTCTCGCGGGTCCCGTATGACTAGCCTGCAAGAACGCCCGAGCACAAGTTTTGGCCCTAAAACAAACCCAAAACCTTCAAATTTGCCAATGAAAATGAAAACTAAACAATGGAAAAGATAGGAGATCAAGAGCCTACCTTGTTGACAGAGATGGTTTTCCAAATGGTTTCCTGTGCCTCCCATGATCGAACGATGAAATTTGAGGTAAAAAGAGTTGTTTTGGGCAAAGTTCTTGACAAAATCACAATGACTATGGTAAAAGCCCTTTTACCCACTTATATATACTTTTACCATTTTTGTTAATTTTTTTCCTATAAAACCTAAATGCCCTAATACTTTTGTGAGCATAGTCTTTTGCAGATGTCGCATCCTCAAAATCTGATCGGAGGGTATGGATGTTCTTTTTCTTTTTGTAATGTGTGCCTTGACTATTTCATCATGTACACAATTTCTTTTTAGGGTTTTCTAGATAAAACCTCGAGCTCAGTCTTCGTTCATTGTCGTGCTCGAAAATACATGAGAACGTAACCGATTATACTTTTTCTCATCATTTCGTACTCGTCATGGTAGCACGAAAATGACGAACACACACAGTAGTATCTTTTAAGCTCTTTTCACACTCCTTAAAAATGAAAAGATGGTTGAGCGATCTTGTTTTGTTCACGCTCATAAAAGTATTTGAATAAGATTTTTGATGGGCGTTAATTTATCAATTTTTTGGTCCTGTCAAACTATTTTATGAAAAATGAACTGAGAGAGTCCTCTTTAAGTGTTTTTCAGACTCTCAAAATATGAAAAATCCCCGAGTTTTCTATCCTTTGACTCGTTAAACAAACATCAAAATAAACGCAATGGGACCGAACCACTCCTTCCTAGGGTTCGTTAAACATACTTTGAGGGACTCGTCGAAAGGATGAGATTACATCAACAAGCATATGTTATCCTCCTAAAGTTTGCGTAAAAATAAAGAGGTACTCACCAAAACTAGTGGGGGGGAATTTGGGAAAAGGGATATGTTTCCATCTTCATATTAATGGTAGTAAGCGTCTTTCTTAAACATGACACCCCCTATTCGTCATTTGAATTTGGGTTGGGAAATCCATTTGTCTCTCATTCGATTTGCTATAAGGTCACGTCTTGGGTCGTCTTTGAGTCAGTGCTGCCAAGTCCTTGGTCGTGTCATTCATATGTTCAAGAGTTGTCCACAAAAACCTTTTATTGAGTCGGCCATCTGCATTTGTCCATTCTTACTATGTCGGCCTTCCCCTTGTCCATGTCCATATTCGTCTATACTCTATTCCAGCCTCAAAATTTGTTACTTATTTCGTGTCATTGATGGGGGATACATCAAGGCCCTCCTGTGATGAGTCTTGTTCCATCGACTCCAACTCATTATCTGGAAATAAGACTTAGAAATCATTTAGTACCTTGGAACCTGCATGCCTTAATGGTAGGTCTCCTTGCTGTCGACAGGGGTTCACATCATTGATCCCTAATCGAGAGATTCCGCCGAGTGCTCGATTTCAACTCATATATTCGCATTCGTTTGGATTTTGCTTTGGTACCTTGGGAGTCATTGACATCAATGGTGATTTCCCTCGCACTTTTTAATGGTTTTCATTAATGAGAGGTAATCAAGTGGTTTCAACCATGCTCGACTTAAACACATGTAATCACATGGTTAGACTCGTATTTGTGGCGGGGTTGACTACCCTGGGTCTTATCTATTTTGGACCAAGTTGCGATGGAGTATGTATAATTTGTATCTGCACATAGATACACTTTGTATGTCACATAGCTATGTCGTCTTTAGATCAAGAAATTTTCACATAGATCCATGATGTATTCCTTGTGGCTATGTAACATGTTGATGGCATGGATCCACATTGTATGATTGGTGGCCATGACCTACACTTATGATTTTGTATTATATTTTGTCGATGCTTGATTGTTTGCAGGTTTCCGATTACGTGTGCTCCTGGTTTCTAACACACACACACATTTTACAAGGTATTTTGGCTGTCACAAGTTCCAGCCTCATACCTTGGGGGGCATTCTGTCACACATATTTTTGGTCACTCTGGTGGAATTTCTACGATGTGGTATTCAGGCTCCCAACAAGGAATTTTGTCTGGGAAATATGAATGTTGTCTTCCTCTAGAAAATATATTTTTAAAGTAATTTTGCAGACCACCTATGTATTAGGGTGTGAGAATGCTCGATTCTCACAGTCCACCCACAACTAGGGTACAAACTGCTCACAAGATGCTCTATAGGTAGAGTGCGAACCTGTTTTTAAGCTTGGAGAAAAGAAGAAGTCTCGAGGGTTCTAGAAGGGAATCTTCTAGAGGATGAGTTGGAATTCGTATGGTTGGCATCCTACTGACTTCTCTGATTTGGTGGGATCATCCTCATCCATGTAACTATCTCTCCTTCTGCTATATATTGAAAGGTTTCTCATGGAAAATGTTAAGAAAGATTGAATGAAGAATTGGTGAAAGAATTATGTGAGGAATTCTGGTTGGATAAGAGCTTGGGGCTCTCATTTGACCTATCAAGCTGGGCTAGATCTTCTTCATATGGTTGTAGAACAAGTGTGTGTTGGAACCAAGAGCCATCGAAAGGAAGCTTGCAACATCAAGGCGATCAGGTTTTAATCTTCTATTTCCATATAATATGATACCAAGGCATGTCCCTTTCCCATAAAATCGGTATTATTTTATTGTGTAATTCCTTGGTCATATGCATAGGTTGAATTTTGAATATACTTTGTTATCTTCACTTTGTTTGGTTTATGTCGTCTTGGACTTGATTGCACGAGATCCCCGGAGCGAAGCGGGAACAACAGAGACCTAAGGAAGCGATCTAAAGGTATGTTACTTGTTCCTCTCTGATAGTAGATTCAATGGTTACAACTTATGGAAAGAGTAGTGCCCTGTCTTGTTTTGTTCTAGATCCAAGTGGATCTAGGGAGATCTGTTCGTGTCCGCACTTACCGATTTGTCCAATAACACAGGTCATTTCACCATTTTCGCAATAACATTTTTTCTAGAATGATTAAGATCATGAAATGGATAGGCCATTGAGAAAACATATCCAAGTAGTTTTGGTACAAATTTCATCTTGTGAGTCATTGTATTTTTGGAGTTACACTCTATGGAAAATAGGGTTTGTGGCTAGTCCTCAAACTAGTATAAAACAAGCGTTTCGGGTAAAAACGTCATAACTTTTTCATAATAAATCCAAATTAAGTAAGACTAAATGTGTTAGTTATATTACAGTCTGTAGTATTATATGTAAACTTTTCATATCCATACAACAAATATCCAGTGTAGGGCAGGCTCTACAAGTTCACTCTCTAGAATAAGCCAGAATACAACAAGGTATGTCATTTATGCTATAACTCCTTTTCTAAGAGCTTCCAAGTAGTGACACCTGGAGGAATTGCATAAAAAAACTGAAGAACATTGTGTACTATTTTCATATCTTTATTCATTACATGTACATAGTTATGATTATTTCAAGTTAGGGTTGTTGACTAATCCAAAACTAGTCATCTGAGACTAAAGAAAAGTTTGATGAAAATGCTAGTCTCTTGTTGTTAAAGTTAAGGAAGGTTTGTAGGTATGTGATCATATACACTAGGTATATTACAGAGTTAAAAATTAGATTTGGATGATGAAATTGATGAGGGCTTTTGGTTGAGGTACATGTTGGGTACATGGTTGAGACAATTAGTTGATGAGTTGACACATACATGAGGTGTATAATATATGATGTTGGTACATCTTGATGATTCATAGTTGATGAGTAGTTGATACATGATTGGTACATACTTGGTACATAGTTGGATGTACTTGTTTATGGTACATGTTGATTACAGTTTGTTTGGTAGAGGTTGGTGCATGGTTGATGCACTTTTTTATGGCACAGGCTGATTATAGGTTGAGGTACATGTTGATGCATGGTTCAGGTTTATTGGTACAGGTTTTTTGGTGTAGGTTTATTGGTACAAGTTTACAACAATATATCTCAAAGTGATAGTGTGTCAATGGTTCCATCATTTTACTTATACGTCAAGGAAGTTGGATGAGGAAAGGATAGATGGTTGTAGCCACCTATTGATGGGCGTAAGTGACACACCGTCAATTGGAAGGTCAAATCCAGACCGGGGTTGTCTAAATAACCCAAGCCGTTTGGAATGAAATAACCCGACGGGTTTAATGGCTCCGTTGGCCAACTAAAGTCCTAAAAATAATAAAAGAAATGAAACTAATCTAAAATCTATGATTCTAACAAATGACATATTACTTACTGATGTTTATTAAAAAGAAACATGAATATACAAATGATTATAAACAATCTATATACATATTACAAGGTTTACTTGAGATCTTGCAAAAAAGAATGTTCATAATAATGTTTCAAAATAAGATAAAGTAAGAACATAAATCTTTTTGTTTTTTTAATGTTTAAAGATTTTAAACTAATAAATACTAAGCAAATACAATTGAAACAATGACACAGAAACAATCAAAGCTAATTAATGCAATCATCGTCTCATTCATATATACACAAATCTGAATAAAAGAATGCAATGCACTTACTAACCTCTCACTGATCAGCAGTACTAAGATAAATCCATCTCTCTGTATTTGTATGAGCTCCTCTTAACCTATGTCAAGTGTAAACCTATGAAAAAAGAAAGAATAATACTTATTGAAGAAAATCAAGGAAGTGTTTCATATTCTCGAGCGAGTTTATAACGACAAAAAGACAAATAATTATATATCTTGCGACCTTGAAATGTCGAATAACTGAAAATGAAAGAAATTCCAATTCTCGGGAATGGTGTTACCATTTATCTAGCATCAGATGTAAACTCAAAATACTTGAATATATGATCAGTCACAGATATAAACTAAACCAAAAGATAATGAACAACAGAAAGAAAAACATGATATATAAAAAATTATATGCAGAATAGTCTAAAGCTAATTCAATACAAATAAAGTTTCATATTCAAAAATTATACGAGAAACAATATTAACATTGCACAATCTACAAAAGAAAAAAATCCAAAGAGTAAATTGTTTTCTCATATAGTTTCAACAAAATATGTTCATCATATGTTCCAAGAAGAACTTTTGGGATAATAGACTCTTAAAGAATTAAAAAATGATAACAATTAGTCATGTATTGCTAAAAAAGAGTAAACCTAATGTAAATCAATGTGTAATCAATTATTCAAAGAATATGAAGATATTATAATGAAAATAAAACCATTTTACACATAGGAAAAAAGTCATTAAACAACGTGGAATTCCATATTCTTCTTTGAAAATACTTGTCCATTCTCCCAAAGATTCCAACCATCCGTTACTCCATTTTAAAAGAAACAAAGTTTACAAAAGAAATAATATACAAAAGAGAAGGGATAAAAATCCTCATCTCAATTTCTTAGATCTCTATGGCTCTGAACTTTCTCATATATTTATACAATGAATGAACAGTCTGGGTGTCACTAATAATTTCTGCCATCTGAAATTTTTCTTGTAAAGAGACACAAATATCTCTCCAATCGTGCATTATTTTGGGACAATTTATACACGGAAGCTAAATGGGTCCATTTGGGATATGGGTTTTCAACCGTTTCTTCAAATTCCTCACGGTTTGGCTGCAATCAATCCCTCAAAATTGTATCTATGTTCTTGATTCATTTCCAAAGTTTATCTATTGTTCCTCATAAATTTATTTGCAGCAATCCAATATTATTTTTGGATCAATCATCTTAAACGTATTTAGATAATAAAATCAAGCCATGATTATATCCATACCAAATAACTGATAATAGAAACCTGTGAAACAAAAAGAAACTTAAATTAATAACCTAAAAATTGTGAATAAAACAAAATCTAGAACAAGTAAATAAAAAATGAATTTAAACTAACTATAACTTCTAAACAAACATTGTTTATAATTTCCTTTCAAATATGATCTTAAAATTCTAGAAGCTTCAAGTTATTGGAGAAGAGAAAAATATTAATTTTGGTTTTTTACAAAATCAAACAAATGATAGATAATTCTTTTTATTATTATTATTTTTATTTTGAAATGAGATGCAAAATGAAAAAATAAATAAAAAATTTAATTAATAGCACGAAATGATTTTTTGAAAATGAGAAACCAACCAAGGTATTATTTTATGAAATATTGAACCCATTATTCAAAATAGTCAAACTTGCTAATGAGCAAAATAAAGAACACATAATCATAATTTAAATGAAAGTACACAGTTGATAAAAATTATTGTTTTTGTTAAAATTGAGATTTCTATGCTCGTTTCTAAATTTTGACATCTACTCTTGTAATGCATGTCATACTGTAGTGAATGTCTTCAGTTTGTCTCAAAACAAGCCAAGGTATGGAACTATTTTAAAAGGTTGATTCTGTAGCTCATTATAATTATCAAGATTCTAATCAGGGCCCTTTAAATTTTGTAAGAATTTAGGGGGAGTTGTTGGGGCCCAAAAAATTGTGAATTACTGGGTGAAGTAGTTATCTCTGATCTGGTAAGATTTCATCTCAGGAAGAAAATAATAAGACTTGAAAAAATATTTAAGCTCCCTGAAATAAATTCACTCTGAGACCATATAGTATTAGGATAAGCTCAATGTTATAACTAGACAATAGAATTTTCTTTGCAGAAGATTATAACCTAAAATAACGTCTTAATCAAAGAGTCACGATGTTTATAAAATAAGTTCAATACTGTTGACAGTGCCACTGCTGCAAGAAGACGTCCATAGCCTCGACAGGGATGTCATTTAACCAACTCAAATGCTTTAATCTCATCCAATAGTTGTATCCACATGATGTATACTTCCATAAAAGTTAATTTAAAATCATATACCTTCTACCTCTCAACCCGACATTGCTTCATTGCCAGCAGGCTTGTTCAGTACCCCTACAAAGTTGTCTTGGTATCATGTTTGCATTTACTTGCTGCCAGCGAGCCTATTCAGTACCCCGACGTGTTTACACACACTTCTCACACTTAAGTGCTTCCAACCCTCTTATGCCACTTTTAAATAATAATAGAATTATAGATTTCTTGACGACAAAGAGAGCAGGGTGATATTAGAGGCTAATTGAAATACAGGTGAATAATTGATCATGTTATTTATTTGCTTTCAAAACTGAAATTTTTATCATGATTTAGAGATTTTAGATTTCTTTTAAGAAATCATCTAGAGAATGGGGAAGCACTTAAAAGTGATTCCTTGAGAATATGGACAGCGTAAAAAGTTTAAAGATCATCGTAATTCTCAAAGATTTAAACCATATCTCTGGTGTAATACTCTGACAGAGACAATTTGAGGACAAAATGAAAGTGACAATTGACTTAAAAATCAATTGTCTGAGCTATATATTAATATCAGGACCTTTTTGAACTATTTTAGTTTGCTTGAAAAACACAAGTCTTAAAATAAATGCTTCTTTCGACAATACCTCTTTGATCAGAAATATATGGATTCAAAAAGATAGATAAGAAGAAAACTTATTCAAAGAAATCAAAGAAAACAAAAAACACACAACAAACCAAATCAAATTTTATTAATGGGATTCAAAATCAGAAGTACACAAAATCAAAACAGCAAAAGAAAACTTTTCATGAAACAATTTTGGCAAAAGATAAACTTGAGCTTTTGGATCCACTAGCATCTCACTGTAAAATAAAGGAATAACTAAATCATATAAAATATCATGTGTGAGCAAGTTCGTTTCTTACGATAGTGATGCATGAGATGTTACTTTGACCAAGCATTATTTAAATATAAAAGAGACTAAAAGAAAATAGAAAAATCATTATTAAGATGAGTGCAGTCCTACTCATGGCACCTTGGGTCAGGGTTGAATTGATAGTTCAAATTTACTTATCTCTTTACTTTCCATTTAAAATTTTCATGATGATAATGTGTTTTTCAAAAGAAATATTCAACGAAAAGCAGAGAGAAAAAAATTTAAAGTGGACTTCCTTGACAATATTCATATTATGGTTCTCTTGCTGTACCCATTTATGGTCATAACTGCATTATTACACATAAAAATATTGAGAAAGAAAACTAAAGGAAACCTACTCTAAACTACTAAATAGATCAAAATGCTAAGTAAAATCGTATTTCCAATGTAGCCACAAGAGCATCTTCAATCCTCCAAGGCATAAAAAGCCAAAAATCAGAATAAAGGAATGTAGTATTTGCATATACAAAAGAAATATGTCATGCTTACCTCTTATATATTCTTTTAAAAACAAAACAAGCACGACCTTACCATTCTTTTGAAACTTCTTGATGTATGAATCTTCCAACCATTCTACAATCTGGTCGTGATATGGGTCATAATGGCATGGAAGTGTGTAAGTAAGTTTGGAAAACTTGTCAATATTATGGGGACCTGACATAACCATCAATCAAGGCCGAAGTGCCCCGTCCTCCTGACAATTATCCAAGTGTTTATCAATTTCTTCACACAGAGGATCTAAATAAATCATGTAATGCTTACTTCCTAGATATTTAGGTAGAAACAAAGCAAGAACAACTTTATATTTATTATGAAGATTTTTTAGATACGAATCTTCAAGCCATTCTAAGATCCTGTCATAAAAATTAGGATGCAAAATATGACTTTGATGAAAGGAATATATCAATGGGGAACACATCATAAGAGGATTCATGACATCAATTAGATTATTGGTTTGAACGCTTCCTTTGATGATATTGATTGTTTCAAAATGTGAAGCATAAACATTAAAATTTGAACTAATCAAAGAACAAATAGAATTTTTGATTTCCATAAGAATAAGTGTATTGTATTTTTCAACAATAAATCATGTAAAATCATCTTGCAACATGTAATTTTTCCATGCAAGTGACGAAAGTGAAAGAACATCAAATCCAACTTCATAAATGTTATGTTTGGAATTAATTTCACCAAATTTTGGCATATCGAAAAGATTTGATTGTGATGGAAAAGAGTAAGATATTGTGGGTAAAGTATCAAGTCAACCAGAATATAAGAAGAGATTGGGATATAAAGAGGAAAATGAATCAGAAATGAACTTGCAGAGTGGACAGGCCAAAGGGCAGGATCGTGAGGATCTGTGAGGTGAGAACTCATGAAAGGATCACAATCATTGATATAAGGGAGAGTGTGGACCATTGATTCATTTCAAATGAAGGAGATATTGAGAGTTTGGATATCAGGAGAAGGGAGGTGAGTGGTCCTCCAACTTCGTGAAACACAAAGTCTCAATACACAAAAAGGAGATCAGGACCGTTGGATCGTCGGGATTGTGGACCGTTGATTTCGTGAGAGCAAATCACAAGTTCAGGTTCTGAAAGGAGGAGAAAGTGGACTTCGCGAACCAAAAAATTGTGAGGCACTCAGAAGGTTGGCCCTAGGTGATAGTGAAGGGTCACATCCATGAAGGAAAATAGAGGGGAAATCACATGCTAGGATCTTATCAGGATTTCAAAGGTTGAGTGAGTCGAGGTGAGTCACATGCAAAGACCCGATATGCGAAATCATTGAATTTCTTTTGAGTTAGGCGAGTGGTCATATCAGTGGTCAGAAGAAGGAAGGGGCTTAGCCAAGGAAGAGATAAATCCTAGTTGACATGGAAGTTGAACAACGGTCAGGCGATAACCCGCAGGTCTCATATGACCTACGTATTTGGAGAAAGGACCTATGAAAGTGGGTTTGGGGTCTAGCAAAGACCCAAAGAGTCGATCTGAATCAGTTTCTTAATCGATCCTAGACCAGGAGGTCACGCAGCCCTTAGGAGAGACGGGGGGTCTGCATCAAGTGGTATCAGAGAAGAAATTTTTCTTGCAAATGTCAGGAAAAGGAGATAAAGGAGACAAAAGAACTCGAATTTGTACTCTCTGTGTGACATACAGTTAACACAATGCCACCAAGGAGACGAGTGGAACCACCTCTATCCAATCGGGTTGTAGAAAGGGAGATGTGAGAACTTTTTGCAAAGAGGTGAATGTATATATGAGCACCTGATGTTGGAGACATCAGCGATGTAGAGAGTGAAGCAGTAGAATTTGAAGAAGCTCTAGGAGAGGATGTTGTCAAACAACGCTTGCTGAGAGGAGTTTCTATATTGGGAGGTAGAGCCAAGATAGAGGTCCCAATGTATGAAGGCAATTTATATGTCGAAGAGATTTTGGATTGGATAAGATCCATGCACAAACATTTCGACTATGAATATGTCGATGAAGAGAGAAAAGTGAAACAGGTTGTCACTAGGATAAAAGGGCACGCAACATTGTGGTGGGATGAACTGTAGGTTGAGAGGAGAAGCAAAGCAAAACTAAAGATAAATAATTGGGATAGAATGGTAGCCAAGTTGAAGGCTAAATTCATGCCCAAATATTATCATATACATTTGTTCAGGAAGTTGCAGAACCTGAGATAGAAGGGTATGACAGTTAAGGAGTACACCGAGGAGTTCTATAGGATGAACATCAAAACTAGACAAAGAGAGAGAGATGAAGAAAAAGTTTCAAGGTATATAAATGGCCTGAGATATGAAATCTAGGATGAGCTCAACATGATGTCGGTAATGACAGTGGAGGATCCTTATCAGTTCACATTGAAGGAAGAGGAGAATTTGGCTAGGAAACAAAGCCAGCAAGGAAGAGGTAAAATCCCAACCCCAAACAAAATCAAGGGAGTTACCCATGACAAGGAACATAAGTCTAATGACGAGACTAAGAAACCACATAGTTCCTTGGAAAGAGGAGGAAATTACCGAGGAAGATAGGGTGGTGGAAGAAGTTCTTCTAGATGAAGAGGAAGAAGAGGAGGAGGAGAAGTAAGATGATATGTTTGTGGAAATATAAGGCACATGTCTTGGGAATGTCCCAAGAAAAATAAAGGAGGAGGAGGTGAAGCTCACATTTCAGAAGTACAAAGAAGAGATGTTGAAGCAGAAGGAGCAGAGGATGGAAGATCCCTGATGTTGTGGAAGGTTCTCTTAAAACCAGAAGTAGAAGTTGAAAATCTATTCCAGAGGAACAATCTCTTCAGAACAATTTCCAAGACTAAAGACAGAGTATGCAAGGTGATAATTAAAATTGGGAGCACTAACAACTTAGTATCCACAGAGATGGTGAAGAAATTGGAGTTGGATACAACTGCAAATCTGAATCCATACAAAGTCTCATGGTTTCATAAAGGACACCAGGTAATTGTTACTAAACAATGCTTGGTTGAACTTAAGATAGGAGGATATAGAGATGAAATTCTATGTGATGTAATTCCCATGGATGTATGCCATAATTTTTTGGGAAGACCATGGCAGTTTGACGGGAATGCCATTCATGATGGTAGGAAGAATACATACACCTTATAAAAGAATGATAGAACACACATGTTGTTTCCAATACAGGAGAAGAAAGCGAAAGAGGAAGCCATCACAAGCATACTTGTCATGAGTGGAAAGGAACTCCTGAAATAAGTCAAGGAATAATAGGAGATGAAGTTTGTTGTGGTGAGGAAACTCGGAGTTATCCTTACAAGTACTTCGATGAGTGATTTTCCTGATGAAGTTCAAGAATTGTTGGATAATTTTGCTGAAATACTGGTGGATGAGATGCCTAACTCATTGCCACCCATCATAAGTACCAGCCACCATATTGAATTAATACCAGGAGAAAGTATGCCAAACAAAGAAACATACAGATTGACACCTCGAGAGAATGAGGAGGTAAAAAACTAGGTCCAAGAATTGTTAGACAAGGGTTTGGTGAGAGAGAGATTGAGTCCATGCGCAATACCAATTGTGTTGAGTCCAAATAAAGATGGATGATGTAGAATGTGTACAGACTCAAGATCCATCAACAAAATCACCATCAAGTATAGATTTCCTTTACCAAGAATGGATGATTTAATGGACTGTTTAAGTGGAGCAAATTTATTTTCTAAAATAGATTTTAAAAGTGGATATCACCAAATTAGAATGAGGGAAGGTGATGAGTGGAAAAGAGCGTTTAAGACTAATGAAGGTTTGTATGAGTGGCTTGTTATGCCATTTGGATTAAAAAACACTCCGAGTACTTTTATGATATTGATGAATGAAATACTGAAAGATTCCATTAGCAAGTTTGTGGTTATATATATGGACGATATACTAATATCTAGAAGGAATAAAGAGGAGCATTTGAAACATTTGAGACTAGTGATGAGGAGACTACAACAGGAGAAGTTGTTGATAAATCTAAATAAGTACTCTTTTATGAAGACAACTCATTTACTTAGGTTTTGTTATCTCTTCCAATGAACTGAAGATGGATCCAGAGAAAGTGAAAGTAATCAAATAATGGTCATCACCAAGGATTATGTTTGAGTTAAGGAACTTCCATGGATTAGGAATCTTCTATAGGAAGTTCATCAGAGACTTCAGTGGAATTTGTGCACCAATGATGGATACCGTGAAGAAGAAGCACAAGCCTTTTAAATGGATAGAGGAGGTCGAGAGGAGCTTCAATATACTGAAGGATAAAATAACAGAATGACCAATTATGGTCTTGCCAAATTTTGGAAAGACATTTCAGGTGAGATGTGATGCAAGTGGAGTTGAAATTGGAGTGGTTTTGAGCCACTATAATAGACCTGTTGCTTATTTCAGTGAGAAGTTGAATGAGACTAAGAGAAATTACTCCATGTATGATAAGGAGTTCTATGCCATATTTCAAGCCTTGAAGAAGTGGAGACATTACCTTGTCCTGTTAGCGATCAAATACGCATCGGTATTTTGATGAGAATTTCTATCACTCTTTATTTCATTTATCATCTTCTTCAGACTCTTGGCCAGTATCTTAACCTTCATAGTGCTCATTAAGATCCTACTTGATTACTCTGCTCACAAGTCCTTTGTTTCTATGCCTCCGGACTTGAAATACATGATACAAATAATGTCATTCATTTTTCTTTAGTCTATGTTATAGAGATTATAAAACAAAAAAATGTTTTATTTTTATGTTTTATAACTCATATTATGGACAAAGAAATACATATGTTCATATATGCCAAGTTCCAGGTCTGCACATCAAGTGTGTTCAATACAAAGTCAAAGTGCACAGTGATATATAAAGACCCAAGCCAAAGCCGAGTTCTCAAGCCTTATTTCAAGTCAAACTACAGTCTAAGAAGCATTGGGGTCATTTGCATTCATGCAGGGAATCGAAATTTGTCAATTTTGATTTTTGGAAAAGTTTATGTTTTCAGTGGTTTAGGCGAGCCTGTGCCTGCTCATTAACCACCGAAAGTATAGAATTTCCATTAAAAATTGCCTCTGGGAAAAATCATTTTTTTCAGCCTTGGAATGTCTGTTTCGCATGTTTAAATGGTTGATTGACATCTACAGATCATACGCTTTCCAATGGTGCAATCAAAACTGGATTTAGAGCTTGGTAAGGCAGTCAAAAATTCACCGCAAGATCAGTGTTTTTTACAGATTGCCCAGGCTTCTGTTTATTGTGCTTATGTATTTCGGCTTAACAGTTCAAGTTGCTTTCCTCTTGGGGAATCAAGTGATCAGGCCATACAGTTAGTTATACAAGGAGTTAGTAACATGATTCTTTACAAACATTTCATCAAATGGAGAGTTCTTCACATGGAACAAATTCATGTGAAGGTTTAATTGTTCAAGGTAAATTATATTTGAATGTCAAGCCTGTAGAAGAAGTTCCAGAAGTTTTCATTCAAGATTGTCCTCTGAATCTCCATCTGTCAATTCTTCATCAAATCTTGGCAAGGCACACAAATTCATATATGATTTGGGATAACAGAATTGATTTTCCACATGGGTCTTTGTTATTTTCAGCCACGAAGACAAATAATCATGGTGATTTCATTTGATTTTTGTTTCAAATTTGAATTGCAGCTGGATTTATTAATAATCAATTTGATCCGGAAATCATTGGTTTTTTTTTTATCACGATCCCGTGATTTCCTCATGCCAACTAACACACAAAAGATCATAATCCCATAATTTTTAAGGGTTGTCAAGTGCAATTCGAGTTTAATTGTTGATTATGGAGCCATTTGTCATCTAAATCGAAGAAAATCCAAGCGGTTGCGATTCTCAATCAAATTTGTTCGCCGCAGATCTGTTTTTGAAAGCTACAGGCTTTTGGTGGTTAAGAGGCTTAAATTTGACCCTCTTAACCACCAAAAGCCTGTAATGACCATAATACTTGAAATTTCGCCCAGATCAGGAATTTTTGAATCAGAATGAGATGAAACCTCTTGGACTAGACAGGTGGTAAATTATCAAGTCAGATCCAATGGTTACTTTGATGGTTAAGGCAAAGAAGAGGTGTTTTAATCAAGTTTGGTACATTTTTCAAAGGCAAAAATATAGGGTTTTTTCTCAACTCAGCAAATTCGAATTCTATCTTTTGGAAGAGTCATCAAACAGCCTTGGGAGGCTAATCTGCACTGCATCAGGACTCTACTACCTCTGAAGACCATAATATGTGGGATTGACCTCATTTTGAGGATCTTTCCTTATTTCTTGAAAATATAGTTTGACTTTCTGTTTTTAGTAAATCAGATCCATTCTTTCAGGATCTAGATAATGCATTGTAAAGCTATAAAGCTGAAGGTAGAATAGGAACTAGGGGTTCAAATTTGGAGACTTTTTTCATATTATGTAACTCAAAACTTCTCATTTTCATATGAAGTAATACAAGCTTCGTTTGCCATAACTTGTTCAGATTTCATCTTCTTGCCTATTCTGTACTTGCACCTGGATATTATATTCATGTTGTTATGCTTGTCTATGCCAGATAATTGTCATCTTATCACTGCATGCACAAGTTAAACTTTGCAAGTATTCCTATGATTATTGTATTTGGCCATTCATATATGCTTTATATGTGATTCTGCTAATATACTAGTTATTTCTTCATTCATCCCTTTATTTGTAAACTCTCTAAACAGTTGTGGTTGAAAGCCTTGTCCATCTAAATGTGTTTATGCATGATTTGAGTGAGAAATGATTCAGTCCTCCGACTTGTTCCAAACCCACACTTTTTATTGAGAAAATAGTTACCAAAATATTAAGTTACTAGGCATCTCTGACTTACAGCCTAGGAGAGTTTCTTGGAGTGATAACATGTCCCACAGGAATTTGTCTTGTATAGTGATAACCAGGCTTTACAATTCATAACTAGACAGGAAAAATTGAATCAGAGGCATGCAAAATGGGTTGATTTTAAGAAGAATTTTACTTTTGTCATAAAACATATTGCTGGAAATGCTAACAAAGTTGTTGATGCATTAAGAAGGAGATGTTTGAATCTACAGGAATTTCAAGTGAAGACCTTAGGGTTTGAACACCTTAAGGATATTTATTGTGATGATCCATATTTAAAGGAAGCATACGAAGCATGTGAAAATACTGTGCTGAGAGATAGAATCTAGTGGACAGAGTACATGATTCAAGAGGGATTGTTGTTCAAGGGAAATCAATTGTGCATACCAAAATTCTCAATGAGGGATAACCTTTTGAAGGAAAATCATAGTGGATGATTAACTAGACATTTTAGCCATGATAAGATGGTTTCACAGTTGAGAAGTTCATACTATTGGCCAGGTATGAGAACATAAGTGATAAAGTTTGTGAACATATGTAGAATTTGCCAACATGCAAAAGGAAAAAGATAGAACACTGGATTGTATCAACCATTGCCAATACCATAGAGGCCTTGGGATGCAATAAGCATGGATTTTGTTTTGGGACTACCAAGAATGCAAAGAGGGTTTGATTCCATATTTTTGGTGGCCAATAGATTTTCGAAGATGGTACACTTCATACCATGCTAGAAAACCAGTGATAAAACACATGTTGAAAATCTATTCTTCAAGGAAGTTGTGAGACTTCACGGCCTACCCAGAAGCATTGTCTTGGACAGAGACACAAAAAATGTTGGTCATTTTTGGAGAACATTGTGGAAGAAGTTGGGGATAGATTTATCCTTCAGCTCATCTTATCACCCTCAAACAGATGGGAAGACTGAGGTGGTAAACAAAAGTTTGGGAAAATTATTGAGGAGTCTAGTCACTGAGCACCATAACCAATGGGATCAGATTCTGCCACAAGCAGAATTTGCATACATTGACTCACCAAATAGGAGCACTGGAAAGATCCCATTCCAAATATTATATGAAATGAAACCGAGGGGAGTATCTGAGTTGAGAGACTTGGAACACAGTGAGATCATGAGCACTGGAGTAAAAGAATTTGTTGCAGAAATACAAAAGCTCCATAGCCAGACCAGAGGATAGTTGCAGAGTTCTAACCAAGAGTACAAGCACAGAGCAGATCAACATCACAGGGAAATTCAATTTGAAGTAGGAGATCAGGTTCTGGCACATCTCAGGAAAGAAAGGTTCCCTAGGGGAACATATAACAAGTTAAAAATGAAGAAGATAGGACCATGTAAGATCTTGAGGAAGTTTGATGCAAACGCCTATGAGATTGAGTTTCCAGATGATGTGGGCATATCACTCATATCCAATGTTTCATACCTATATCCATACATGAAATATGACACAGAGGTATTAGAGGATCGTGATAATATCCAGTGGGAGAAAAAAAATGCCTATAATAGAAAAACCATAGATGGAGAAGATCGTTGGTCAGAGGATTGGAAAAAAGACTAGGAGGAAGACCTATTTTGAATATCTGGTCAAGTGGAAGGGACACCCAATAAAAGATGCCAGTTGGGAAAATGAATTTGATATCTAGAAGCATGGAAAGTCGGTGAAGGATCTCATGGACAGGAGTCCATAAATTTTTGTCAATGGGAGTATGATGCAAGAGCACGTGGAGAAGGACCACTTAGCATGTAGGAATCGTTTTGGAATATCAATGCTGACAGTTATGGTGAAGCATGCCTGAACTCAGCGTCGGGAGATATTTTGAAGCACGCCTGAACTCAGTGCTGAAAAATATTATGAAGCACGCTTGAACGATTGCGAGCGATGTGGGAGTTTCCACTCCTGCTCTGGATTACAACTAGACTAAGATAGCAGGTAGATTAGCTTTTGGAGTAGACAAGTAGTAGAGGGGGAACCCTAAGAACCCTCTGGAGATAAATAGAGGTTTTGTATGCCCAAATGAGGATAGATGCAATTTAGTAAGAGATTTATGAAATTTAGTTATTTTTCAGTTGTAACCATTTTTACTTTTGAATGATGATAACAGAGGAAAATTGACCCAATGCATGGTGTGGACATTGTTTTCAATGATCTGTTATTGTGTTTTCTTGAATGAATGAATGAATTTTTTTATGAGTATATGGAATTCTGAATGTTAGGATAAGTTTCAATTGTTTCTCTTCTATCGAATGGTGAAAGGTGTGCACACGAAACACAAGGAGTGCATTGATGGGATCTGTTTCGGTTTCGAAGCTCATAAGAGATAGCACGAAACTTTCCCTTTTCTAGGAGTGCAAAGTGATTGTTGCAAGGTGTGCACATTCATCCACAAGAACATCAACCTGTGTAAGAATCTATTGCAAAGTGTGCATAGAGGAAAAAGAGAATTCTAGGAGGGCGAGAGGAATTTCTCTTCGAGAAATCCTTCATAATTGAGTTATCAAAATCCCTGAAATGCAAAGAGTGCATGGGAAGTTGAAGTCTTCATGAGGCCAAGATCAGGAGGGATAACTCTTTTTATAAGTGTGGATGAGATCCAAGAAACGGACTCGCAGAGTGGACAGGCCAAAGGGCAGGATTGTGAGGATTCCCGAGGTGCAAACTCGTGAAAGGATCACAGCCGTTGATCGAAGGGAGAGCATGGACCATTGATTTATTTCAATGGAAGGAGATATTGGGACTTTGGATATCAGGAGAAGGGAGGTGAGTGGTCCTCCAGCTTCGTGAAACGTGAAGTCCCGATACGTAAAAAGGAGATCAAGACAATTGGATCACAGGGATTGTGGATCATTGATTTGGCAAGAGGAACTCGCAAGTTCGGGTTCTAGAAGGAGAAGCAAGTGGACTTCGTGAACCGCTCGAAAGGTTGGCCCCAGGTCGTAGCGAAGGGTCACATCGGTGAAGGAGAATAGAGGGGTTAGCACGCACTAGGCTCCTGTTGGGATTTCAGAGGTAGAGTGAGTCGAGGTGACTCACATGAAAATACCGGATACACGAAATCGTAGAACGCCTTTTGAGTTAGGTGAGTGTTCATAGTCGTGGTCGCAAGAAGGAAAGGGCTTATCTAGAGAAGAGATAGTGCCTAGTTGACGTGGAATTTGAACAACGCTCAGGAGAGAACCCGTGGGGCTCATACAACCTACTTATTTGGAAAAAGGACCTTTGTAAGTGGGTTTGGGGTCTAGAAAAGATCGAAAACATCGATCCGACTCAGTTTATTGATCGATCCTAAACTGAGAGGTCGTGCGACCCTTAGGAGAGAAGGGGGGTATGCATCAAAGTCTCTAACACCTGCATAATATGTGATATGTGATCCTCCCAGGTAGTGCTATAAAATGGAATATCATCCAAATAGACAATAAAAATTGAATCTAGATAAGACTGTAAAACACCATTCGTTAGTCTCATAAATGTAGTTGGTTCTTTGCATATACTAAATGGCATAATCAACAACTCATAAAAACCTTTCCTTGTCTTGAAGGAATTCATCAAGGTATCTTATTCTTTGACTCATACCTAATGATATCGTGATTTCAAATATCTCTTAGTAAAGTACTTGGAATAATGGAGTTGGTCCAATAGATCATCTATCCTACACATATGGTATTTATTCTTCAACGTAATATTGTTCAATGACCTATAATTGATATAAATTCTCCAATTCTCATCCTTCTTGGCTATAATTATGATGGGTGACTCACAAGGTGGGGTACTTTGTTGAATCACACCTTTCTCTAACAATTGTTGCAACTGCTTCTCCACTTCATTCACTTCTAGAATAAATTGTCTATACAACCCAATAATCGACAATGGGGAGTCTGGAAATAATTGTATTTTATGTTCCACATCCCTCTTGGGTGGTTACACTTTGGCTCATTGAACACTCCTCTGCATTCCTATGGAAAATTCTCCAATTGATGTTTCTAATATTTAGTACACCCCTCCAGGGATGCCTTCACTCTCCTTGACTCATCATCAAACTAATTTTCTCTTAAGAAAAGTAAAACATACTTGGGTGGTTACCCTTTAGGATCATTGAACAATCCTCTGCATTCCTGTGTAAAATACTCCAATTGATGTTTCTAATATTTAGTACACCCTCCAGGGATGCCTTCACTCTCCTTGACTCGTCATCAAACTAATTTTTTCTTAAGAAAAGTAAAACATATTTCTTACTGGAACTAATCAACTTCTTGGATTGGTTAGCAGTTACTAGTGATATTTTTGACTTTCCTTTATGTGTGTTGATGATGTAGGACTTCCCATCCTTGATCATTTGGTATTGGTTTTCTCTCTGGATGAAGATTGCATCCATAATATGCATGTAGAGGCTTCCAAACACTACTCCACATGCATCAAGGGATACTACATCCAATTCCACTTCATCACTAAAATCAACACTTAAAACAACTTTAACCTTAAACTGTTTATTTAACTTTATCTCTACATCCTTGTTTACCAAACCCAATGGATAGGGGATAGGATGGTAGTGAACCTCCAATCCAAGATTGCTGACAAGATCCATTTCTATGAGATTAGCTTGTGAACTAGAGTCGAACAAAGAATCTATATTGCTCTTGTTGACCTCAATATTGATGTGGAATATCTTGGTCATCTCCTTCTCTTCCAGCTGATGAAGGGTACTCAAATTCACCTCCTTCTACATAGATGTGTAGCCAATATTGTCATCCACATATGGACTACTTTCAACGTGATTGCTTGAATCTATGGCTGAAAGGTTATTTTTCTTTCCTTTCTTCTTGTGGTTCATCAGGTTTAGTTGTAGATGTAGTTTCCAACATTTTTCTTCAACGTGGCCATTAATGTTGCAATGATTGTAATGGTTGTTGGGATATTTTCACTTATGTGTAGTGGATGTTGTCTTCTTATCTTTTCCCCCTTTCCACTTCTTTTATCCCTCCTTGAAATCTTCCTGGTGATTTTTTTGCTTCGAGCTTGTTAGGTACCAGATATATTATATTAAGCAGAAAATGATGCAGGAGAATCACAATCAAAGTCAAAGAGGCCAAGAGAGGAGGCAGCATTCGACACCTCATCATACAAAAATTTCATATCAGCATTAACAGAAGTAGAGCGAGTTGTTGAGATATTTTGGAAATATCGCTTTTAAAATACTTTGTTTATAAAGTCGGGTCACTGCCTAAGAATGGAAGGATGTTGTAAACTCTTACATGAATGTAAGGTGTTACATATGTAGAGTGTCATCTCTTCCCTGATAATAATTCATATTTATTGTAATAGGACTAAGTAGGTAACCGCTTGAACGACAATGGGATAAAATGCAGATAGGATGGAGAATAGCTCGAGAATCCACTCCTCAGATAGGTTTTTTGTATTGTATTGTAAGGGAGACTAGAGTGTGAAGATAAAGGATGAGAAGTAGAAGTAGTATTTAGACATAGAGAGTCTAGAGATAGTGAAGAACTATGTTACTTGTGTAAATACTTCATGAATGAATAGAAAAGAGGGAAATTGTTCCAAAATCTTGGACAATGTTGATTTCATTGTGTATTTGAATGAATGATATGTTCGATGTGTGTTCATTTAATTTTACTTATGTATGTTGTTCATAGTTCAATATATCGACTTATGTAGTGTTGATTAAGTTTCAATTGTCTCTCTTCTCAGAGCTTGAATGTAAGGAGTGCATATTTTTCCGCAAGTAGTGCGTTGAAAGAGTTTGGAATTGACTCAGGGAAGCTCACTTCTGGATGAGTGAGAACAAAAACTATCTCTATCTGAACCCTCTGTCAATGCACTCCTTGCGGACACTTCAACTGCACTCCTTGCAGGAATTCTCTGGCTCAAATAGAGAAACAATTGAAACTCATTCCATCTCCCTCTTAGACTTCAATTCATACATGAAATCACATACACAGCATATAAAAGCAAATGTATAACAAGAAGCAAACATTCATGAGCCTATTATTCAACACCAATACACAGAGAACAACACAAACCATGAATTTGAATCAAAGTTTTCTATTAATTCAAATGTCTGTACATTGGTGTTTTTATACAGCTCTCTACTTCTTCTTACTCCAAATGCTTCTGAATAATGTTACAATGCGCAATGAGGGTGTCTATATCTCGTTTTCATCTTGCGCTCTACAACTGTCTAGTCTAGAATTAAATTCTATCTACTTTACATTAACTATTTTAAATGTCGTCTACCTACTAAGGACGAGAGCTATCCGCTCAAGGTCCATTTACAATATACAAGTGNGCCTCATCTTAATGGCTCATTTAATATTTGCACAACAATTCCAAAGTGTTTTCAAAATTTGTGCTGGCTTGTCAAGCTGTCCTCTGCTTCACGCTGGCTCGCTTGATGTGTTGGCGATGCTCCTGCATCAAAGAAGTTGGCTTTATGCTATGACTATTGTTGCCTCATTGGTCTTTCAATGTGTATAATTTTCTCATTAGGGAAAAATTGTCACTGTTGATCTATTAGATTTCTGCACGACCAATGCTCATGCTCCCGCTACCAATAATATTACTTTCTTTGGAGACCACAAGATCACATATGAAATCATTCGTGTTGGCTTACTAAAATATTCTAGCCTCATGGGTACCTTCCCTACACCACTTCCACCGACTACACATCATATTTCCACTGTCGATATGATTTCGACCATGGCTTATCAATATTTGGAATCATCTGACCCTTGGATTGTACCTAGTCCATTGGAATTCGATGCACTAAGTGACACCATGCCACTTAGTCCAGCCAAAACATCATAGGTTTCTATCCAATCTACTTCTCCCTCGTCGAATTACCAACATCTATTGGCACCCGACAGTTGCTTAGTGCCATCATGGTTAAGTTCCTTGTCATCTACGATCGACTACATTTTCCCAATTATTCCTTCTAATGAATCTATTAAGGAAATGTTGAGCATTGATGAGCTACCTCAGGATTATTACCATCATCGATCCTATTTTATTCCCCCTCGTGAAGAAATCCGAGCAGATATACACTCTATATCCCCTCCTGCTGTCAATTTTACATCGTCTCCCATGCCTTCAACTTTTGACAACTTGGATCCGATCATTGACATGGTGATCTCTTCGGTAGGGCTCTTGGAGCCTGATCTCCTTACCCCTGTCACAACCCTTGACATGTATTCCTTCCAGAGTAATTTTCTTCCATCCAGTAAAGATCTCTTGGAAGCCATGACCAAGTTTTGTCCCTTGACATGGTGTTCTTCTAGAGATTTATTCTCTTGGAAGCCATGACTAAGTTTTGTCCCTTGACATGGTGTTCTTCTAGAGAGTTATTCTCTTAGATGCCATGATCAAGAAGAGTCCATGAGAATAGTTTTTCTCTCTGTGTTAAGCTCGTTAAAAAATGAAACAGAGGTCACGAGCATAATTTCTCTTCTCTGTAGCAAGCTCGTTAAAAAATGAAATAGAAGCTTTGAGCATAGTTTTTCCTCTCTGTAGCAAGCTCGTTAAAAAATGAAACAACAATATGGGGATTGAAACTGGATCCCTGAGAATAGTTCTTTTCCTATGTAAATCTCATTAAAAAATGAAATAGTCACCTCTCTTGAACCTTCATTTCATCCACTCTTATCCTTTTTCTCCATCTAGTAGAGAAATTGGTGACAACCTCAAAGTCAGTGAATGAATTGAAGCTTGGAGGGCATGTCTCCAGCCTTTCATGATCATTCTAGAGTTAAGCCACTATTTTTCAAGCTAGGGGCATACCGAGATTAGTCTTTGTTATTTCTTGTGCCCGTAAATACATGAGATTGCAACCGGGTAAACTTTTATCTATTTTTCAGACCCACATGGTTAAACAAAAAAGGAACCCCCTGGAGTTGTCTTTGAGCTCTTTTCAAACTCTCTAAACATGAAAAGATTGTTGAGTTATCTTTCTTCCTTTCCCACTCATTAAAAGGTTTGAAAGGGCATCTTTCGAGTGATAATGTATCTCTTTTTTGGCCTCGTGAGAATAACATTACGAAAAAGGACAACATTGGAGTCGTCTTTAAGTTGTTTTAAGACTCTCTAAATATGAAAAACCACTGAGTTTACCTTCTATGGACTCGTTAAAAAATCATACATTGAGGGGCCCATAAGGGACCAAACCCTTACTTATTCTAGTTCGTTAAACATAGGAAGAGGGAATTACCGAAGGTAAGTCATATTGATCACGTGTTACCCTCCTCGATCTCATTAAATTAAAAAGAGGTACTCGTCTATCTGGATGGGAGAAAAATTGAAAGAAGCAAGCCAAGCAGTTTTTTGAGAACACTACCAGTCGCTCTCATGGTCTCCCTTGAACACGACACTTTGTATTTTCACACATTTTAATCCATTGAACCTCTGCACTGAGCCAATACTCTGAGTTTATTTTACTCCTTTGGGTCACCCAACGAAAGTCACAGCATCCACTGCATCATCAAGTTTTGGTCCATGTCAAGTTTCTGCTAATGTGCCTCAGTGTTCAAGGGAAGTATTTGCCTCGAGAGTCATCCATCACAAATATCATGTTTCAATACTCGTGTCAGTCCATCTTCATTCAATCTACCAATTACATCTCTGTGTCTATTTCATGTCATTGATGGGGGATACATCAAGAACCTCCTTCGACGAATCTATTCCTTTCGAATTCAACACATTATCCAGGGACTCAGACTTAGAAACCAATTAGTACCTTGGGACCCGCATGCCTTAATGGTAGGCCTCCTCATGTCTGACAGTGGGTTTACATCATTGACCTGTGATTGGATGATTCCACATATGTTTGACTTCAACTCATCTATTCACATTCTTCAGAATGTACTAGAGTACCTTGGGAATCATTGACATCAATGGTGATTTCCCTTGCGCTTGTTAACGGTTTACATCATTGACTAGCAATCAAGTGGTTTATGCCATGTTCGACATCAAGACATATATTCACATGGTTATATTTGTACTACATTGGGATTGGTAAGAATACCCTAGGTTGAGTCATCACTCTTATATGTACTTTTCCCAAGTTGTGAAGGAGTTCTTTTGGACTATGAAACATATAAACATAGATCCACTTTGTATTGGTCGTTGCTATGTCTTGTCATTTTGTAGATCCACTGTGTACTCTTCGTGGCTATTATCAGTTCAGTTCATAGGAGTATAGATCCACATTGTATCTGTAGTGGATATACCATTTTGTCAATATAATTATGGATCTGCAGTGTATTTTATGGCAGCCATACCTAAAAAGTATTTACCATTCAAGCATAGGTATGCCTCCCTTGGGATTGAAACATGTCATAATATTTGTTTGATGGTTGTGTGCAGCCTTTTCTAGTTTCTCTGCGTCCATACCCTTTTTCGAAAAAGTCTACAAATTACTTCAGTCATCATCATCTTCTAACTTCAGAATTTGGGGGGCAATATGTTACACCTCAAAATTACTCACTTTGATAGTGTCACAAGTGTCGTCATTACAAGTGTTGTAAGTGTCGCATATTGTCCAAAAGTGTCACATATTGACTTTAAGTGTTGAAAGTGTAAAAAAAATCATACTTCCATCTTGCATATGTCGTGCCTCTAACGACATCATTAAGACACTTAAGACACCTCAAAAGGTGGTTTGGAAGAAGAGAAATCACTTGACAATAAGTACAAGCCTTTTTCCATGGAAAAAACAATCAAAACCTGAATTTCGGAGAGGAGTGCTCCCCTAACCACTATCAAGGACTGTTGGTGCTCCGTGAGCCTCTTTGGGGGAGTGCTTGAGCACCCTGTGCACCCTTTTGGGGGAGCCCTACCCTTTTTTTTGGCAATTTCTGGGTTTGTTGAGGTAAATCAAGGAAGAATCCCTCAACTCCTAAAGGTAGTTGGATTCAAATAGATGGTCAAGACATGATATTAGGGGATATCCTCAACTAAAGGAGAGGAATCCTCAACTTATCCCAAATATCTATCAAGTGCTTGGACCTCTCCAAGGTTATATTAGGAGGCTATATCATGGTGAAAGGTACAATGACAATTGAGAATTACATCAAACTTATGATCTCATGAGTGAGATGTCATAAAAGAAATTAGTGGAGATTGATTGAGAAAATGGGTTGGACAAGGAGAATTGGAAGAGGTTTCTACACCTTCATTCAAAGGATTGTAAGTGCTTTTACTTGTTCTCATTAGTACAATCAATGCTTGGCCTATTTATTTCAAACTTATGCATGTTCCATATGAGTTTTTCTATAGTAGGTGGATCTATGTTTGAGATAATATCAGTAGAGTAGGAAGTCTTTTGTACCATTGTTTTCTTACAGGGCCTATCAGGGAGTTCAATATCAAATCTCAGCCAAGACTTTGCAAGGACAAACGTCGCTTATAAGGTACATATATTTCTCCTTCTCTTTCATTGATTAGCTTGATTAGATATAAAAGTAAGTCAGTGTCCATGTTAATCAATTTTTGTCTTGGCCTTAGGAGTCTAGAGGCCAAGAGGGAATCGACTTGTCCACAGGGGGATTCACCTACAACACAGATGCTTTGAGCAGGAGGAATTGGATTCTACAGGAATTCCAACTGAAGACATTAAGGTTTGAATACCTTAAGGAGATGTACCAAGAAGATACAGATTTTGAGGCTTACAAGGCATGTGAGAATCCTTTGTTGGGGTACAAAATCCCATTGAAAGAATATTTAATCCAGGATTGATTGTTGTTCAAAGGAAGCCAATTGTGCATACCAGGATGCTCGATGAGAGATAATATGCTAAAGGAAAAACATAGTGGAGGTATATCCGGACATTTTGTCCATGACAAAACATTCACATAGCTGAATAGTTCATGTTATTGGCCAGGTATGACGATGGATGTGAAGAAATTTGTGAAGAAATTTGTGAACAAATGCATAATTTGTCAGCATGTGAAAGGGAGACAACATAACATTGGTTTGTATCAATGTAACAATCCTAGTTAAAAGTTGCATAGGTATTATTAAGTATAATTAATTAGATAATTAATTGTCCTCATATGGGTTTAGTTAAACAATAATTAGTACTAATAATATTTATTAATTAATTGTTATAACTGTTGATTGATTGATTAATTAATTAATTAATTAACACATTCAATGATTTAGGTAAAGCATTAAGGGGTTTAATAACTTTAATTTAATATCTTATGAAACTTTACATAAAGGAAGGGATAAGGCAATAAAGGAGGGGATAAGGTAATAAAGGAGGAGATAAGGTAATAATGGGGAGGATAAGGTAATTAATTAAGGGGAGGAGAGTTGTTGAAGGGGGGATATGACGGGGAAGAGTCTTACGGGGAGGAAGATTATTTTGGGAGGGAGGAAGCATTTTGGGGGAGGGACTGGATTTCTGTTTGGATATTTTCTGGTGTGGGGAGTTTTGATATTGGGAGTTTTAGTGAACCATTGTAGGGGGCACCGGGTTGCTTGGGGTTTTGGGCACGGGGGMCAGGATTCCTTTCRGTATCCTGGAGCTAGGGAKCCAGACAGGATGCTCCTAGCTGGCTAGGAGGTTAGTCGGTTTGGRCAGGGTATGGTCAAGTAGCAAGTTGGGCAAAGTAGCAGCAAGGAGGACAACAAGACAAGCAGGAGTTTAGCATCAGACGAAGGTATTTTAATTTATGTATTTGTTTTATGTATTTAAGGAATATGTAGTGTTATATGGTTGTTYGTAAGCTTATTATGATCAGTTCAATAAATTTTATATATGTTGGTTATTGGTTATATGTTGGTTATGAAGTATTAAAAATGTTAGGATAGCATTTCCTTAAAATAAGTATTTTTCTGGTTTTATAAGGCTCTGTGGAGAAGAACCTTACACATGGTATCAGAGCTTTAGTTTGAAGCACTGGAGCCTTAAGGTCCTACCTACCCACCTACTCAACGTAAGAATGGAACTGTACCCACCCAGAAATTAGATAAATCTAGCAATCCATGGGCCCTGAAACCCTTAATTAGATCAATCTGGGCCAAGCTCCAGCTCCACCTAAGCTCCACCTAAGCTCCACCTAACCTGCAAGCTAAGCACGCAATTTTTTTTTTTTACACAGATAAAAATATATATATATATATATATATATAAGGAATATAGAAAAAGTAATAAAAAGAAGGCACACATGTTACGCTGCAATCACCAAAAGAATCACCACATTTCCATCTGTTGTTAATATGTTATTTCTTAGAGACTGCAATGTCAAAGGAAAGAATTTAACCATGCCAAGCTGAGAAAATAGATATAATCACCACTCGAGAATGTTTCTTCTCACATGTTTCCTCCCCTGCAACTTTCATAAATGGAAAGGAAACTACTACATATCAATAATTCCAGCATCTTCTTCAATTAAATCCTTTGACAAAATAAATAATAGAGAAATCTATTTTGAACTATTATTATTTTCTTCAAGTCAAATATATTCCCTATCAAATTCAAACTTGCCTAAATCAGTTAAGAATAATATGGTTAAGGCAAGTCTTAACCATATTTGTATTGTACAAAATGTCAATGCAAAACAATAAATACATAAAAGATACATAGGCAACGATAGTGACTGTAGAACCTTTTACTTGGGCCAAGCAACTCCTCAATATTCTCATAATTGAATGAGGCTCTCATTTCACTATTTCCAATTGTGATGTCCTCCGGGATGAAGTTGTTACATTGCATATGATAGTGATAATAATTTCACACACTGGTGAATGGATATAACAATAAATGTAATTGCAGAACTTTTCATAACAGGTTTAGGAGATGGCCTTACTGAACATTTGAATAATCAACAAGAAGTTGGGATGCGTGGCTTAATCAAGACCAACATCAAATGTAGAGGAAAATCATATGCATATACAAATGACAAGAATAATAAAGAGAGCGAACAACCCAATACAATCCAATACGCAACAAAAGATAACAATCACAAAAACAACAAAGAGGCATGCTTCCTCCCCAAAATAACTGGTGAAATCCCAAACTGAGCCAAATATTCAGATAACTAGAAAAAGCTTGGCTGAAACTCCAGTAATCGATATCTTCAATAAAGAAAATGGCATCAGAAAGACCTCAAACAAGATCAGATGCCACAAATTCAAACCCTAGGGAGATATCTACCCAACAATGATATGAATAGACATGAGATTGGTGCCCAATATCCAAACTAAGTCCCTTGAAATCTCAACCTCAAGATCACTGAACAATTAGCTATGAGACCTATGCGCTAGCCAACTGCGCTACCATCCCCATTACAACAAATATATCAGGCAGAACCAAAGCACTTCCCTCTCCAAACGTGTGTCCATCATTTAACACAGCCCGAACTCAGCGCCTAGCCATGACCGAGGAGCCGCGAGCTGTACAAACAGAAAGCAATTGTTTTTTGATAAATCAAAGAAAAAAAAAACATGCAAGCCAATGCCCAAGCGCCACTAGAAAAAACAAGTAAAAATATCCCGTAGGCTTAGCTTCAAGCCCCGATCTTGTTTAGCACGCAACACCATATAGCCACAGGTTGAGCACAAACATACAATCTAGTGCCCAAGTGATGAGCGCCAACCACATGGGTAACCTTTAGCACGTAGTCACAATACACAACACAAAACCAACGTACAAGCGTCAAACCAAGCCAGCAACGAGAGGTCCATAATGTGCTCAATGCATCAACAAATAAACCAACACAAAGCACAGCGTTGAGCGCCAAGGCTGAGACCAATCTTCAAAACAGTTTACACAACACAAAACCCAGCACTCAAGCACCAAGCCTAAGTGTGATACCACATTACTGATGGCAAATCCACGCAAATACACAAACCAGCACCCAGGCCAGGCCAGGTCAACCACGAAAGAAGGTTCTCTGGCACTGGGCGTCCAGGTACGACGTATTACGCCAGACATAGTGTATTACACACAGGCCCAACTTGAAACAAAAATGAGTGGGGGAGGGCTCAGCAAATCCCTTGAGACCAAGAACCAAATCCTGGTGGCCCAGCCCACGCAGCCTATGCCTTCCCTCTGATGAGAGGATGAAAAACAAAAAAAAAAAACGAACTAAAAGAGGTTGACCTTAATAATGCTAAGGATGCATTTAGGGTTTGGGGTGGAGCGTGTAGGGTTTTGGGAGTGGAGAGAAAAAGGGACACGTGGGCCTCATGCGAGGACCCATGATGTCCATACCAATTTATTTAAAAAAAAAAAATTTATTTTGTTGTTAGGATATTTTGTTTAATTTTTTTTTTTTTTTTTTAATTTGTTTGTTTAAAATTAAAATTAATTTTTTTTAAATTTGTTTTTAATTAAATGTTGCAGACATGTATTCTTACATGAGACATGATGCGGGAGAACTAGATGACCAAGAGAAGATTCAATGGGAAAAACAAATTCCCACAACAGGAAAACCTCAGATTTAGAAAATCTTAGAATGGAGAGTTGGGAAGAAAACTAGGAGAAAGATGTATCTTGAATATTTGGTGAAGTGGAAAGATCACCCAGTGGAAGAATCGAGTTGGGTCACTGAAGATGACATTTCGAAGCATAGAAAAACAATGCAGGACCTCATCAACAAGAGTCGATGAATATTTTAGCCAGAGGATTATGATGTAGGAACATCACAATCAAAGTCAAATAGGTCGAGAGAGGAGGGAAAATTTGACACCTCAGCGTAGAAAAATTTTAAATCAGCATTAACAGAAGTAGAGCGAGTTGTTGAGATATTTTGGAAATATCGTTTTTAAAATACTTTGTTTGTAAAGTTGGGTAAATGCCTGAGAATGGAAGGATGTTGTAAACTCTTACACGACTGTAAGGTGTTACAGATGTAGAGTGTCAGCTCCTATCTGATAATAATTCATATTTGTTTTAATAGGACTAAGTGGGTAACCACTAGAATGACAATGGGATAGAATGCAAATAGGTTGGAGAAGAGATCGAGAAGCCACTTCTTAGATAGCTTTTTAGTATTGTATCGTAAGGGAGAATAGAGTGTGAATATAGAGGATGAGAAGTAGAAGTAGCAGTTAGACATAGAGAGTCTATAGACAATGAAGAACTGTGTTACTTGTGTAAATACTTCATGAATGAATAGAACAGAGGGAAATTGTTCCAAAATCTGGACAATGTTCATTTTAGTGTTTATTTGAATGATTCATATGCTCTTTGTGTGTTCATTTCATTTTACTTATGTATGTTGTTCATAGTTTAGTATATGGACTTATGGAGTGTTGATTAGGTTTCAATTTTTTCTCTTCTAAGAGATCGAATGAAAGTAGTGCATATTTGTCCGTAAGGAGTGCGTTGAAAGAGTCTGGAATTGACTCAGGGAAGATCAGGAGAGATAACATAAACTTTAGTTCGAGTGGTGCAAGGAGTGAAAAAGATATAAAATCGACTAAGTATTGAAGATATCAGGACTACGAAGTGCAAGGAGCATGTAACAATATTTCTTCGGAAGAAATATATGAGTCCAAAGTTGTGAAATCCGAAGCCTATTTGGATTGTTTATCTAGAGAAGGATACGTGTCAATGAATCTCTCATTCGGAGAATAAGTTATCTGGGAGGAAGGGGTAGCACAACATCAAAATAATTTGAAGCCCCGAAGAGAGGAGAAAATCTCGACCATTGGGTCAAGAGGGTGTGTGGCGGAAGATTAGTAACTTCAAAAGAGAAGCACTTCAATGGGTAAGTTTTGTGAGTAGTGGTGTGAAGTGAGAATTGTCAATGTTCTGAAGTGTTGAAATAGATCTAGTTCATTCATATCGGAGGACGCACATTGGCATATCTAGTACTTCAAAGAAAAGTTACTCTAGAGGAAATTCCCAAGGAGGAAGAAAGAAATCCTGAAGCTCGAAGAGCCAATGTACATCATGACCATTGAGTTGCAATGAACACGTGTTGACAGATCTGGAGATCTGAAATTTGGATACTCCGAAAGAATGGTGAGGAGAGGTTGTTGAATAAAATTCCCCCGAAGTTGCAGAAGAGAGAGAGGGAACCAATCTAGACCATTAAATCCAGGAAGGAAATGTGGCAGGAATCCGTGTACTCCAGGAGGAAAGCACTACGAAGGAAATCGAGAGTTGTTAAATCAAAACTCTTGAAGCCCGAATAGCCAAAGTAAATTTTGATCGTCGATCTGAGAAAGACACACTTCAAAAGATCACGGACATCAAAGAAGGAAGCAAGGGGAAGGCAGAGCGTTGACCGGAAGTTTTTTGAAGCACCAAAGAGGTAAGAAGCAAAAACTTAGATATTGATTGCATAGACATGTGGTATCATCTCCATCACTTCGGAAAGAAAGTAGTTCGGGAGAAATGAGGGCTAAATTCTCGAAGGACAAAAGTCCCGAAGTTTCAAAGTCCATCGGAACCA
This sequence comes from Picea engelmannii, assembly GCA_009831015.1. Classification (NCBI taxonomy): domain Eukaryota; kingdom Viridiplantae; phylum Streptophyta; class Pinopsida; order Pinales; family Pinaceae; genus Picea; species Picea engelmannii. The sequence goes on along the minus strand of ML792774.1, from coordinate 57,815 downwards.
TCCATTGGAAAGGAACATGTGGCGCTTGATCTATAAATCCAAGTACAAAGAACTTCGGGAAGAAAATCTTTGGAGCGTTCGAAACTCCCGAACGTCGAAGTCCTAAAGAAGATCGTAGTTGTTGGTTGTCAAGGGATGTGTGGCACTTGATATATAACTACAGGTACAAATCATTTCAGGGAGAAAAGGATTGGATCATTCGAAACTCCCAAATTCCAAAGTCCTGAAGTGACGAAGGGTGGAAGTTAAGCCCACGATTTTCAATCAGGATCACGTGGAGGACCCTGTGGGTGTTCCAAAATTCCAGATAAGGATATTTCATGCCCGAAGCTTAGGAATTTGACCTGTGGGAACAATTGTGAAGGTTCATCATGAACCTGTGAGCTAATTCACCTCATTAAGTCGATTAATCCTTGATCGATAGGTCACACAACCTCGAGAGTGTAGGGGGGTCTGGACCAGAAAACAAAGATACTACAGAAAATACCATCAGAACAATGAAATGTAGAGAATGGAAACAAAAAAGAATACCTTTATTGATAGGAAGAAATGTTCACTTTCCTCTTCGAGGGAGAAACCTCCAACAAATAAATTTTCTATTACAATAATTCTTAAGAAAAATATTTCTCATGCCTCCTACTCTTATTTATACTATTTCTATATTCTAAAGAACATTCTAGAGGAACATATTTCTAGAAGTGGAAGCTTCTATGCAGTCTTCCTACATTGAACTATTCACATTTATTAAATAGACCTTATTAACTAATGTCAACCTTTATTACATTGAAAGTGTTAGGGTCCTAACTGTTATAACCCTAAATTGCACCATACATGCTTACCTCGCAGTTGGCCATATTATAGCTCTTCTTTGCCAAGCCACTGTTGAAAAAACTCTTTGAAAAAACCTCTTTCATAAGGGCCCACATGCCCTACTTCATTACTGAACGCGTGTACACGCTGGATGACCTAAAATAGCCCACGTGGACCGACAAAATAAGAAAAAAAGGAAAGTTTCCGACGGAACACAAAATATATGGGTGAGTTAATTGAAACTCTCGGCCATGCATGGCCGAGGCTTCATCCAAATACCTAG
>ML792774.1:38833-56622 GCA_009831015.1 Picea engelmannii | reverse complement strand
CCATCAATGACAACCTTGACCATCTGCGTCATCTTTGCTATAGCCATATTCCAACAGGTAGTTTCTCTTTGGTCATATCTGCATGCAAAGTCTAAACCCTATTTGCTAGTCCGTAGGGAGATTTCCCTCACAACAGAATTGGTGACCATACTGGGGAGTCTCTTAGGGTTCCTGGAATTTTATTCATCTTTTGGGTTTCTTTCAGGTCTGAGCTATCAGGGAGTCTATTTTCCCATACCATCTTTCTCTGTCATTTGCTTGAACTGTGTTTTTTTTTAGACCCACAGAGGTACACGCGGCCTGCATAAGGTCTGCACGTGTGTACCCGCACCATACTCTCTTGCAGCCCGCATGTACATGCTAGCTGAGGAAGTAGCAGTAGGGTGTAGTTTCTAGAAAAAGTTAGAGGCAGTCATCCTCTTTCCTATTATAATCAGTTAATTTCAGGGGTTTTTTGGAACTCTGTCTGAGTTTTGTTTGATTGCAGTCTTATCTTAGATTGCACATATTTTTCCTTTTTATTGTTTTCCTTTTTCTATTAAAAAGAGTGTCCAAGCCTTCAAGGGATCCTGGTTATCAATACCAGGGGTATCTTCCTTGTTAGGGCTGTGTGTTTTTATTTTTTCTCAGAGTTTAGAGATACACAAGGCATGTACAAGGTCAGCCCGCATGGACATGCCCTCTATCTCTATACAACTCGCGTTCACATGTTGGTTGTTGAACTATCAGTGGTGTGCTTATGTAGGATAGTTTTGGTTGAGGGTAAGGCAATCAACCTTTCTTTTGACGAGAATTATTCCTCTCAGGTATTTGAACCTCTGTCTTAGCAATCAATAGGCTAGGATTAATCTTACCCTTAGCTTGTTTTTTCTCATTTAAAGGTGGTCATAAAAAATAATTTTTTAAGGTTTTTAGACAACTATGAGAGTCTTTTTTTTTGCTTGTGTGTGATTCTTGAAGTGAATCTTTTGCGATCTGTGACTAAGCCATAATTGTTTTCTTGGTTTTTTTACTTGTTGGTATTTTTCCGTCTTTTCTCTATCAACATTTAAATAAATAAATAAATCTCTTTCATTTTTCTTGTTTGGTTGAAGAGTGTGTTTCCGCATTTATTAGCCAGGGAAAAATATTTATTTCATAAGTTTTTTACAGTTCACTTAGATCATAAGTAGCTCGTAGTCGAGTGAAATTCTTTGAGTTCTCCGTCCAAAAAATCTTAGAAAATTACAAATTTTGAAAAGTTGTTGAAATTTTGCGTAAAGTGAAAGTCTTTGTTTCGAGCTTTTTCTTTATTTTAGTTTCGTCTTTTACACTTCATCAGTTTCACTTCCATACCCCTTGACTTAAKACAATCCTTAAAAATAACGCTAAAATTAAAAATTCTTAGACTTTTATGTTTGTAGGGTTAACCAACTAGTTCAAGATTAGGGCCTTGGATTAGGTTGGAGAGGAAACTCTTCAAGGCCATTAAAATCAAACATTGGAGTCTGAGTTAGGGAGTGTCTAAGTCCAGTATCGTGAAAGTTATCTAGGACCCCCCTCTAACACAGGCGATAAACACGAGGTCGTGTGTGGAAAGGTAGCGGAGATAACCCCTCCAAAGATGGACCAATCGTAGTGGAGAACACATATAGAGGGCTTGTTTTGGGATTCCGTCGATTTCATTTTCCATGGGGCTTCATGGGTCTTGAATCCATTAGAGGTCCTCTGTTGTATTCCGAACCAATTGCTTTCGATACCCTTGACAGGTTTGGGGCTTGATACCCTGCTCATTTTGGTCTACCCGCCTTTCGACTGTACTCGCCTGGTGACTGTTCGCGTGCTGGCAACCTAGTTGGCCATCTTTTTAGGGACTTACACAGGTGACTGCGGGGGTATACCATGGTACCTAAGACAAACATTGGGCCACATTTTTTAGAGTATACTCAGAGAGTGCTTCCGTGTTCGAGTTGCACTTGCACTGGTAAGTTTCTCTAGTGTTGGTTGTTGTAACTGTTCTTCCAATTAATTTAGTGTTTGTTTGTCTTATCTCCTAGGGAATTTTTTAGTGTGCGTTACTTTTGAACATTTAGACTACCCTACAGTGTCTTGGATCTTCTTACACAGTAGAGGATCCCAAGCTCCACTAGTCATGAAGGCTTCTTGGCCTGCCGCCGGTTACACTAGAGCCACCCCCGCCACCATTAAGGCGAAAGCTAGACCAACAAGGGTTTTTTGAAGCGACCGGGTCGCAAGAAATTGTGCCCGCCCAACATCCGGAGGAACAGACCATGGAAGACCTTGGAGAGAACACTCTTTGCCCGGTTGAAACCCCCACCACTAATTTCTTAGCACCTTTCATTATACCAATTCAATTTTATGAGTGCCAGACAGTGTCGCACACAGTAATGGAAACAAATGTTGTTACCACTTCTGGGAATTCATCAGTTCCCGTTACGGTTGTCACCACAAGAGCGTTTCGACCTCCTAAACCACCGTCCCTGGATCGAGCCACCATGGTCTCGACTGCCTCTATGTCACACAGTGGTCCGATCCCATCTTTGGCTATGGCCACAACCCCTTTCACACCAAGTGCGATAGGCCCTCCATTATCATACGGGATGCCTAGTTCGGGTACAAGTCCTGTACTTTCCTACTCCACTTCATAGACTTCAGGTCTGGGGGCAGGGAGCTCTAGTGCTCCTCTGCAAGGTCACATGGGGGGAAATCCTTCTCCTTTCAACATTTTCCCTTACATAGGAGGTCACATACCTCCTTCGTCCCCTTCGCTTGGTGGCTCGCATCAACAATCTGCCAGGAAACCTACATTCCATAGTTTATTTGGAGCGGGGAGTCAAGGACCACCTTCGAATAGTATGCGCGTAGGTTTGAAAACATTTTATTTGATTGGAGTGTTTGGTAATAATGCCTTCTCGTTAGATACTTTCCCAACTGGGGGCAATCCTAGTTTCAGACAGTCTATTCCTATGCAGGGTATTATTCCTGCATAGGGGGCAAACCTAGGATTTTTTTCCACATCAGGGCCTTGGAATTCATGGCAAGGATCCGTTCCCTCATCTGAAATGCCGATCTGCGGTAATTCTTTCCACAATCAATGGAACCCTGGACAAACTAACATGCCTATCCCCGCAGGACCGACATGGGGCAACCCTTCCCAAATTCCTTCGAATGTAATGCATGCCCAACCATATATGTCCTATTTTGGGAATCAGTCGATGATGTCTCCTCATATGAAAAATCGCTATGCTGGCCAGGGCCATGGTTTCTACCAGAATCCAGGCCAGCAACCAAACTTTTTCTGGCAACCTAGTGCAAGCCAAACTCCAGGCCCCATTTTCCCAGGTTATCACCAACAACCCAAACTACCTTTCCTGGCAACTTTTCACTTGCCAGATTTGATAAAGTTGTTGAACGACCCTATCTGTCATGATCCACGTTGGCCTCCTATGTCGATGAAGTTTCCTTCGGACATCCCAAAGTTCGAAGCCAAGCCTAAATAAGATCTAGGAGATCATGTGACTACCTTCCATCTTTGGTGTTCTTCTAACTCATTGAAAGATGATTCCATACAATTGTGATTGTTTCAACGTACTCTCATTGGGAGTGTCGCGAAATGGTACATTGAGCTCGATCGCTCAAGATACTCTTCCTTCGGCGAATTGGCGATGCCTTTCCTAAATCATTTCCAGTTACCTGTAAGATACGATGCTGGCACAAAGCTGCTTGCTAATTTCGAACAAACGACAATAGACCATATCTCTGATCATATCAGAGAATGGAGATGTAGGAAAAGATTAATTAAAGTGCCAGTCCCACCAACATTCCTGCTCGAGTTGTTCCTTAATTCTTTGGTCCTGTAGCTATCCAAAGACGTCACGATGTCAGGAGTATTCTCCGAAGAAGACGCCATCATGAGAGCTCAACAATTTGAGATCATCTATTCTCAGTCTCGTTTATTATACAACATCTTACCAGATGCGCCACACTCAATACTTGATAAAACTAGATAGAGAGTTGGACCACATGTCGATGGTATTGTTGGATCCACACAAACAAAGCCCGTTGAACAACTAATGAATCAGTTGCAACAGTTGTCTATACAACACACAACGGTAAGCCAAACTACTGCTTTGGCTGCTCCCCCTACCAAAACGTTGGATGTACACACCGTGCAATCGACTAACCCAAAGGCCACCCAGCAGCCTGAAGGAAAGAAAAAACAATGAAAGAAGGGTAAGGGGGATAAGAAACCCACCGATAATGGTGGTGAGGGAAATACTGAAAAACAAAAGGCGAGGTATCCATGCAACCTATGTGCGGAATACCACCCAACCCACCTATGTCCTCGGCTTACGGAGGCCCAAAATTTTGTGACACAACAAGAGCCCACCGTGTTAACTAATCCATTTGAACATGGAAAAAATCTAACTCAAGCCTCTACAAGAACAGAATGGGGTAGTCAAGGACCCCCTCCATATTCGAACAACCCCGCATCTGTGAACGTATATATGGTGAAAGGTGATTCTTTTCTATCAACTAGAGCACATGACTATAGTCAACCAAGCACTTCTGAGAAGGGCAAAGAAGTTGAACTCCCATCTCTTCCTCCACAGATTGATAAGATGTTGGGTGAAACAATGACACGCATCCCCAAAGGCACGTTCAAGAGAGCCTCTCACAACCCTAACGCAAGGGCCGCCCAGAACTACTTTGTGGTGGAGGATTTATCACAAACACCTTGTGCGATGTCTGCTTTGGAGGTCCTCCAAAGTTGTCCTTCCTAGGGGAAAGATTTGTTAACATCTTTAGGATCTACTGAGACTTGTAACCCGGGTACAATCATGCTAGATACAACTGACTTAAAACCTCGTCTGCCTTACCACGTAGCGTTTCACATAGTAGTGGCTTATCCCACGAAAACTTTTACAAGGAATATCTTTCGCATGGTAGTGGATGAGGGTGCCTCGACATGCATTATGTCATTAGCATGTTGGAAGGCCATCGGCTAGCCCATTTTATATCCATCACCTACTCTCCTCACTTCTTTCGACGACCATTCATTCCGACCACATGGTATCATTCCTTCTTTCCCCGTGAAGTTAGGAGGGAGGACCGTGTGCGTCGAGGTAGAAGTAGTCAACGCTCCCCTCGACTATAATCTTTTGTTAGGAAGGAGTTGGACTTACGCTATGCAATCCATCGTCGCTACAGTTTTCTGGGTCTTGTTGTTTCCACACGAGGGCCGGATTGTGACCATAGATCAATTATCTTTCTCCAGACCTGACCCATCACTGGGGGCATCCACGGTCTTGATGATTGATAATCCTCAACCAGGTGTTTTTAACGTAGGGGTTGGTTTGTGCCCATCCTTGATGGGTACCTTCGATTACCCTCCCCCTCAAGGCAATATCAAAGTTATATCCAATCATCATAAGGTTGAGATTTTTCAGGTTTCGTCGTTCCACACAACTTACTTCGATGACCCGTGGACACTTCCTTCCCCATCAGCCATAATGGATGAGATAGGGCACTCAGGTATGTCCTTGCCCTTGTCTATCACTGAAGTAGCGTACTCTTTAGTCCAGCAAGCTTCAACTAACCACGATTTGACTCGTGCACAAGAGTTAGATCCTCTACTAGAGCCTATTTGGGCTCAGGGTTCTCTCACTGGCACTGATTCATTAGACTTAGTCTTGCCCTCTGACAAAGCAATAGTCGAAGCAATGACTAGTCCGGACAAACCCTAGGAATATCTTCATCACAGATCATACTTCCTCCCAGAGTTAAGACGAATCGAAGCAAGAGAATTCACCATGACTATGACGGGAGATCAGTCTTGTCCTATTAACCCTTTATCTATACATGAGGTTTATGTTGAGGGTACTATGGAAACTATCACCGAAACCTTACCGATCAATATCTCCCAAAACCCTTCCGTCGTGGAGAATTTCTTTGTCAAAGCGAATTTCTCCCCCGAAGAGATTCAAATCTACACCGATCTTTTCAAAGAGTTCTGTGACGTTTTTGCCTGGTCTTATGAGGAAATGCCAGGCATCGATCCAAAAATAGTAGAACATGAAATCACAACTTATCATGATGCCAAGCTGGTTCGACAGAAGCTTCATCCAGTTAATCCGAAGAAAGCAGTAGCATTAAGGTTGAGTTCGAGAAATTGCTAAAGGAGGGTTTTATCTATCCTATCCATTTGACCCAATGGGTGTCGAATCCTATTCTGGTCAATAAAAAACAAGGCACGATTCATGTATGTACCAACTTCTGTGATTTGAACAAGGCATGTCCCAAAGATAATTTTCCAACTCCATTCATCGACCAGATCATTGATGAATGTGCTGGTTGCGAGGCCTTTTCTTTCATGGATGGTTTTTCGGGATATAATCAAATCCAGATCAAACTCGAGGACAAACATAAAATGGAATTCATTTGTCCTTGGGGTACATTCGCATATCGTAAGATGCCTTTTGGTCTTAAAAATGCTGGAGAATCCTTTCAGCGGGCCATGTCTTTTTCTTTCCATGACCTCAAGCATATAGTCAAGGACTAGTTAGATGATTTAGCATCGCGATCTCGCAAGAGAACAGATCATCCCAAACACCTCCGACTTATCTTCAAACATTGTCACTACTTTCGGATTCGCTTGAATCCAAACAAGTGCAGCTTCTGCTTAATGCCAGGACGTTTGTTAGGTTTCATTCTATCAACAACAGGGATCATGGTCTATCCTCTCAAGGTGGAGGCGATAATTCAGTTGCCCCCCCCCCATGCACAATCCTTCAACTTCAGAGTCTACAAGGCAAGGAGAACGTTTTACAACGCTTCATCGCCAACTATGCCAAGATCACCAAGGGCTTTATGCGCTTACTAAAGAAAGACGTTCCATTTTACTGGGACGAGGCTTCTCAACGTTCTTTCGATGCATTGAAACATGCCCTCACCACTGCCCCTCTGCTCCGACCACCTAACTATAACATGCATTTCTTATTATATATGGCTGTCGCAGAGTCAACCATTGGCATGGTTTTAGTTCAGGAAGACAACGTGTTCTCAAAATACATGATCTATTACCTAATCTGAGGCCTCGTAGGACCGGAACTCAATTATTCCCATATCGAAAAATTTGCATTGGCAGCAGTTCATGATGTTCAACACTTTCATCATTATGTTTTGTTTCGCAAGACCACCATCATTGTTGTCGTAAATCCATTCCAGTACATGTTGACATGCCGAGTAATAGGTGAAAAAATCAGTAGATGGATAGTCATCCTCCAAGAGTTTGACTTAGACTTCGTTTCAGCAAAGTCCAAAAAGTCATTGGTCTTTGCAGAACTTATTTTGGAACTTCCAGTTGAGTCAGGTGACGTGGTGCCTGAAGAATCGCCTATACGGTGAGATATGTTTTTAATCACATATTCGGACCCCTGGTACAGAGATATACTTATCTATCTCCAGACTTTGAAGTACCCCACCTCTGCTTCTCGTGACGAATGTCGATGCATACACCATCAGGCTAAAAATTATCTCATACTCAATGACACTTTGTATTGAAGAGGTGTAGATTGCATCTTGCATCGATGTCTCACTCATGAGGAGGCAGTTATAGTGATTAATGATTGCCACACCGGAGCATGTGGTGGTCATTTTTCTAGGTTGGCAACAACCCAAAATATTCTACGAGCAGGTTACTTCTGGCCGACGCTAATCAAAGATTGTATTGAATCAGTCAAGAAGTGCCATCCGTGCCAAATCTTCTCACGGAAGATGAGGGCACACCCCACTCCTATGTTTCCTATCATCACAGTTGGTCCCTTCACCAAGTGGGGGATTTATTACACTACATGCAACCCTCCTTCAGCAAGGGGGCACTGCTATATCATCGTAGTTGTCGACTACTTCACAAAGTGGGTTGAAGTTATGCCAACGTTTAAGGATGATGGAGAGACTGCAACTCTCTTTCTTTTCAACTAGATAATAGAAAGGTTCGGCGTCCCAAGAGAGATTGTCACTAACCATGGAATTCACTTTTAGAACCAAATGATGACCGAGTTAACATCAAAGATTGGGTTATGGAAAGAACATTCATCACCCTATTACCCCCAAGGTAATGGGCAGGTGGAAGTTGTAAACAAAATTCTTAGACTATTTTACAACGAACTATCAACTCAGCTAAGTGAAATTGGCATTTCATGTTATACTTGGAATTATGGGCTTACTGAACATCTATTAAGACTGCAACTGGTTTCTCACCTTTTCAACTCATTTACGGGTTGGAGGTAGTCTTTCCCATCGAATGCCAGATCCCGTATCTAAAATTGGCAATACAATTATTGCCAGACACTTCTCCACTTGAAGAATGGTTAGGATACCTTGAGTAGCTCAATGAGTAGTGTCATGATGTGTACCTAGCCAACAAGGCTCACAAACATAAATTTAAGTGTCAGTATGATAGGTTCATTCATCTTCATATTCTTTCTGAAGGCAACCTTGTCCTGGTCTATGACCAAGACAAGGACCCCCTGGGGGTAGGAAAATTCAAACCCATGTGGTTCGGACCTTTCATCATAAATGAGGTGTTAAAAAAGGGAGCTTATCATCTGGTTTACTTTGAAGTGAATGCTTTGGAGGAGCCTTGAAATGGGCTCTACCTCAAGAAGTATCACTCATAGGCAAGTCACTATGGGTAACTTTTTGTAGCATATGTATAGTCTTTTGTACTATTATTTTCTAGTCTCTTTTAGTGTTACGGGAATGTCTTTGATACTCTCTTTTGTCACTATGCCAGATGTCAAGTGAATCTGAGGTGTTCATTGGGTACGCAGACAGTGATAGCTGGCACACACGGAGGTTTACCTCCGTAGCTAGGGTAATATTTACACATCAAGGCCAGTTGTTGTCTTCTAGAGGGGTATGCTTAGGTGACACCACAAATAATGTCACCGAGTATAATGCAGTTATTGAGTTACTACGTGACTCCTTTTCATTTGGTATCTCTCATCTCCGGGTCTATCTCGACGCTCAACTGGTTGTGTCTCAGTTAAATAGAGTCTACCGGGTACATGACCCAACTTTACACCGACGATTCCTTAGGGTAAGTCTCTTAGACAAAATTTTGATTATATTACATATTTTCATGTTCCTAGGAGATCAAACCAAGTTATAGAGACTCTAGCTAATCACATTTTAGATTGGCATCTTGCACACACATAAAAGGAAATTCACATAAATATGTAAATACATTTTACACACATGATCCATAATACACAAAAAAAACATAAAAATCCACATATAATCATAAAAGTAACCAGAGTATACAGATGGACGCAAATGCCTCGAAAATATATAAGTCATGGGGCTTATGCCCTCAAAAAATAAGTACAAGTAGTGCTCATAGCATGAAAAGTGTCTAAAGAGAAGTCAGGGCCTGTGGGCCCTGTTATACTAGTCCACAACATGGGATAAACGCCTAAACAATCAGACCCATGTATGAGGTGCCTCTACTACATGAGGTTGCATGGATGGAGGCAGGTCCTCAATATCTACCATCGGGACTATACGAGTGAGTTCAGTAAAGTTCCGCTCAACTCTTCTAAGTACTCTTTCAGCCTCCCCGATTGGGAGGTCTCCTGCTACTGCTGGTCCCCCGGCAATGGCGGCTGCGGCCCCGGGCCAAGGACGACGCCTATTCCTGGCATAATCGGCAGGTCGTTCTAGTCCCACATCTGCATACAACAAACGTATATCCATCAAAAACTTTGGCATACAGTAAAAATGATATATAAACAAGACAACATAAAAATTACATATAACCCGAAAAAATAAAGACAATTACAAAGATGAAGACTTACCCATTTCTCCTCACTCCTCACCAGGAGACACGAGTATCCTGGGATCCCTCGAAAAGTTTATCCTTGTGTATGGGTAATCCTCGATCACGGGGATCTGATGCGACAGCCAGGCAAGAAATTCATTGTCGAAGGACTCATTTGTCCTTCCACCACCTTGTTGTGGCATTAGTACGACCCATCTACATAGTGAAGGAAACAAGGCTTGATGTCCATGTACCACTACCCAAGGACTGAAACTAGGAACTCTCTCAAAAAAGAATGAACACAAAATCGTCCCAAATCTGAAGTTCCTCTGTGTTTGCTGACGACAATCTGTCAATTGCCTCTTCATGTGCTCCAGCGGTGTAGTACTCAAGTCAAAAATTTGTGCATTCAAGCACTGGATAACATAGTTCATCTGTGTGCGGGACGCCTGGTGCAAGGCCACTGAACCGGTAATCCACCCAATAAGCAATATTATCGCTTGTGGCGATAAGCCAGTGATCTTTCTTATAGGCACCTAGGAGCTCGAACGGTCTGTCCGAACCTCGCAATACATGGCTATCAGTTCCGCTATGTTATGCGGCCCCGATGGAAATGTCCTGAAGTTGACTGGTTCCCCTCTCCTTGAGAGGCCAGTCAAAAAATAGATATCCTCGATGGTGGGTGCCAGTGATTGCCCCTCTAGCATAAATGCCTCTGCATCAGGATGCCAGTACTCAACCAAAGCCTTCAGTAGCCTCGGTTGTGCCTGCAAAAATGGACATAGGAAAAACTTCAGTAAACCGCATTGCATTAACGTGGCCACAACATTCGGATCTCCTACGACCAACTCACCAACTTCCTCATGCTCCCTCTCCCTCCAGTGAACATACATCCTACCAAAACAACAAGTTCAGGAGGGTGAGTAAGTGTTTTATATATAATAGGGGGTCCACGCGTGTTGTCTACGTGACAGTTGCGTGTACACGTGGGAAGGTTTTATCCTTCCTGAGTGTACATGCGGCCTGTCCATAAAGAACCCGCGTGGACCTAGGGCCGACCTTTTAAAGGTCAACGCCCACCCAAAAATAAAATGCAAAACAAAAATTAAAGCATTAAATGACTAGACAAGGGAGTTTGTACTTACTTGGTCTAGGCGGAAGTTTGTTTGATCCATTGTAGCTCCCAGAATCACTACTTTTATCAAAGGGGGTCTTTTGGCTCTAGAGTCAATTTCCAAATCAGCAATGGTGATAATGAGCTACCAGCTTCTATTTATAGACCTTTTGGCCTCTTTTTGTCACTTTTTGGGCCTCCCTTATCAGTTTCTTTATACCAAAAGCCATTTAGAGTGACTCAGGAGTTGCAGGGGAGAGTTTTGATAAGGTATGAGAATATTTTTAGGAGTTTTGGGACACTTTTTATGATTTATGGAAAAATCTCAAATGACCAACTTGAGCACATAGGTTAGGTTTCTACCACGACTTTTGTATCTTGTTGTCTTTTTTCCTCTGCCATAGGATCGATCCCATCAATTTGCAAAACATAACCGTCATTACTACTTTAGAAGTGTCGCGAGTTGGTGGTAGAACTTACCTAATCATGGATTCCCTAGGTAGGTCCTAGTTGCATTAAGGCGTCCATGCCATCTCTCATCACTGTCGACTAGGGAGTCCTTTGTATTTTCCCTGATTAACGAGTTTGAGCCTCATTTGAACGATTCTTCTTCACTTTTGACCTCACCCTCGGGACTCCCAAAAAACACAACGGGTCTTCTTTTAAACCCTTTTCATACCCTCTAAACATGAAAATATTGTCGAGCGATCTTCTGGACTTTCACGCTCGTTAAACTGAAATTTGAAGTCACGTCTGTCTGGCAGTAGTTTACCCGTTTTTTGGTCTGGACGGTCAACTGTACAAACAAAGGTATACTCTATAGAACTTTCGTTCTTTAGAAGAGTACCCTCAGGTATAATTTTACCCCTTTTTTGGGCCTGGGGGACTAAACTTATGAAAAAGGAACCCCCATGGAATCAATAGTTAAGCTCTTTTCAAACTCCATAAAATTGAAAAGATCGTCAAGTGACCTTATTCCTTCACACTCGTTAAAATGGCCCAGAAGAACATTCCTAACGGAGTCCATAGTTAAGTTTTTTTTCAGAGTCCTTAAAAGTGAAAAAATGGCCGAGTGATCTTTTCCTTATCACACTCGTTAAATTGGTTTTGAATAAGACGTCTTGTCGGTGCTAGTTTACCCCTTTTTCGAACCGACTAGACTATCTTTGAAAAAGGTACCCCAATGGAGTCTTGTTTTATGCTTTTTCAGACTCTCTAAATATGAAAAACCACCAAGCTTACCTTCTCTAGGCTCGTTAAACTTACATTGAAGGACGTTACCATTATGTGTTTTGTTAAATCATATTTTCATACCTGTGTCTTTGGCCTAATACCGGCTCTATGTTGTTCTCAATTGAACCATCTGAAGCATGCCTTATACCCAAGCCCTGTAGCACTCTACCTCTACGTCTTGACACCTTTGGCCCCTGGAGGATTTTTCCTGAGTATTATCAGTCTGAACATCAGTCTTGTCCTTGTGCCTTGAACTTGTATGTTATAATACTCGTTCCTCCATTGTAACGTATCATTCCATTATTCTTTCATCCAAAATTATTGAAAAATAAAAACAAATCAAATATACCCCAAAAAGAGGAAGGGAAAAGTATTTTTTTTATTGGAAGCATAATGAGTCACCCTTGGATAAAGCACATCTGTCCATTTGTTCATCAAACCCTGGGATTTAATATGACCTTAGGAAGTTGTTCCCACTACATAGAGTTGTGTCCTCCTCCATTTGGTTATTCTTCTAGACATATGGAGAGTTTGCGTTGCCTCATGCCTCGTAAACTTATGTTAATGCCATGCTACCCGAGTCTCATCATTCGTCGTGTTGTTATCCAAGGGAAGTTTTTTACCAATCCTGAATCGGCCCCTCTGCATTTTGTCTCTTGCCCTCATACCCGGCCATCCTGAACGTCCAATCAAGTCCTTGTTCAAAATGAATGAAGCTTTCGGTTTGATCATCAAGATTCTCTATTCCATGATCGATGAACCATTGAAGACCTCTAGGTAGTGAATTTGTACACTCATATTACACTCTTACCCGAGTTTTGAAGATTTTGAAGATGTTTCTCGAGCTCTGAAGCCCTCATCTCCAGCCATCATACCTTATTAGTTTCTACGAAGATGGATACTTTGCATGTATATCTTTTTGATTTCGAGATGTAGCTCCGATGTGTATTGTTCGCGGCTACACTTTATATAGTTATATGACATGGATCTACAGTGTATTTGATTGGTAGCCATGCATTTATTTTATCCTGAGCATGGGTATGCCCACCTCGGTGAGACATTTGTTATTTTGCAGACGGTGCCTCCCGATTCTTGGTTCCTAGGCTCACTCGTTCAACACATCAGTAAAAGATTGGTAATGTATTTCGGCCATCAGATGATCTTATGACCTCATACATTAGGGGGCATCTGTTATAACCCTAAATTGCACCATACATTCTTACCTGGCAGTTATCCATATCATAGCTCTTCTTTGCCAAGCCACTGTTGAACAAACTCTTTGAAAAAACCTCTTTCATAAGGGCCCACGCGCCCTACTTCATTACTGAACGCGTGTACATGCTGGATGACCTAAAACAGCCCATGTGGACTGACAAAAGCACAAAAAAAGGAAAGTTGTCGATGGAACACAAAAGCTATGCATGAGTTAACTAAAACTCCCGACCATGCATGGCTGAGGGTTCGTCCAAATACCTAGCTCCTTCTAGCCTATAAAATAAGGGGTAGGGGTCCCATTTGGAAGGAGGAAAATATAGCAAAGAAACTCTGCCCATTTGATTATTCCCATTGTCCCAACCCTTTAGCTTTCCTTATGCCCAAAGAGATACAAAGCAAAGCAGTTGGAGGATAGTAGAAGAGGAGCCCAAGACCAGGTTCGTGGAGCGATGGTCGGTCTCAATTTTTGTAAGTTGATTCATTTAAAGAAATAAAGAAAATGATTTTCCCATAACAATTCATGAACTTCTCATAATTTGATTAGTATATGTTCGGATTTCTAACCCGTTAGTATATAAGTAGTATGCATGTGTAGTTGTTGCTTGTCTTGTATGCAGGTCAGATTTGGAAGGAGTATTGCAAAAAAGTAATCAAGTACAATGGAGGATCGACATCGAACACTGGAAACGAGGTAGGTTGATCTTTCCATGCATTTACTAAGAAAAGGGGATTTAAATCTAGGGATGAAGGTAGAAAGTAGTTTCTCTTCGGTCATATCTGGATGCAAAGTCTAAACCCTATTTGCTAGTCTGTAGGGAGATTTCCATCACAACACTAACCCACACATAGGTACAACAATATATTCAGATGTAATAAAGATCAATATTAATAAGGCCTTTCAATAAAATAGAATAAGGCGGATGTAAGAAGACCTAATAAAATCTTTCGCTTCTAGAAGGATCTTCCTCTAGATGCTTCTTTTTAGTATAAATAGGAGTCGAGGGTATGAGAACCCTAGCTTTGATATTATTGTAATAGAGCTCTACTAAACTGGATTTTTCCCCCTCGAAGAGGCCTGTGAACATTGCTTTCAAATTCAAAGTGTTGTTTCTGTTGTTATTCTTATATCATTTCAGTGTTATTGTGGTGAATGTTCTGGTTATATTGTTGTTATCCTGCCATTACTAGAAAGTGTGGGTTAAATATTTTTTCAGGGTAGAGATGTATTCTGGCGTCTTTAAGCCACAAAGATCTGTCGTTATGTGCATAAACCCACGGTTGAAGGATTCATACATGCATGAAATGCAAGTGGTACTTAAGTGCACATATGTTGGCCACCCGTGTAACCCTTGTTGGTACCCCTTCGAGTGGTAGCGCATTAGACAACACCTGTGTACGGATCGGCCTAGATTACCTGAAGGCCTCTTTATATAAACTGATCGGTCGCCTGACTGCTATAGTTTCACCGAGAACAACACTCGTGAAGATACTATCTAGTATCTGGGTATTCAGGTAGTATGGATAAGGGTACGGTCTATCCTCCTTAGTTAGTGCCCTGAGATATTGGGCCGAGTACTACTGTTGAAACCTGCACGTATATCAGAGAGCTATAGCACAGGGAAAACCCTTGTCTGTGGAACCCTTGAATACCTAAGTCTAGAAATGTTTTCACCATTATTTGAGACCTATTCCATTGGATTCATCTCTTTTCCCTTATCACATTCATCCATATCATTTTTTCGGCCAAAATTTTTTACCCCACCCACCCCTTTTCAGTTTCCTCATCCTCATGGCCCATACTCGTAGCCAAGACATGGAAGATCGCTTCAACAACTTGCAATCTGGTCTCATTGAGAACCAACAAGAAGTGAAACAACTCAGTGCTAATGTTGCCGCCATCAATACAACCATGCAGTCCTCAACGGGGGAAATCAAGCAAGACCTCGCCAGCCAGCTTGAATCAGTGTTTTCAGCACTCTGCACCAAACTGCATATCCCTACAGATAACCCTTCCTCTTCCTTACCTCCACATACTGAAGGTGACCATTCCTCTCATTCCCATACCTTGTAGAACGATCACTTTCAACGTGACCTACGCCTCCCGTGGGTGGATGTAACCAAATTTGATGGCTCGAACCCCACTGGTTGGGTAACCCAAATGGAACATTACTTCTCTTTATACGACATTATAGATGACTTGGCCAAACTTTGGTATGGTGTTCTCCATCTAGATAAAGAACGTTGGCAATGGTGGAAATGGAGAAAAACTTATTGTCAAGGTTATATTGCTTCGACACACTTTGTGGCAGAGATTTATGAACGCTTTGACACTGACACCAATAATTTGGGTCGTTTGACAAAGCTAAAACAATTAGGAACTGTGGAAGACTTTATAGCTGCCTTTGAGCACCTAGATTTTAGAACAGAGGGCATGTCTGATGCCTTTTTCCGAGAGTGTTTTATCAACAGCCTCAAGGATGAAATTCGGGCCCATGTCCTGATGGCTCAGCCTGAAAGTTGGGTGGAGGCTACATAAAGAGTTAAAGAAGCACAACATGTTGTATTTTCTCAAAACTGCAAACCCTCCTTTATCCCTCGACCTAAACCAATAAATCCCACTACTCCCTCTGCTCCACTAAAGATCCAAAAATTGACCAGGGCTGAAATGGTTGAACATGAACTCAAAGGCCTTTGTTATAACTATAATGACAAATATTTCTCGGGCCACAAGTGTAAAGAAAAAAATATTTTTATGGCCATCTCCGAGGACATTTAGGAAGAAGATGAAGAAACTCCCTCTGTGTCTGAGTCACCTCAATCCACTGACATAACCCCTCCCTCAGACCCTCCCGAAGTAGAACCGGTCATTTCCCTTAATGCTCCCATTGGCTTCTCTGCTCCCCAAACCCTCAAGCTAATCGGTTACATCAAGCATCGATAGGTCATCATTCTAGTTGATAGTTTCAGCACCCATAATTTTATTCATCGCCGAATTGCCCAAGAAACTCATTGCTACATCCATGCCGTCAATAATTTCAAAATCATGATTGCCAATGGTGGTTCCATGAAATGTGGAGGGCGTTGTGAAAATGTGTGTCTCCAAGTTAGTGACTACCATCTGAAATCCCATATGATTTCTATTGACATGGGAGGTTGTGACATTATGTTGGGTTCATACTGGCTAAGGACTTTGGGTCCCATTCTCATGGATTTTAAAGACTTAACCATGTAATTAAACCAAGAGGGACACCAATATAAGTTCCAAGGCATCATCGTTGGTTCACCTGAGATCATTAGTTCCCATCGCATGGAAAAGATGCTCATAAACGGTCATTCTGGTGTTATCACCCAACTCCATGCCATACAAGCAACAAAGACACCCTCGGTACCGAAAGACCTCCAAGCCATCCTTTCTAAACATCAATTGGTCTTTTCCACACTCCAAGGCCTCGCTCCTTCCCATGGTGTTCATGATCATTCCATTCCCCTTGTACCCGAAATCCTTCCTCCCAATATCCGTCCATATCATCACCCCTTTTCCCAAAAAAATGAAATTGAGAAAATGGTCCAAGAACTCCTTAATGCAGGTGTTATCTGCCCTAGTACGAGCCCCTACTCGTCTCTTGTGGTCATGGTCATGAAGAAATAAGGTTCTTGGCGAATGTGTCCTGACTTTTGTACCCTCAACAAACTTACCATCAAAGAAAAATTCCCCATTCTTGTCATTGATGACCTCCTAGATGAATTGAGTGGCGCCCAATTCTTCACTAAACTGGATCTTCGTTTGGGCCACCACCAGATACGTATGAAAGAGGCAGACATGTTAGGATATTTAGACACTTAGGAGTTAGTTAAGATCTAATTGGTCTAATGTGTCCTTAGGTAAAATTATGTTTCTTAGTGTGTTTCTTTAGTATGCATTTGTAGTTAGGAAATCCGACGGTCACGATATGTTCCCGACATAGAGTGATCTGACGGTTCATACTCTCCTCGATCTTAATGGCCATTGATCCATGGATTAATGCCCGATTGGTCCATAATATTTATTTAAAGAGCATGGAGGGTCATTTTTCAATGATCAATTGTGAGAAACTCTCTTGTAAAATCTCTCTGTAATCTTTTTCTTTTCATTAATAAACTATTGCAAGTGGTCGCGTTGGCTGGGGCCGTGGATGTTTCCCCATAGGGGTTTTACCACGTGAAAACATCAGTCTTTTGATATTTGATCTATTTATGTCAGTGGTTACTAAAGGTGTTCATCCTCTATTGGAATACCTATGTTTTTTAACATGGTATCAGAGCTTGTTTGAAGACCCGCTCCTGTTGTAGATCGAGATCGTGACGCCGAGTTGCCTCATCTCCATTTTATGTAATTTATATACATTTATGGGCTGAGAGGACTGT
>ML792773.1:470596-490980 GCA_009831015.1 Picea engelmannii | reverse complement strand
CGTCAATATCCAACCTACTAAGCACAATTGAACGCTGGGTAGGTGGATTATAAGCCTTTGAATTTGAAAACAATTCAAATCTTGTAATCCACCTTTGACAGCATCATTTAATGCCCTTTTGACTTTAGCTCCATGAAATACCTTGATATCATCATAGTATTCTTTGGCATCGTTTTGAACCCAGCTCATATTTTACCAAAGAAAACTTCTCACAAAAGCCCTTGTTTGTCTCTAAAATCTTCTTCTATTGCATATATACCCATGGAAGCTATAGGACATTACTTCAAAACCCCTAGTATGATTGGGTGTTCATCTTCAAAGCCATTGTTGCCTTTTTTTTCTTATTATCATGGCTCTCTATTGAAGTGTTATATGAGTATTGATTAGAGAGACTCAAGGGATTCCATATGTTGTTGATAGCACAAGTTGTCAATGAATATGCAACTCCAATCTTCCAATTTCCAACACAACATAATTACACAACACTTGTAGATTGCTTTAGTCTAGGGAAGTGCATTCATTCCATATCCTTGATGTCTTTTTAAGAATTGGCTCAACTACACTAGAACTTTATTTATCTTGGTGCAAGGAAAGGCATTCTATGTTTGATAGTCAGTCCTCTAAACTAGGTATGCAAAAAGTTTTCATCAAACTTGAGTGTTGAATGCATATCTCTAGGTTTTCTATCAATTGCATGCAATCAATCAAGGTCAAGGCATTACAATTGTCTTCCATTATCACCGACAACTTCAACCATAATGACATCACATACCATTTTCCAAATAAGGAGCATTGTGAGGAAGGTGTAGCAATCAACATTCATAACGTATCCCTAAAAAGGCCAAAACTATATGCATTGTTCCTCATTTTGATCTCCATCAATGCATGTGTGATAAAATAAATACAAATTTAGACATTGACTGTGGATCTCACTCATCCCCTCCATTCACCAAAGATCTACCATGTACCAATCAAAACCTTGTGGCCCTGTATGTAAGTCTCTTTGTAGCCATGCAAACATCCATGTAAGTATGTGTTCATTGAAATGTTCCAAATCCAACTGTTTTGGATATCTACTATTGAATTAATGTTTTGTCTCTTGGATTTGATACTCTAGGGGTTTCTGGATGCGTTTGAGTTAATTGTTTAACATGCTTGGTGATTTTCGCATGTGTGTGTCATACAATTAATGTTTAAGTAGTATATATGATGCATGTGAAATAAGGAACAAACACCATCTCAATAATATGTATTATGAGGAAAAAGAAGGAAATACAATGATATGCTGGAAGCAGAGAAATAATCATCAACTAGATCTCAATGATTGTCGCTGGAATACAAAGCAACTAATACAAAATACCCGTGATCAGAAGATGAAGGTAAATCTGCGCATGCACGGATAGATCGACAAAACACAGTTCTAGAAACTCACGACAATTGCTACAAATACTAGAAAACTCGCCATGGTGGCTATACACGACAGAACGGACTGGAAACTGTCCCAAACTGAGTGCCCTGGCCTCTAGGCTCCTCCCGGTAACTGTTGGACTGAAGATATGACCTCTGAAGCTTTGGATGACATCCCTGGGGGGTTGCACACCTCCTAGGATCTATGAGTGCACTCTACTGGTTCCACCGTCAAAATCCAATGCTATATGTCTCGAAATGTGCACCCTGGTCTCCTCTGTACTGGGTCGAAAGGGTTTCCTCTGATTTGATCTGGAACACCCCCTGGAACCCCAAACGTCCCTCCTTAAGAGTTATGCACTTCTTGACTGTCTAATGTGCCCTGGTAGATTCCACCATCAAAATCTAATGACTATGGCTCAATATAAGGACCTCGACTAATCCTCAACTGGGTCGGAAGGAATCTGCAAGATAAACCTTGGTTTCATGCAACTACACCAAACCCTCTCTAACCCTTGCACCCTCACTAGCTGAGCTGCACAGTCATTGCAATAGATCTGGATACTCCTGAATTGGCAGAGTGAAATACCTGGATGATATCTCTGATAGGCTAGGGTGTGTTTTCCAACACTTAAACCAATCTTGGTGGTGGTTTCCTCTAGAAATCCACAAAACAACAAAGAGGTTGATTTCTTTCTCTAGAACTCTCTCAACATCAAATCATAACATAATGAGGAATTAGGTCGAATTCCCCCCTTTATACTCTTCCCGATCTATTTTTCCGATGACATCACTTAAACTAGGCACTTTTCCTCCTAAGGTGAGTGATTAATTAATTAAGTCCCCCCCTCAACACCTTTTTCTTCTATTTCTCCATTGACTTTAGCTTAAGTGACTTTTCTTATGCTTTTTTGGCTTAATTAATTGTTTAGCCTCTCCTTCACCCTTATTTCTCTTCTTGTTCCCTGTTTTTGCCTGACTATAGTCTACGAGAACGAATAGACTACTAAGTCACTCCCTGCTGGCATACTCTTGGGAACGAGACATCACATTCATTATGGCACTAGAAATCCATTGGCAAACCATTGAACATGACTTGCATGGAACCTATTTCCTCATGCCAAACATGCATCTCATCTACAATTCAATCAACTAAGTGTTGTGGGTAATAAAATTTCTAATTAAGATTGTTTGCCTTCACAATTTCAAAATTATTGGTGCATGAGGGAATTCGTCATGAGTATTTAATAAATCCTTGGAGGGGAATTGAACCTTTATTGCCAATTGACAACACACCTAAGGAGTCATGGTGCCTAGGGAAGGTGCCCTGGGTAGCATTTTGAGGCTCCCAATTGGAAATGCATTTAGGTGCTCAAAAGGAGGCCCTTTAAGGAGCACTAAGGCAACCTCTATGGGTATCCAAGAGAAATGACTAAGGCATCCCAATGGGCAACTTTCACAACAAGTAAAAACAAAAATAAAAAAAAGGGAAATAAATGTAGTCAATATAGCACTAATGAGGTGACTATATGACAACTAACCAATCTAGTGATTCTCCCAACAAAATTGAAGGCAACCATAAACCTATATAAAATGAGAAGGGTTCATTGTACCATATGCCATGTTTCTATGAACATTGCTAACCTGTTGAAGTAAAAACAAGGTAGATGTAATATATCCACTAGTTGTAGGAATTATATAAGTCAATGCCAAAATAATTTATACAACCATTTTCCATTAAGCTTGTGTGGGGTAGATGAGGTGTTGTCATTTTATGGACATGGAATAGACAATACTTTAGCTGGCATAATAAGATAACCATTGGGAATTAAGCACTTGGTTGATATGAAAGGGGCAAATATGATGAAATTTCCCTCATGCATTGCATTCAAGAGAAAAATCAAGCTAGCACGTTTATGAATAGACAATACTTTCGCTGGCATAATAAGATAACCATTGGGAATTAAGCACTTGGTTGATATGAAAGGGGCAAATATGATGAAATTTCCCTCATGCATTGCATTCAAGAGAAAAATCAAGCTAGCACGTTTATATGTTAAAATTAGTAGAATGAAAATGCATAGAGCATGCATACTCTCCCAATAAAAACGTTGAATTAATATTACATATGCTTAACTCAAACATCTATCTAACCATCCTATATAAATGTGTAAATGGGTGTGAACCTATCCTTTTATTATTTTCATGCACCCTCAAAATACTATTACATTTGAAAACATTAATAAATTTGAGAAGTTGCATTCCACTTCACATTATGCAACTCATGCATTTAGATATAACCCTTATTGATGCTAAAAATATAGCCATGGAACTATCTTTGATCCATATATTTGCAACGATAAATGGTAAAGGCATTGGTGGTCTAACTAATGAATGTGTTCTCTTCCTTTTAAGAAAAATACTTTGCCATTAAAAAGTATTGTCACTTTGTTCATATCATAATATGGCCATTAAGAACAACGACCACAAGATCCATATCCAATGCTTAAAGAAGTCAATCAAGGGGGAAGGAATCACTAGATAAGAGCAAGTCGTGTACATGTTATATAGGTGAGATTTTGCGATGATACTAAGCAAAGAAAACCAGGTCTCAAAACCATAGTAGAATGTTTGAGGTCCTTGTACTTCTGAAATGTTTNTTTTTTTTTTTTTTTTTTTTTTGGGTTTTTTTTATGATTTTTATTTATAATATTACTATGAAAATCTCTCTAGGTTTATTTAGAACTTTTCATACATGTATTCATACATGTATGCTACTAACTAATAATTATTTTTTTCAAATAATTTTACTATTTTATTTATTTATTAATATTATTGTTTCACACAATAAAAAATCTCTTCCATGACTTTAGAACATACCTTACTTTAAATAAATTAAATTATTTATACAAGTAATTAATAATTATTTTTTTCAAATAATTTTACTATTTTATTTATTTATTAATATTATTGTTTCACAAAATAAAAAATCTCTTCCATGACTTTAGAACACACTTTAAATTACAATTACAATGTAAAAATCCATTTGAAATAGTTTAATTTTTTTTCTAAGATAATAGTGAAAAAACAAATCTATACAATTAATGAATTTAGTGTTTTGGTAGTGGAGATCATTTTTTAATTGTGTTAGGGGCATTACCATTAAAACTATGAGTTGTATAAGAAATTTCATTTCCTTGGCATTCTTATGTTTTTTTAGGTAAATCTTAGGTGAGATCATTTTTTAAGGGCATTAAAATTTTGAGGTTTATGAGCAATTTTATCTCTTGTTATTTAGGTAAATTTAAGGTGTTATCATTTTTTAACACCCTATAGGTTTTACAGAGGCTGAATCCATTGGTGTATTTAAAAATGCAATTTAAACAACACCATTTTTTAAGGACATTAAAACTTTAAGGTCTGTGAACAATTTTATCCCCTATTATAAAGAAAATAAAAATGATTATTACCAAATATAAACTTAAATAGATGATAGATTTTTGTGATAAAAAATGTTAGGATTTCTCACTTAAGTTGTTTATTTGAGTTGAAATAAGAAACCATTTAATTTTGGAGTAAATTTTCTATCTCCTTGAGTTATTTGACCTTTGTTTTGAAATGACTCCATACTGTAATTTTATTAATTGAACTTGTAATTTCAATAATTCTTCAAAATAAAGTAGAAATTATAAAAAAAACTCTCCTAAAACCAAAATCTATTTACCACAAGATTAACTTACTCCTTAATTAATAAAGACCATTTAATGTTTCCAAATACACAATTTCATGACTACATTAACCTTAACTTTTGAAAATGATATGCAATTAGAAGGTTTTAATATTTATGGTTAATTGACCCTTCCATATTAACGTCAATTTAATTTAATTTTTTTTAAAGCATTTCCAAAAATATGCTCTAAGAAATTGCACTACAAACCGTTTAAAAAATAAATTTTCTAAAATTTAAATGTAAATTTAAAATATATTTGTGAAGATAAAACATTTTTTTTTCCAAAGAAAAAATTTGATNTTTTAATTCTAATAAATTTAGTAAGGTAACAAAATTACATAAAAATAAAATTTCAATCACCCCAATCAAGTCACTATTTGAATAGATTGAGATGTCTAAATCTGAAAAAGATTGGTGGATTGTGATATCAACGTAAATAAAAACCATAAAAACAAACTAGAATATTAGTTTGTCAATATAAAACTTATTTCAAGTTTTAAGGGTATTTATCAAGATACAACACTTTTTAATTGGATCTTATTCCTAGGAGACTCATCCCACATCGTGGAGTAGATTCACAATTACGATGAAATAATGTTCAATAATAAAGTTAAAAGTAAATAAATAATTTATAATTTAATTTATATAAATAATTATTTATAATAAATTATATATATAATTTTTTAATTATAAAATATTTATATAAATATATATTTTTGTTGTATTTTGTTTTTAAAAGATGATATAGTTTTAATTTTTAAGCAAATCTTTTATATCATTTTAGTTTTCAGGTTAATAATCAATTTATTTATGATGTATTATTTTGTTTTGAAAGTTGATATAATTTTGGTTTTTAAAGTTAGATTTTTATATAATTTTAGTTTTGAAGATTACGTTGATAATTAATTTATTCATTATGGTTGTAGATTTTTTTGTTTTATAATATTGAATTGTTTTGAGTGAATATAGTAAAAGTAAAGCTAACGAATACCATTGTAGTATGTTGTGGTTGATTATTTATGGTACAGGGAAATAAAAGAAGGATCATCTATGAGTTCTCCAGGATTTGATGTCATAGATGAATGGGGAAGACCCATTCCAGACCCTGCAAGATGGCCATCTTCAAGGGAAGGAAAAGGGTTCAAGGAGGTGGCAGACCATGTGCATAAGATGGGTCTTAAGTTTGGTATTCATGTCATGCGTGGTATTAGTACTCAAGCAGTGAACACTAATACTCCAATCATGGGATCCCAAGTAAGATATATATATTTTTTTCTATTCTTTCTCATTATAGGAAAAGTTTTCACTGTTTTGTCTTCCCTTTGTTAGGCAAGAATATTTGATCATATACTACAGATAAAAAAAAATACTTATATGTCCAATTGCAAATTCGGAATTTAGTTTTAAAATGCAAATTTATGGGCTGATATAATAACATCCTTCTCCTCTTTAATACTAAGATTCTTTAGATTAATACTAACATTCTTTAGAAGTGAATACATGCTTTATATGTCTTTAAAAGGTGTATCCATGTAATTTATGAGCTTTCTTTATGATTTTTGTATTTGTGATCCCTTCTAAAATACAAACTTACTAAAAGATAACACATATGATATCCATCAAATGATGCTTTCATTCTAAGTGAATATGGGTTTTGTTGTTTTGTTTTTCGCACTACTTACTACATCATGTCACTGTGCTTTCACCTTAATATTATAGTAACAATGTGTTTGTTTTCAATTTGTAGGGTGTCCCTTATGAAGAAGGTGGGAAGATTTGGCATGCCAAAGACATCGGTCTAACAGATCAAGCTTGCCCTTGGATGCCTGCATGTTTCATGAGTGTTCAAACTAACCTAGGAGCTGGCAAGGCTTTCCTCAAATCATTATATACACAATATGCTGAATGGGGAGTTGATTTTGGTATGGGGCCTTATTCCTTGTTATCACTTAATTAGGATTCATATAGATGAAACCTCTTAAATACATGGATATGGATCCTTAACCAAAATATTCAAGGTCTAAAAATAAACGCCTTTTTCTTTTGGAATACACATGATCATTATTATTGCAATTTATGTTTACATTGGTTTGACGATATTTCAAATTATCTTGTCTTGTTTATTGTGAGTTGGTGCAGTGAAGCACGATTGTATCTTTGGGGACAATTTGAACATAGAAGAGATCAAAACAGTATCAGAGGTATTATGCATAACTTACTCGAATTTGTTTCAATAAACTATTCATTCTTAATAGTGGAAATACATTTAAATATTGGATAAGGAATGAGGTTTACATTTTAATTTGTTAACATAGGTTAGGTCAATTGGCGAAACCCACAAGTTATCTTTGTGGAGATCCATGTTAAACCCATTTAAAACATTTTTAAGCAATAATGACATTTTCTAATACAAAAAAAATATTTACACTCATAATGATAACATTAACTTTTGTCGTATATATTTTGTTGAGATGACGATATTTTAAATGCATTATTATCGAACATTATATTTTTTCTAATTTTTGTTCCTCACCCTTTTTTGTTTTTCCATCTTAAAGTAGATAATGATTTTATTCCTTTGTATTATTGAACATGCCACTTTCTATATTATATATATTATGAAGTAAAATCAAGTATCTTTTGCTTTCAGATCTTAAAAGAGCTTGATCATCCTATTGTGTACTCTCTATCACCCGGAAAGGATGCTACACCACAAATGGCCATGCAAATAAACTCTTTTGTCAATATGTATCGAATAACAAATGATGATTGGGATAATTGGAGTGATGTCCAATTCCACTTCAATGTGTCAAGGTGAAAGCACATTACAATTTTGTGATTATGTATCCTTATTAAGTAATCCTAGATAAATTAAGCATCTAGATAGATAAACAAATCCATGTGTATACTTATCGTCTCTTAAAAAAATGGAAGATAAGATGGATAATGCTAATTTGTTTTTTTCTTTTATGTTGACTATTTCTTTACTTTTTCTTTTTTATTGCATTAGATATTAGACAACATTTTTTCCGATGTTTAATTTATTAGTGTTAACCACCCACCATCACATGTGCAACATCTCCTCCAAATTAGGGTATATAGTGCACATCACTTCTCTTGGGGCAATAAAGTGCCTAATTTAGTACTTGAAATGTTGATATGCAGAGATTTTTCCGACTCTAATTTGATAGGAGCAAATGGTTTACGGGGAAAGTCTTGGCCAGATTTAGACATGCTTCCACTTGGATGGTTAACTGATCCTGGTAACTATTTTTATCACTTTCAAGGACTATTAGAATCATTTTAAATGATAAATGTAATTAATTCTTTATATATTTAGAGAGTTGTTTTTATTAATTAAATTTAATGTAATCACATTTGAAATTTGATTAATTATAATTGATCATTTTTTACTAGGTGTAAATGAAGGTCCACATCGCTTTAGCAACCTTACTTTGGATGAACAAAAAACCCAGGTTAGTATTATCTTGGAAATTTAGGTTTTATTTTGTTAAAATGTATCAGACCTGAAATATTGAAAGAGACCATTTTTCCTACTTTTATTTGTATATCTTTCATGAAATTCGATTGTACAACTTTTTGTTTCTTCTATCCTTATATTTTTCTTTCTTTATTAAGTTAAGACTTGATCTACATACTTCCTTTTATTTATTTAATTATTTGTTTTTTTGCTGAATGATTTTAAGTACCTCATTTTTTTTTTATAAGCCTTCTTTCCTAAATACATCCATTCTAACGATTTATAATGTTACAATAATTTTCAGTTAACTCTATGGGGGATGGCAAAGTCCCCACTTATATTTGGAGGAGACCTGCGAAAGCTACAATATGAAACCATGACCCTGATCACAAATCCTACATTACTAAATCTAAATTCTTATAGTACTAATAACCAAGAGGTATATTTGATGTTATTATTGTTGCTTATGATTTTCTATATGGTAGGAAAGAGAAGTGTGGTGTATTTTTAATGCCTTTCATCCTTATACTAACCTTCTCAATTTTGTTTCTCAGGTTTCTAGTAGTATTGCCTATAAAAAGAAGGCTTATGTTGGGCCAAATCCAATGAAGAGCCTTAGTAATGATGGTACAAAAATGGTCTCCAAACTTATTTTAAGTGTGTCTACTTGTAAGGCAAATGCAAAAAAATGGGAATTTGATTTTAATAAAGAAGAAACGAATCAACTATGTTGGAAAGGACAATTAGGCAGAAACAATGGTACATCTAATGTATGCTTCTATCATACTCCAACAACGTAAGCATCTTTCATTTTCTTTTCTTAATACATAAGAAAAAGAAAGAAAATTTTAGTAACATGACTATTTTGTCACACACTTTAGTTTGTTGTTATAGTTCAAGTTCATGTATATATTATTTTTTCAATTAAAATGAATAATTATTTGTTGATTTATTTTTCAATTAAAATGAATAATTATTTGTTGATTAAAAAACAGTGATCAAAACAATATAAATACGGCACAGCAAGGACAATATCAAATTTTAACATCTTCAAGGGAGAAAATGTGCCTAGATTCTTCTCCCAAACAACCCTCTACATCAGGAAAAGTCCAAAGCTATTACTTTTCTCCTTGTATGGAACATGCAAGCCAGGTAATAATTTTATCTTGTAATTGGGCATTTTGTAATTTGTGTTAGTTTTTTTAATAGTGCAAATAATCATTGTTATAATATGTTTGTTTATGATTAAAATAGGTTATGGATTGTTAGCTTATCCATCAAAGTTTCATTCTTATTATATTATGATTTACTTTATTTAAATATTTTAATTTTATTATTTTTATGTAACTTTTGAATCTTTTTGTTGGATTGAATTTCTTATATAGAAATGGAAGTTGAGAACAGATGGTTCACTTTATAATGATTATACTCGCCTTTGTGCAAGTTTGACAGAACCCAAAGGTGGGTTCCCTATAGCACTAAACTATTTTTATAATCATATAACTAAGGATGTATACTTACATTAATTTTTTTTTTTTTTTTTTTTTAATTTACATAATAATTTTTTAAGTTATATTTTTTTTATATGCGCAGATAAAGTTGTTGTTGATGAGGTACGTATGTGGATAGCGACTGGTCCAAAAGGTATGTGATATATATGAATGTAAATTATAATATGTTTTCTTTATGTTTTTATTTATTTATGTGAATGAATATTTATGCATATATTATGCAGTAAAATCTTATTATAAGAATATGCTTTTGTAATAAAAGCATAAGTAAATAAATAAAAAGAAGAATTACTAATTTGATTTTTTTTATTTAAAATGTAAATGTGCAGATGGAAATTATTTTGCAATTTTCAATTTGGGCCCTGTTTCCTCTTTAATATCTGTTCCACTGAAGGATGTGATAGAGGTATTCAGAAAAAATGGCATGTATAATAAAACAAATTTTGGAGCTAAATTCAGATTGAAATGTATATATACTGAAGTTTGGAGTGGTCAAAAGCTAAACGTCGAAAATAAATTAATAACTACTAGAGTACCAAGTCATGGTGTTGCTTTGATTTTACAGAAATGTAAAATGTGACTAACTCAGTAATTGAGTTTCAAAAACACATTTCTATTTTTTTTTTTTTTGGTTGGGGTGATTTTGTATGGACAACCTTAAAATTATGACATTAAAAGATCTTGTTTGGGAGATTATATGGAATGATTTGACACATTTTCTATATTATAAATATTATTTTTTACTTTATTAGTTTTTATGGAAAACTTTTTTACATTATTTTAAATATTTTAAATTGATAAAATAATTGATGCATGAGAGTTATTTTGTTATATGTGCTTGCATTGGACACATAATTAGTTTTTTATGGCAAACTTTTTTACATTATTTTAAATTGATGCATGAGAGTTATTTTGTTATATGTGCCAAGGGGCTAGCATTGGACACATAAGGGATCAATTGATGTGCATGTTAATAATAGAGCAATAACTTCTTTATTATGGTGTATGTATAATTAATGTTGTTAATTATATTTAACTATGTTGATAATTTTATAAATTAGATATTTGCACTAGTTGTTAATTATATTTAACTATGTTGATAATTTCACGAATTAGATATGTGTATTAGACCAAAACAATGATATAGATAACTTAATTGTAAGATTACTCAGTGATTACAGGTAATAATCTAATCATGGATGATCCAAGATGATTTAAGGAACACTTAATGTGTAGAGCTTGATGATAACTTTCCAATGGCGCAAAAATAGCCTCAAATAGAGTTCGTATGCAAAAGATATAGCCGGTCAAAGTTCAAGTCAATTAGGTCAAAGGTCAAAGTCAAAGGGGTCAAGATGACACATGTCACCATTGCAAGGGTGACACATGGTGATGATTTGGCCACACCCCAAGGGGCCACGTGGCATGATTGTACGTTGACTGGGCAAGTGATGTGGCAATCATACAAGTTACATGGACTAATTGTTTGTTGACACCTGACAAGGATCGACCAATGAGAGGCTGCCATGTGGTAGCGTTCTATTTCCCATTAATGGTTAAGGTTTATTAAAATTATAGATTCGATAGGGGTTGAACCCGCGATCTCCATAATCCTTACCCAAGCCTCCACTACCAATGTGCCACACAAGTGTTGCTTAACCTCAATGGGCACCATATTTATTTGAATTCATACATTGTAATTGGTGGTGGCAAAAAGGGTCGAGGGCCTAAGCCCTCTACCCATAGTTCTATTGGTGTATCATATAACCGTAGTCATAATCACTGCGAAGGTTTAAACCATATCATATAACAAACCGATGCATATAGTATATGGTTATATAACATATAACCAATAAAACAAACAAATGTGCACTATGGAAGATCGAACTCGGAACCTCCAGGTTATATTTTGGAGGCCTAACTATTGTGCCAACGAAACCCCTTTGTTGTGTTGGTTTTGTTACTTGGGTGAGTGAAAACACAAAACTTTCATGTTTAGATAAGTTTGCTAAACAAGACAGAAGTTTGTGAGTTGGTTAGACAAATCAAATACACATGAAAACAAAGAAAAACAACTAAAAACAACTAAAAACAACTAAAAACAACTAAGAAATAAATGTTAGAAAGCTTGAGAAACTTAGAACCATGAAAGTAAAAAAATGACCAACATATTGCTACCAATGGATCAATAGATTGATAGGCAAAACAACGTAGAGAAAGGCAAGGACTTATGAGTCCCTTCTTCCTCCTTGGGAGGGCTCTTGAGTTCCCTAATTGAGATCTCTTCTCTTCATACAATGGAAGAAATGAAAATGGTGAAGAAATACAATGCCTATTCCCTCAAGAGGTGAGTGGAATGGCCTATTGCAATGGTGTTTGAAGGCTTCAAAGAGAAAAGAGGATTCTCAAAGAAGAATTCTTGCAACATAACAATACCTTGAAGATCTTATTTTCTTAGCACACCCATGGCTCTTATTTATAACATCCATTCATGGAAAAATGTAATTGGTTCATAGTGTGAACAAGGGGCCTTTTAGGGCACCCTCTAGCCCTTGACCAGCCTCCAAGCTAGATTTCTCTTAGATATGAGTGTCAAATCGAGTTGGGGGTCGAACTATAAGTGGTTGAGGGGCTGACAAGATCCATAAATTCGTCGTTCATAGAAGTGCACGACTTTTCTCATAGAAAGTTGTGCATTTTGCGCATAGTGCACATTGAGGGCTATGTTGGCCTGCGCATGCTGCGCACTGTGCATGCGCTTCCTTTGGTGAATATGCACACTTTGATTTTTGACCCAATTATATAGTTTTTTTTCCTTTTGACCCAATTATGTTGTAGGTGGACTAATGGTTGTTGGTATTGATGTTTTTCTTCAACCATTGTGTACAATATTGCAGACGATTTTTCAGTGATAATAGATGCCCCCTAGTGTGTGAGGTTAGGAGCATACGTATAGCCGAAACACATCAATGTTTATTTTGTTGAGAGTACCATTATAATGAAGAGTGAAGAGAGGAACTGTAAGAGCGATCCGTCGGAGGGAGAGGAAAAACCGGACCCAAACCATTCTGTAGGAAAAAATAAATCCGTGTACAAATTGTTGCAAGATTGGTTGTCATTGATGTCAACTCTAGTCATGGGTTTTGGACCGCAAGATTGATGAAGGTATTTGGACATGAAGGAAAATGCACATGTAGATACAAGACCCATGGATGTATAGTATACATAATGTTGTTTCTGGTGGTATGTGGCACGTCACGTGGATCCTCATGGTTGAGGAGAAATGAATTTTTGAAGATGACAAAGTGAATTGAAGAAGAAAGTACATGTAAGTCCTGAAGATAATTAAAGAAAAGAATTACAAAATAAGAAATTGTCAGGTCGGCCCTAATGTTAAAAGGAAGTGACATAAATGGTATAAATAAATATCATTATACATTCATTTGATACATAAGTCGAATTTCAGAGGAAATCATAAGTAAAGAAGGCCGGATTTCAAGGGAGGATGAAGTCTTTTGGTGATGTGTTCTAAGGTATGTTATTTTCGGGTCATCATACCATTTTTGTTATAATGTTTTTTTCTAGAATGATTCAGATGGTGAAATTGCTATGGTATTGAGAAGACATATCAAGGTACCTGTGGTAAAAAGTTCAGCTCTTGATTCTCTATAATTATGGAGATACACTCTGTGGAAGATAGGGTTTGTGACTAGTCCTGATGCTAGTCAATAAACAGGTGTTCCGGGTAAAACAACCATAACTTCTTCATCTAGAATCCAAATGACGTGGGACAAATTTCATTGGAAAGAGTATGAACTTTATTTTCTTGTGTGTGAGTTTCAGAATCTGATGTTAAATATTGAGCGCGAGGCATTCTATACAAGTTTGGTCTCCTGAATAAACCAGAATTGAACAAGGTCTACTATTCTCTCTATAACTTCTTTTTGGGGAGGATTCAAGGAGTGAAAGTTGGAGGAGTTTCAGAGAATACATTGAGTAATATTATCTACAAGATCAAAGTACTCCAAGAATTGTAGAAATTAAATAAGTCTCAGGAAGCATTATCAGGTTCTATGTGATGATTGGTTGATGGTGATGATTTAATGTAAAGTTTTATTATCTCTTGTATATTCTTGGGTGGAAGGAGGGGACAAGGATGGAGAGTTCAAATCTCTCTTGATATTGGAGGATTGTATCTTCCTCTTGGAGATTTATCCCTCCGTTTACATTTGGAAGCTGTAGCTACCTTTGGAAGTCATTACTTCCCTTGAACAATAACTATTGATTATTTCTCATATATTGTGCATGGTGTATTGTGGTGTATTAGTGTAACTCTTATATTATTGTTCATTGCTCATTGGATATAATTGAATGGTTTGAGTATAAGTTGAAAAAGGTTTAGAAATTGTACTTGATACTGATTCACCCCCCTCTTAGTATCAACACAAACAAGGTGGGTATGCCCTATTCTCGTGTCATGAAACCAAAATGTGTAACTGTAACTGAAGGTGTATGCTGATGTAGATAAAAACAACGCCCTTGGGGGTGCTTGATAACGACATATGATAGTTCTGAATGGTGAATAGGCTCTAAAGTGAGTCAAGGATGACTGTAAAAATTGTCAATGAGTCGTAGGCATTGATGGCCTAACAAATTTAGAGGTCTTCGCCTGGTATGAAACAACTGAAATAGTCGCATAGTAAGACCCATCGTAACATGGGAGTTTGCTGAAGTCGAATGTTATGGGGATCAATGGAATGATTCTCTCTGTGTCATTCAAGACTCCTCATTGAAAAGGTAATGAGAGTCAGGATACTTCCACCCTTATAGAAACTGTGTTGATGTCGACAGAAAGGGAGGCACGACGCCAAAAAACAAATGGCTTCTTGAAATCCACTGAGTAAGAGGTGATATCAAGTACTAATTGATAACATGAATGAAGTCAAGATGTTGTGGGACTCAAGATTTCCCTTGGTTGAGGAATTTTGAAGGACGACTTGCAGGAACCGTAAAACTATATCTAGTTTCAGGGGGATGACTAGATATGGGGTTAAACTGTGCCAGAGGCTAACAAAGTGAGAAAACTCAGAGATCATGGGTATATGGACTTGGGATACTCGTGGTTTGTAAATGATATCAATATGAAAAAATAGTGGATGCCCCAACCAAGGGCTACATGGGTTGCTCTGCCAGGGAAAAGAAGGCCATCAAGGATGATGAAGAAAAAAGCTACAATATGCTGGAAAGAAAGGATTTATACAATTACCAAAGAAATAAAGACTAATTTGGGTTGAGTATATAGATATAGAAATGAGTTCCCCAGTGAAATATGGCTTGGCCTGTTAGGGAATAAGTTTTGAAAGAGAATTGGTGGAGGGTGGGGGCCCCATGGATGGGTTCCTATATTAGGTAAGTGGATGGAGGACAATTTTCATATGGGCAAACTGATGGTGGATGAAATTGAGGGCTAATGAAACTGTGAATATGTAGTCAATAGAACCAATATGATATGACCTGGGATTCCATTGGGAAGGTTAACAATATGATGAGATGAACTATGGGGTTCATTATCATAAATGCAAAAGACTATCGGGACTCCCATCCCTAGGGGGTGAAATAATCAAGAGTTTCAAGTTGCCAAGGGGAACTATGAATGAGACAACTCATGTGGGGGAGACTGCTATCGGATGACAGTACCAAAATGAGGTAGAGGTGAAGATACTTCAGAGCTAAATGTAGGAACCCTAAAGGTAAATGTCATAGGGTTTTACTGGGATATGTAATTGATTTATAGATGGAATAATTACATGCCAGTGTCGAACATATACCTGAAGGGGCTGCGACGATTTACTGAACAAGTACCTGCACACATGAAACCAAATACCCGACGTGGACAATAACTGATGATAAAGAACATATAACAATTATTTGATAAAATTGAAAGTGAGCCTGTATACCTGAGCATGGCGTGAGAAAAATGCTCCTTCGGGGCCAAGGGAAGATGATGACTTGGGGAATGTCCATGTGTAGATGGCGAGATCGAGATCACGTGGCTGAGAACAGATTGGAAAAATGAGGCTTTGGGATTCTTCTTCCTTCTTCTGCCCCCAATGGTAGTGGTGTTTCTGCCAGTTGGGGGTGATGGTGGTGTGGCAGGAGCCTGTACTAGGATCTGCATCGGTAATCCCTCTGTATGAGGAGGGAGAAATGGTGTAGGAACCATAGCAGGTGGATGGAGATACCATACAGGGATGGAGAGCACCATGTTGGGAAGGGTGAGAGTAGCGGCTACCTAGAATGCTTGGACTTCAGGTGGGGGGTAGAAGAAGGGGATTTGGGTAATGGCTTGAGGATTGTCTCCCATATCGAGATTTTCCCCTGAAAGGGGGGGGGATAATAGATGAGTGGTTCGATGTTAGTTTCAGGGAATTCCTAAGGTAATAGTTCTTCAACTAGTGGAACGTCGATGTGGGGAGGGGCCTTCGTGATAGGAGTAGTGTCTTTGATATCGGTTTCATTAGAGGAAAATACACACACCTGCACGGTCATGGAAGGATGTAGGAGAGGTGGTGCTTCATGGTAAGTCCCTAACAAGTATGGGTCCTTGAATATCCCCGGACCCAGGTCGATGACCAAAAAAGCATCTGAGCTAGTTCAAACAATGGGGAGGATATTATTAATGTTGGCGGAGTGATTAGGCTCGTAGTGTGTAAGTTGGTCGATGGTGACAATTTTCCCATTGTGGAGGAACATCATTGTACAAAACACATAAGAGGCTACAAACTTCATAGCATACATGTAGCTACGCCCAAACAAGATATTGTAATCAAGTGGGGCATCGACAACCTCAATTCCAATCAGGATGGTTTTTCCCCCAAGTTCTACAGGGACATTTTGGAAGAGCCCTTTAGGAGATGATGGTTGACCGTCATAATATCAATGGGTGATGGTAGATGGTACTAGCTCAGGTGAGCCAAGTTTTTTCCATATGACTTTGGACATGATGCATGTGGATGCACCTTCATCGATGATACACTGATGAACTGTGATGTTCTGGATTTTAACTAGTATTTGAAAAGCTACCAGGGTGGGGAGGTGTGGTTCCTCGTTATCTAGATCCAAGGTGATGAGTCGAGTATCTGTTGGGTCGACTACCCCCAAAGCAGAAAGAAAGGACTTGCACTGTGAGGGACATGTTTGGAGGACCTCTGACATAGACATGGTTGCAGGGGATTGAGCTAAGTCATCGACTAAACTGTAGTTATGGGCTGCCCTAGCATGAGGGTTAAGTACATTCTGTCATAAAGGTATGCGGGGTATACGAGGATTGGATCCAGTGTTAGTGCATGGGATCATCAATGGTTTTCCGACTGTATCGAGAGTTTTTCCTGAGGTGGTTGGGGTAGAGTCTGGAGGGAATCCATATTGACAATTGCAAGTTTGCAAAAGAATCTCTTCCTTGCTGGTAAGGAGGATATTATGGTCAGCTGGATTTCTGGGTTGATTGGGACCTGGATTTGGATACTGCCTCATTTGTGGTGGGGCATAGTTGATCTCTTGTTGAGTATTCATCACCTTGGTGGGGAATAGGGTTTTGCAACACAACCGAAGGTGGTGGTTGCAAATAGTGTTGTGGAGCCTACGAAGGTGCAGGCAGAGCTAGGGGATGTTGAGTGTTCATGGATTCTTTCATCAATTTGAACTCATCAATTTGGGGGAAGTGGTGAGTATAATGTCCATACTCGCCACATAGAGCACAAGGGAAGTTAGTTCTAAAATTATTGTTCTTACCTTGTCGTGGTTGATTGTTATTGCTGACCCATTAGGGGTTTTGATTGCCTTGATTTTGGTTTCCCCCTATGGGTTGGTTTTGTTGGGGGTTATTTCCTCTTAGACTTGGGTTGTTGTTGTTTTGATTTTTTCCTTTCTTCTTGGCATTATTCGTAGGATGAGCCAGATTTTCGGTATTCAATTGTTCAAAAGTATGAACTTGTTGAATGGGAGAGGGCTGAAAAAATTTAACACCGACATGTGGTTGCTTTGGTGGAGGAGCAACTTGCTGGGGAGGACCAAGAAATGGAAAATATGGATTGTTTTGTGGAGACGATCCATATGATGTGTAGGAAGTTGAAGTACTTCCACCATTGTTGGGGTGATATGCGGGGGTTGTCGATGAACTCATACTTGGTTGAGAGACTAGATGTATCATGGGTATCGGTGGGGGTACCCCCAATGGTTGAGAAGGACCAACATGGTATGCATGTTGGTGAGTGGGAGGAGGGTAATAAGAAAATCCTCCATATGGTTGCGGCTATTGATTTTCCCCATAAATAGGTGATGGGTGGCTGTAAGAGTTGAGATGTGTCATAGAACCAATCAACCCATCTGTAGCGTGAGTAACCCCGGGTTTGTCCTGGCCAAATGGTAGGGGTCTAGGTGCATTAGGAAATACTGTGTATAAGTAACCTGATTGAGCATTTATGAGGTCAAATTGTTGGGCCTTGCTGATGAGCTCCTCATTTGATTGAGGAAAAGTGGATGTGACATATTTGGCAATCACAAAGACGAGCAATTTAAGAAACCAATCAAGACATTGTTCTTTGGTGTTTTCTTCTCTACAAAAACTACATCGTCACTGCCATTCATGGATGTGGTCAACGATATGGATAACAATGTTTTTTTTGAACTCAGAAAGAAGTTCTAAGCCAGTATCATTATGAATTGGCAGTTGGAAAAAGGACAAAAAGGATTTGGCCAATGATTCAAAGGTCACATGGGACCCTGATTTTTCGTCCACTTACCATTTGGCTGATGAAGCAGTGAGATTTCTTTGAAATAACCTTAAGTGGATGGAATCATCCATGATGATGTTTGAAGAGCACCATAACTGGAAGGTCATAACATGGTTGGCATGATCGTCCCCCAGTTTTCCTTCAAACTTTGGAATGTCTGAAGGTAACTTGGTAGGCATATTGGGCCAAGTAGCATCATGCAAAATGGGATCATTCGTGAGTTTGGTTAAATAAGGAATGTTGAGGGATGCCAAGTATGGAATAGGGAGATTTGGTAGAGGATTAGTTCCATCCATCATGGGTGTCAGTAATGGATTTGTCCCTTGAGAGGGATTTGCTGGGTGTGTACTTCTCCCTTGAGAAGAAGTTTGAATCTTGCCTCCTTGTGAAGGAGAACCAATAGATTGATGGCCTTGGGTGTTTGACCCAAGCAAAGTTGATCCCAAAATAGTAGCACTCACAGGGGTGTGAGATGGTTGAGCCGGTGAGTTGGCAAGACGAGGAGCTCCTCCTAGAATAGGAGGAAGATTTTACAAACGTATAGAACGATGAGGATTCTGTGGGTCCCCTATGGTTCTGACTAGCAAAGTGAATGTGTGCAAATGGTGAAAAGAGAAATAAATGAACAAGTGCTTTTATATTTCTAACTTTCACAACATAGTAGAACTCACAATGGTATGTAATCAAATGGACATCATACATACATCAATTGTAAAATAAACAAGCATGTGGATAGGTGGATTTTGTCCACGTGGGGGTGATGGGTAAACTATATGTACTAATTTCCCTTAATTAAATTGTCAACCAGGGTAAGTAAACTTAGATTTGTGACATAGTATGAGTCAAGGAAGAAAGAAAAGCTAACGGAAAGATTAACTAGCTAAGAGGATGGTTTACCCTCGGGATCAAAACTCTTTTTCAATTTACAGTTCTACTTTAAAACATGACTTTTTAAAATCCATTTAAACAACATATTCTATGTTAAACATACAAAACAACCTTTAACTAATGATCTTTAAGCAATCTAGGGCTATGAACTATTTAATCTAAGTAAGCAACTTTTTGAATGAACAAACAATATTTGAATAAGTAAACAATCTGTCGGAATTAGCTTACAAAGTGAACTCTATTCTTAAAGCATGTCTTCAAAAAATCATAATTAATTTTATCTTGCAGGAGATAAATCTTATCTTTCCAATAATTTACCTAACTGAAATCAAGAGTGTTGTAACAATATTCAAATGTGATGATTGTGTCTATGGTGGTGAATCACATCGCAATGGAATCTAATCACTAATGATAATTCAAATGGAATCAACTTGATCCGGATTATTTTCGGCACGAAATGAGAGCGGAGATATAATAAAGAAATGCACAGAGATATCACGTATATCCAGTAGTATAACAGAAATATCAGAGATGCAACCATAAACACAGAGATACAGTAATACACGATTTCTATT
>ML792773.1:426080-466101 GCA_009831015.1 Picea engelmannii | reverse complement strand
TTCCCAAAAAACATCGTTTAGGGCCTCAAAATGGCCCCGGAAGTTAAAACTGCTAAAAATAGTAAATTACCAAAATTGCCAGAAACATGTTTTGGGCCAGTTGGAGAAGGTGGGTGGCCACCGATATCCACCTGGATCACAACTCGATGCTAACTTCTACAGAGAAATGCAGAGTATATATAAGGCAGTCTATAGAAAGCTTTGCCATCATAAAAGCAACATTAAATGCTCTTATAATCCATATGGTCTACTAACATTGTGCAAAAGAGATTCAAAATCAATGACTTGTTCTATCACACTGATACTGGAAAATACTCTGTACACAATTGGTAATTCATGTAAGCCTACAAGATATAATTAGAAATCATAACTCAAAATCAAATCTGATCCTAGCATTCTAATGTTGAAGATAAAGTGAACAGTTCATGTAAATCTACAAGAAGCAATTGACCTCATTTAATAAAGTAGATGTGGCTAAGAGAAACACTGCAGAAGTAACCAAACTGTGGAATGATTTACAGTTTTATAAACAAAAATATAGAGCTATGATAGCATAGGTAAACAACTTATAAACAAATGAGTTGCAACCTGCATAACAAGGTATTAGAATATAAACAAATAAGTATGGATGACTATGAATGCTCTGTGATACACATACAATCCATGAAGCGACCTTCAAGTTAGAAAATATATACACAGTGATCGATTTAAACAAGTAACTTGAAACTAGAAAGTTAAGAAAGCCAAATGAGAAAATATGAATATACACTGATATGCACAAGCTACCCAGACTACTGGTGGGCCCCCTAGATGGTCGTGGAACTACTTCAATGTAAAACACAGTCACAAAATTAACATGACATTGATATTAATCGTCAAAACAAAGTTTACAACAAAATTTGAGATAATGTCTGTATGTATATATAAAAATCGTGTCCCTGGTGGCACAAACCAACAAGTATTTATAGAGTTTGTACACAGCTTGATAGGTCAACCACTGAAAGGGTCGATGCTCTCTAAAAACATAAATTCATTAAGTTCATCAACATAGTGCATCTCCTCCAACAACCTCATGCGCTCAAAATAGAGGCCAATGCAACTGCTCAAATATGAATGCGATGAGTTCCATAGCTGGAGGGCATCAATAGACACAAAACCCATGTTTTTGATTCACCCATAGAAGCCCGCCGATATGATAACCGCCAAATGCACTGTGCTTCGAGTGATGGATGGAGGATTGTGTTAGCACAAGAATTTGCAGCCAGAAGAGGCTTTCCTCTCCATAAGCAACTAAATAACCTCTATAGGCATATACATGCTTCTAACCTATCAAATCAAAGTTCTTGATTAGTCTCATCATAAATAAGAGCACAGACATTCCATAGTGACATGGCGCTGTGGAATTGTCTATATAGCATGGTTTTCCATTTTACTACCTAAAATGCTACCAAATCTATTAAGCAGTGTAATGATGGCGCTATGAATTCCATAGGTTGTTACCAAATCCTTTTTCATGTCGGATGTTACCAAAAATGTCAACGTTGAAGTGATGTAGCTGCGAATTATGATGGTGCTATCAAATTTCACGCAGACACACAGGCAGGCGCTACCGAAATTTTGACAGAGATCAAATTGTGTAGAGTTATTTTGCAAGGACGCTTCTGCCAGTTTTGAGTGACTAACTTAAAACTTGTATTATGAACAAATGAGAAGGTATTTTTGAAAACTGGAGAAGGTTTTTTTTCATAACATTCCAAATAACAAAAACCTCTCTCAGTTTTTCAAAATGTGTTATGGTTTTAGAGATATTAGACATAGAAGTGGCGCTACCAACTATTTTACAACAACACTACCAAATTTCCTGTAGCGGTCATGGTTTTGATATTCGCCTTGTTGGGAGGTTGCCACCTATCAAGGAGGATTCAAATGGATTCTCAAGGATCAGTTAGATTTCAAGGGACACCTGC
Organism: Picea engelmannii; assembly: GCA_009831015.1. Taxonomy (NCBI): domain Eukaryota; kingdom Viridiplantae; phylum Streptophyta; class Pinopsida; order Pinales; family Pinaceae; genus Picea; species Picea engelmannii. Next base: position 464,134 of record ML792773.1, on the reverse strand, counting down.
ACATAATATTTAGATCCATCAAATTCCTCATGCAATGAGGTGGAAACAATTTACTAATGACTTCTAACAAATTCCTAAAAATTAGCAGTTTGTTGGATTTTTGTCTCTTTGATTGTTTCCACCTATCTCTAAGGCTTAGAATCCAATGGAGGATATGGGATTTGACCTCCTAAGGTTATTTGGATGCTATTTTCTATTTAAGGAAGGATATATCTCTTGGGTAAGGGGGATTCATGAGCCAAGAGAGGCTAGAGAGAGTAGGAGTAGACAATTTTCCTGTGTGTGTTCATTTGTAATCCTGTGGGCATTTTATGATTGTAAGAATTATTGCTATTGGAGACTCATGAGAGCTGTGATTTCAGATTGTAATTATTATTTTTATATATCTTCTTATTTGAATATATTGCAGATTTGAGGATCAAAGGTTGTCAATGATTTATGGATCCCTAAGCAGCAGAGGATCTGCTGTATTTTTCCCATCAGTCATTGTTTATATTCAATTATTTGTTGATTCATTAAATTGAGAGGATATTTGTTTAGTGAACATTCTATCTTATGTTTTCCTTCTTCATTCTTCCACCTATCAAAATATAATCTTGTTTTCTGTTGAGCAGCTTTTGTGCCTTCGATGAGTAGAATGTTTGTGGCTGCATTGCCCATTGGTGTAGCCTACTGATATGCAGTTTGCTACCCTCTCCCTTTCTTTCTCCATCTTGTTGATCCACCTATTCAAAACCAAAATTATATTTTACATTCTGATGGGTGTTGAGCTTACACTTTAGCAGTCAAAGTGTGACTTTCAGTGCTAACATATTGGATGGAGAACTGGACGAAGGACTGGATGGAAGACCAGATTACGTTTTTGGCCTGTTGCAAGCAAACAAGAAACATTAGGAAATTGTAATCACTCAATTGAAGATAAATTAACATAAAATCATTAAAAAACAATGATTACACATACCTCATGTTGTTCCATAGTGAATTGATGCAAAAAACTTGATAATACCTTTAAAAAGAGCTAAATAAAAGCATATAGCATATAACTTCCATATGCAAAAGAGATTTGGGCATCGAAAAAATAGTCAAAACACCAAATCAACATTTCTCCCATGCCTAAGAGTTTGCAGGTCCCTCTACAACACAAATGGTCACCATACATAGCTATACTTGTGAAGGAAGGGGTAGATTATCTTTATAGGCCTCTCCCTCATGCCCTGGGGACTTTGGCTTAGGCCTTTTGCGATTCTTCAACTGCATCTTGAGACTGTGATTGGTGGTAGTCATTTGATCGACCAATCGTTGAAGAGAGTTTACTTTTTCTTACAAGAAAACATTGCCATGGTGAAAATGTTGATCCACGATTTCTCGTTTTGCCATATGTTGGAGCAACTAAGCATTCTCTTTTTGTAATTGCTCAGTAGCTGGGGATTGATAAGATGGCTCAAGAGAGGAAGGTTTAGGCTCTTTGGTAGATGTAGAAGGTATGTCAATTTTAGAATAAGATGCAAGAATCTGAGAAGAGGGAGTAACAATGTCTTTGTGAGGAAGACTTGGTGTGGTAAGTTCAAATTTGATCTCTTTATCAGTCTTAGACTCTGCATAAACTTCTTTAAGTTTTTTGTGGGGGCTCTCATGGTCGGAAGACAATTGAATAGGATCTGAAGTACTTGGAGGTTTTATATTGGACTTGCCACTCTTACTTCGGGTGCTTCTTTGAAAGGATTTCCCCTTGAATCGATTATATCCTCTCCTCTTTGTAGGAACCAAAGGAAAATCTTGATGAAATGAATCCTGCAGTTTCTCTGGTTTAGAATCGATAGGTGTTGGTGATAATTCAGAATTATCAACAAGTTTCTTAATTTTCTTACCAGATGAGGTGATAGAGGAATAGATAATTTTCTTGGCTTTCTTATTAGACAAGGAGATAGTTTTAACTAGAGGGTTTGGGTTTTCTTTTAGAGTGAATATTAGGTGGGGTAACATTCCTTGGATCAATCGACTTCTTTATTGTATTAACTGTGAGATGGGGATTCGAAAACTGGAAGAGGAAATATTCCCATTTTTTACTTTGTTTCTACAATTCTGATATAAAAAGAAATTTCATGAGGCCATGGTGATATAAGTTGTGGTGAGGGTTGGCCAAATTTTTGTAGACCTAGGAAGAATATTCTCAAGGCTTTTCAAAAAACAGAAGGGAAAATTCAGGGGTTTGTTGAATTGAAAATGGGACAAAAGACGAAAATGACATGCTTTAAAAACATAGTACCTACCTTCACAAGTAATGATACTAGTAATTACAATCGGAGGGTTGATTAATTCATCTTTGATCCACTCTTTCGAATACCCTTTAGCTCCGGAGAAATTTTGGTATTCAGGCTTGAACACTCGGTTATAACTTTGGCGTGGTAGTTGATGGTGTTTGAACCATCAGTCCCTAACCCGTGGAAATTTAGTGGCCAAAGCAATGGATTCTTCGGAGACCGAAAATACCAGGGACCCTACATGAGAAAGCCAGAGACCCTACGTGAGAAAGTATCCCATCAAACTCGAGATCGAATTGGAGAGAGACGCCATCATTGTGCCCCTGCAGACTGGCAAGGAACGACCCCCAACCCGCACAGAGGAAGACTTCCCGACACGCTTCGAGTTCCGGAATGGCCAGTAGATTAGTGTAGGAGGATGGTTTGTGATGATTGGGCATGGTTACAGAAAAAGTGATGAGAAAGAGGCAAAAATTGGGTAGAGGGAGAGCGTGATATATCAAGCATAGGATGAGAGAAATAGACAGGGTATGAGAAATCAAGACAGAGTACTTGTGCTTTAATGCAATGGTTATGGAAATGGATGAATCGTGGGTGAAGTTTTCATACACGAATGCCATGTGTGATCATAATTGCATCGAGTTTAAATTTCAAATGGTTTGTAATTTGGAGGTAAAACGAAATCGTGCAAGAAATTTGATCAATGTTCAAGTCAAAGACTTGGACAATTGATCATAAAATGAATTTGTAATTTTAATTTGATCACAAAATGAATTTTAAAAATACATAATTTAATTCATCATTGCAATGGGCATAATCAAACTCAATTGATCATACCTAAATGATATCGTGATCATTTACAGTGTATAGAATACCTCATTCGATCCTCCATATGGAACTCCATTCGGTCCCCTGTGTATGTGAAAACTATCCAGTAGTAAACATACATTCGCCCATAGCACTTAGATTGGATGATTTATGGCAGGCATGGTGAACAAAAGCGTGGATAGGATGAGCATGAATAGGATTATAACATCCATTTTTGATTTCCCTTGTTATCAATCAGTAACAATACAAATGATTGTTCCTCTTCTCATGGGCTTGTAATACAGATGGTAGTGTTTAGCATTTGTTATCGATCTGTACTTGTTACAAGGAACATTTAAGTGTAAGCAGTCTTTCATTGCATTAGATATAAACATAAATAAAAATGCACAACATGCTTAGAACACACAAAGTTATGTCAGCAGTATAAAACTTATCATACCAATACAAAAAACTGCTGATATAATAGCCGGAGATATTGTAAAAAAAAACAATATGAAAAAATTTGATAGAGATCCTACTTCCTCTTCTCATGGGATTGTAATACATATGGAAGTGTTTAGCATTTGTCAGCTCAGGAAAACCATCAGCCACTCCTAAGTATTGTGACACTTCACAATCAAAGATATCGGAAACCAGTCAATCCTCCCAATAGCCTAAGATTTACAGTTTCCAAGTGTAGAGATAAATTTCACACATTAGTTTGACAAGATGGTTAAAAATATGGCCCCACCTTGTTGATGCGCGAAATTGACCGTCCGTCAATTGGGAGAGTGGATTCGGTCCGGGGTTGTCTAAATAACCCAAGCCGTTTTGAATAACCCACCCTGATGGGTTTAGCGGCTCCGTTAGCCGATCTAAGTCCTAAGAAAACAAAAGAAATCAACTCTAAATTAACTAGTCTAACTAAAAATAACTATTAAAACAAACTAATAAACAAATCTAAACTATTATATATACAATTTACTATCTAATACTACACAACTATAATTCTATAAAATCAAATGTTCAATTACTAACATAATATAATTTAATTACAAATGTGCATTATTTACAAATTACAGATTTGAATGAAAACCTGAAAAACTCATTTGTAATCTGTCCTAAGACAACGAGACTATTGTTTTTTTTGATTTTATAATTTGCTGAAAAAGGAATAAAATAAAAACTAACTAAACTAAACAACTAAAATAATAACTCTAACTACAAATCTAAACTAATATATTTATCTAAGCTACTTATATTATACTAACTAATTAACTATTAAATACTAAATAACAAATTGACCTAAAGTAACACTTCAGGTTTGTCCTGTGTATGATGGTCGATTCAACTGTTTGGTGGGAGGAAACTCACACCAGATTCTCCACTATCTTCTCGTAAACAGGAAGCTGCTGTGCTCTTCAAATGTAATTGCAGGACAAACAAGACATAAAAATTACAACAATCTTATGGTTTACAAATCTTCACAGTTAGATAAATCTGCATGCAAAGATCTATACAAAATGATTCAATTAACAAAGAAGAGAAATCTGTCATTCATTAACTGAAACAAAGTAATTGCTGTACTTTAAAAATAGGAGAGATCGGATACAGACAACATATAAATCAAATCACATCAGCATGCAAAAAATTATGATAGCTAAAGTAGTCGATAATTAATTGCCAACTGATATGCAAAAACTTGAAACCAAAGTTTGATATATTGAAAGCGAAAGCTGTTACAAGACATCAACTTTCGTCTTAGTCTGAATCATAAGTCCATAGTCTGGTTCTCCCACCATGAGGATGATGAGTTTATTACAAAAATTGACAAGTATTGAAAGACCTCCCACAGGGTAAAACATCCTTGTGGGAGTTATCAAAACAATTTACACAAATCCGGGAAAATATCCCAAGTCTCTATTTCTAACTCAAACTAACAACTTAAAAATAAAAACTACATCACAAAAATATCTCCTATATTGTCAAATCATGCCCAAATTGATCATTGCAATTCGTATGTACCTGAACAAGGACAAGAATAGACAATATTAGAGGATATTTTATTAATAAAATTGACAAAAATCTAATTCCTAAGACTAGCTACAAAATCTTGCGATTCTGTAGCTGGTCTAAATCGAACACAAAATCACTTCAAAATCAATTCGAATCTTAAAAATATATTCAAACTATTGAAAAATATTTGATTGCTAAAAGCATCATTCAAATCGACACTTGTATGCAAATTGAACAAACTAAATCGTATTCAACCAAATGATAACAGGGATAGATGCACTCTGTTTAATTCGTTATCACCAATTCGGGTCAACAGAATCTCTCATATAATTCAACAACAATGAAATTATTTTCATGAACCAATTGAAATCGACACAAATAGTTGCTTCAGCCATCAACAAAATCATTGTCGAATCCAAACGAAATTGACATGATCGTTTTTCAAATTGATATAACTGTATTAACATATACAAACGATCATGCTATTTACAAACCAAACGAAAATTGGCATGTAAATTGAAACAAATGAAATCGTGATTGAATTAATCAGTTGATAACATGATATGTGGGATTTGTCAAACGTTTGTTATGGCCAATTGGAAGCGGACAGAATTGATTGACAGTCAACGAAATCATCACTTCAATCAATTTCGAAATGAACTATTAGCCGAGTTTTTCATACGAATTCAACAGAGACAAAATCGTTTTTGAAAATCAAAACCAAAAGAGCAGCATCAAATCTATTTTCGATATCAATCTAACTCAATACAGGAAATTGTACACATCAATCAAATCAAAACGAATCGAAACAGTTTTTGTTTGACACAGTCGTTATGACTCAACACAACTCCACGATTTTAGCGAATAGATCTTTTGCACAGGTCGAATATAACCAGAACCGAAACGAAAATATCGATTCAATAAAAAACTGAGTCGTTCCTGGCTAATCGAAGTCAACGGTGTTATTTTGAGTTTACTAGATTACATCGTATTTATCAATCCAGTCACTAATAATGACACATAACATATATAGAGGATCATACCAATTCAAGCCTACGAAATCGGAGGAACATAGTTGATTCAACACACAAACCAAACCATAATAACTAAATCAGAGCCGATAGAATCCAACCACAATGAAATCATACCAAATCAAAACATAGTCGTGCTCTGATTTTAGCACAAAATTTCTTATATAGGTCAGATGCCATCAAAACGAAAACAAATCCCATCGATCACATTAATTCAAACCAACATAATTTTTCTAAGGCGAACCATACCAAGTCAAAACTAATCAATCGCTTCTACTAAGTTGGGCAGGACAAAATTGCATACCAGAATCATAACTACATTTGATTTTAGCAGAAAGAATCTAGTATACAGGATCCATAACATAACCATTTTTGACAATCAAACTATGAAAGAATCATTTCGAATAATGAACAGAACTAATCGAACCCCAAAACCAATTCATTATATTAATCCAAGCAATTCATAAAATGAAATTGATATTGAAATTCATACCTGGATAATCAGAAAACAACTCGGTCATGATAATTTGGAATCGATGAAGGCTGTTGCCGATTTGACATTCCTAAAAACGATCGAACCAACGGTTTTCTGCTTCTTGTCATTAGCTTGAAGCCTGTCCCTTTCTCTCAACAACACTGTAACTTGGTTCTCTAAATATTTGATCTTCGATTGTAGCAAGGGGACGTCAGTATAGTAGCGCTCTAACCACACATTGCATTGGATGCATGACGACTGCTTGGGCTTCGAAATTGTAGGCGAGGGTTGGTTTAAATCACCGAGGGTTTCATTATGTAGCTTGATCCTTGGGTAGCTAGGATTGTTCTTTAGGCAAGGGGGTAAATTAGAAACATAATCATAGGGTGGCTCGGAGCATAGGCCATGGGAATAAGGGTACTCTCTAGCTAGGAAGCGATCGACATCAGAGTTCGAGTCCTCGCTCAGAACTATGGGATTTTGATCAACGCTTGGCTTAGGTTTATTCCGGGCAAGTCTCGATATCAATCGAGCATTCTTTTTACCCTTTCTATTGACAGTAGGGTTACCCTTGACTTTCTTACTTATAGGCTTCTTTACAGCCTCCACCTTATCTGTTATGATGTCCGGTAGGTCGATATCAGGGAAGATCGAGGGTTTGGGAGAAGGCAGAAGGACATGGAATGGCACGGGTGGCCCAATCATAGTCTCACTGACCACAGACTTGTATATTTGGATAGACTCTGAATCAACAAAGCCATTTCGAGAGAGAAAAACTTGCCAATTATCACCGCGAAGGTTTAAATGGTGAACGACGATGAGTCTAATCAAGCCATGGTGAAACAAGATGCTATCATCCTTCTCACGTTTGAACCTCTTAGCCATTTTGTAAAGACTACGCAAGAATTAAAATGGTATGTTCAATGGATAGCCCATGAAATTCATTAACAGTCAAAGGTGATAGAGAAAAACCAATCCATACCGGCCTTCACAAGTCACAAATTGTTTAACCATTATCAAGAGATCATGCCACCTGGGTTTAAGTGTGGAAATAGGCGTACCTTTGTCACAATATGTAACCTTTCGTGATATGAATAGCAAAGGCCATGAAACTTCATCAACTTTGGAGTTTTTGAACCATTGCTGGCCTATGGCTGCCAATCCTATAACAGAGCTTATGAATTCTTCATTGAGTTCAAGTTGAATGTCACCTACTTTATCCCTACACCCATCAAAGGTAAGGGAAAATTGTTGTGCAACAAACAAATTGAAACCCTCGAACCTCTGTACAAACGTGAGCCAACCATTGTTCTCCAAATCCTTACGGGCGTTATCAAAGAGTAATAGAGATTGACTACCATTTGGCTCAATACGGACCACCGGTGCCATTGAGAGAAACACACGGTGAGCAGGGTGCAGGGGTTAGGGTTTGAACATAGAAAACGTAGGGGTAGGATGCTCACAGGCTTACCCAAAACTAGCAGAGGTGAAACAGGGATAGGGGAGAAAACATTAATGACATATCATGCGAAGGTGGTGGAGCTATTTCGGCCCATGTAGAATAGTCATATCTACAGTACAACCACCGACGCGTTTAACTATTCAACCTACTATTGTATAGGTTAACAATTATTCCATTCAATCAACCAATGAAATCAATGGTAAGTGGATTAAACATTCACGCGAGCAATATTTATACCATAGTTTTAAAACCAAACAAATGAATCGAAACCAATACCAAGTGTTTTGCCACAACACAAATGTGTTTTTGTGAAATCAATGTGCCAAGTGAATCAATCAAAGAACATATAAATCCAATCACCAATGCATCACAAACTCAATCACTCATGAAGTGAGACTGTATAATCAATCAAAGAATGCCAAATGAGTACAAGTCAAGGGGTCTTGCCAACTATATAACGATGAGTAAATTGGAAACACAATGGGCATATCGACAAGGGAGATCGCAACAATTCAGTGACGATTTTAATGTGACTTTGAAAACCAGGTTTTTACGCTTGCAGTCATGAAAACAAGAACAAAAGTAAGTGTGCACATAGCGCAAAAATAATAGTGTCGTTTTATTCGAGAATTGCGACAAAAATCAAGGTTTGCAAAGCACTGGTGAAGGCAGCTTATAAGGACAGTAGAAAAATGTGAATTGGCTGCCAACAATGGCGACACACTGGTAGAAGCAGTTATCTCTGCCAAAAGAACAAATTCAAACTAGGGTAATGAGAAAAATTCTAACTCAAAAATAACAACCAGAAAATCGTGTAAACATCATCATTAACCAAATACCAGCAGTGTTTAAAGGATGAAAACTGATAACAGTCTTAAGACAAGTAAGCCACGATATTAAAGATAAAATCTCCAATACTATTGACAGAGCCACTGCTTCCAGCAGGCGTCCATAGCCTCGACAGGGTTGCCATTTAACCCACTCTGACATCCGTATCCTGCCAAGAAGTTCCAGATCAGAATAAAGGACATTTTAAGGTTAAGAGGTTTCTTATTTACAAATTTTCATATACCCGACATTGCTTTGCTGCCACCGGGCCTGTTCAGTACCCCGACGAAGTTGTCTTGGCGTCATGCATGCATTTACCCGCTGCTAGCAGACTTGTTCAGCATCCCGACGGGTTTACAAGCACTTCCCACAGCTCTATTAATGATTTATTTTGTTTTGTTTTTCAAAGATATATAGTTGAGCAGGGTGACGCTGAAAATTATGNTTTAGACCTCAGCAGAATTTTTTAGAACTGTCCTTTATTAAGATCTAGAGATGTTTCATTTACAGAACCAACTTTCTAAGGATGGGAGACATCTTCTGAGTCATTCCCTTAGGGAATAGGGACAACGTAAAAAGATAATGGATGATTGCAACAAGCTTATGTTAGAGATTGAAATCAATTAACTTCTTTCAAAAAATAAACTTTTTCCAATCACAGATGTAAATTTCAGAAGTATACAATTTATGTTTATACAATTTTCTTAGCAGTCATTTCAGTGAAGGAATTTTCTGTTTTTTTTCGTTTGAATAGTTAAGTATGCAGGTATGTGTATTTGCAAAAACACAAACTGATAAACTCAAAGGAGAAATCAAAAACAAAAGTAGCAAAAGAAAAAGCAAACAAAAGCAAAATATGTACATAATGTACAAGGGTTGTCGTCAAGCAAAGTATCTTTTCAGAGCTTGGCCATTCACCGGATAAGTGTCAGGCTGTCCCTCTAGATTTTGCAATCAGAAAGAACTGGGACCAAACTTCTCAGCAATTAAAAACAGTCCAAGCCATAAGTTTTGAAATTTCGTATGCTCTCCCTTTCCCTCATGTGGTTTGTCCCATTTCAAGACGAGATCACCTACTTCGAAATTCCTATCAGAAGCAGAGTTAGAATCGAACCAACTTTTAACCAATAGTTGATGCTGATCTAACTTACGTTTAGCTCGGGCTCTTACCTCTTCTAGCTTCATCAAAGCGTTAATTCGGTTTTCCAAAGGGGGACAATCTTCTTCTTGAATTTTGTGTGATAGCTGAAGTGAAGGAAGAAGAATGTGTGGTGGCATAATTGCTTCTCTGCCATAAACGAGAAAAAAGGGGGAGTTACCTACAACAACTTTTGGTGTTACCCTATCAACCCAGAGCGCATTTAACAGTGCATTGTGCCAATTTTTGTGATTTTCAGCCACCGTTCTCTTGATGATTTTAATCAAGTTCTTATTTGTTGATTCTGCCAATCCGTTACCCTAGGGGTAATAGCTAGTAGAATACTTTAATTTAATTCCTTTTTCCAAAGAGAACTCATTCATCTCAAGAGACGAAAAATAAGAAGCGTTATCGAATACTAAACAGTCGGGAATACCAAAATGAGTGATAATATTCGAATTTAGAAAGGCAATTACTTGACTGGTGTTGACAGTTCTTAACGCGACAACTTCAGACCACCGGGTAAAGTAATCTATGGCTGTTATGATAAAATTATGCTATTGTGAGGATGGGGGGTTGATTGGGCCTATGATATCAAGGCCCCACTGCTGAAAAAGAGAATCTACTGAGACGGGCTGTAAAAGAAAGGCTGGTTTTTGTAACCGCCCTGATGCTTTCTGACAAATAATACACTTACGACACAAAGCATGGGCGTCTCTAAAAAGCGTGGGCCAATAATAAATGGCTCTTAAGACCTTATGGGCAGTGGTGTCACCACCAAAATGACCGCCATCTTCTCCTGCATGCAACTCTAGCAAGACTTTTTCTGCTTCGTCCTTCTGAAGACAACGCATTAGCACACCATCAAAATTTTGACGAAACAGGATACCATTAACCAAATGAAAGGAGGCAGAATTTAATCTCAACACTCTTCTTTTAGTGGGATCCAAGTGACGGGGGGCTGACCCATGTTCAAGACAGAATCTTATATCGTCATACCGAGGACTGACTGAGTTTTGTGCGCAACATATTGCATTTTGATCGTGCTGTCCTAAGTTTGATGTATCACTTTCTTCTTCCTGTCCTGCTGCTGAATCAACAACTAACTTGCATAACCCTTGGCCTCTCACTATTTGAGCTGGGGTAATTTCTATGTCGTACTCCTGCAAGGAGGTGACCCTGTTAGCCCTCTTTTCACCTAGTTCCTTCTGCACTAACATGTTCCTGACGGCTGGATAAGGGACAATAACTTTCGTCCTTGATTTCAAAAGATAAGATCGGAAATGCTTAACTGCTTTGAAAACAACGTAGGCTTGCTGATCTACCACTGGGTAATTAAGTTCAACACCTTTGAAAGAAGAGCTCATAAAGGCGATGGGTACTTCATTGTTCTCGGCATTCTTTTGGGTTAGGACGACGGCATAGGAATGGTCAGAAGAAAAAGTGTAGAGTGTAAAGTCTTGAGAAAAGTCGGGGTTCATGAGAGAAGGAGTGTCTATTATGGCCTTCTTTATTGCATTAAAAGCTTGATTTTATAGGGGTCCCCAGTGATATTGGGTGTCTTTCTTAATTAAATTCTATAAAGGCCTGACCATTTCGGAGAAACTGGGGACGAATCTCCTCACGAAGTTAATCTGGCCTAAGAAAGATTGCATAGATTTTTTGGATGTAGGAAGGGGAAGTTTCGCGATGACTTGAGTCCTTTCAGGGTCGATAATCATTCCTTCGCTTGACACAATAAATCCCAAGAGTTTACCCTATTCTACTACAAAAATGGATTTTTTAGGATTCAAGGAAATGCCGTATTTACGACATCGCTGTAGAACGGATTGTAAGTGAGCTAGATGATCGGTTTTGTTTTTAGAGAATACGGTAACATCATCTAAGTAAACTATGAAGGACTGATTGATTAAGCCTCAGAAAGCGATGTCCATCGCTCTCTGGAAAGTGGCACCAGCGTTAATCAATCCAAAGGGCATTTTTCGATAAGTGTAGGTGCCCCACGGGGTGCAGAAGGTAGTTTTAAGTTGGTCTGGAGGAGACATCAGGACTTGGTTGTACCCTGAGAAACCATCCAGTAAGGATAGCCTTTCAGAACCATATACCTGTTGAAGGATCTATTCCATGGGTGGGACAGGATAGTTGTCTTTATCAGACGCTCTATTAAGGTTTCGGAAATCGACACAGAGTCGGATTTCCCCACTTTTCTTCTGGACAGGGACAAGGTTTGACACCCATTGAGTGTGCCTAACTGGAAAAATTATCTTAGCATTTAGGAGCTTGTTCAATTCTTTTTTAACGGTCGGTTCAAGCTTAGGGTGCATTTTTCTCAATTTCTGTTGTAAGGGCGAGGTTTGGGGCTTCATAGGAATGACATTTTGTATGATGTTAGGGTCGAAAGTTTTAAGGTCATCATACGTCCATGCAAAGACATCTTTAAATTCTTTGAACAATTTAATAAATGAATCTTTTTCTTGTTCAGAACATCCTACCCCTAGATTAATGCACTGCGGATTGTCCTTAGTTCCTAAGTTTACATTTTCATATGATAATGAGGAACTATTGGTTTTACAGTTGACCAACTTTTTAAATTTATCTTGAAGATCATAAAACTTCTCTAATCTAACTACAGATTTAGGGATTGAGTTTACCATGTCCGATGAAGATTCAAAAGTTCTCGGATCTAGTATTACCGTGAAATCGCGCAAATTGTCATCGTGAGTGCGTTCATCTATCACCGCGCCTTGAAAAGTTTCTTCCATATGCAGAAAGTTAATAATCTGCTGATCGTTGTCGAAGACTCTCCAGTTCGTGATGTTGTCGGGAATGGATGGCCGGAACAACAGTTCGACGGAGAATGCATCTGGGGACAAGCCTTCTGCAGGAAAGAGTTTGGAAGCTACGTTAGCTAATAGATCTGCTTCAGAGTTATTCAATCTAGGAATAGAATTTATATTGAAAGCAACAAATTTATTCATTAAATTCCATACCTCGGATTGGTAGATTTTAAGATGCGGAGACAGACAGTGGATAAAATCTCTTACCTGTCTAACCACGATTTCAGAGTCACCAAAGACAACCAAGTTTTGAATGTTCATATCTAAATATTTTCTGAGACCCTGTAGTAAAGCCTCATATTCTGCAGTGTTATTAGTACATTCAAACTCAAGCCTACATGCTATCAATGTTTTGTTACCTGCCAGATCGATAATAACGCAGCCTGCACCAGCTCCTTCTTTGGACTTTTACCCGTCAAAATAAAGAGACCAAATTTGATTTCCATCGGGTACATGAGACCGTTGCGTAGAAGCTGTTGGCTATACATATGCCACAATCTCAGACTGCTGTTCTGGGTTGGTGATAGTTGAAGCCTCGGCCATGAAATTGCCGAAAAAGGTATCCATCCCTTGTACTTCGGATGAATTAGCAGAAGGTGTAAATGGTTCATTGGGATCATTCAAATCTGTGACCGTGAACTTAAGGTAGCATTCACGATTTACCTTGATCTTGTTAGGCTTGCCGTTTTCTGGAAGCCATAGGTGAGACCAATCTGTCGCGAAATAGCCGTGTAGCTACTCCGACCAGTCCCTGCTTAAGAACATACCATACACTTCTGGAATATCCACAACAATAATATCAATGACTTGATGAACCTTGGGGTTAGATGATAATCTTATAAGCACATTCTTTAGTTCGCCTATAACTTTAACATTGGTTCGATCAAGTTGTATGATTTTTAAGGTGGAGGGTTCAACTTCAGCGTTAATCTGCTGGCATACAGACCATGGAATCACATTGGATGATGCTCCTGAGTCTACCATACAATTGTGCACGTTTCTATTAAATATTTCGAAAGTTAACAAAAATGGGGGTATATTTTTGCGAGTACTAAGGGTAGTAGCTTGTGGCTTTTTACTCGTAGTTTCTAAAGCTACATTATCTACATTATTTACATTATTTACATTATTTACATTACTCCCAGGAAGGCTCCCTTTATCTTGAAGATCAGTATTGTTTTTAGTAGAAGTCTTCTGAGGAACTTTGTTCTGCACAACCTTGCTATTGCTTGAATTACCATTTTTGCCATTCTCTGAGATATTCTGTAACATTTTTTGTAGCAGAAAAATAAATTTCAATAACTCATAAACGAAAATGTTAGCCCTTAAATTTTTAAGATCTTCAACTACATCATAATCTAAGTTGGGGTTCACATTACTCTGTTTAGTCTCAACTGGTTTAGATTGCTTTGGAGGTAAAGTCGTAGTGTTTTCGAAAGAAGGTTTGTTTGTTGTCTTACTCCTGGTGTTATAGGGATGCACTGTCTCGAAGTTGGCTTGAAAGATACTATCCGAGAAGTGTCCAAAAATGTTTGGAGAAGACTCTTCTTCTTGAACTGTCTCTTGTTCAAGCACTTCCTCAGGAATCTTAGAAGGCATCAAGTTATCTTGGGCTTCTAGAATCGTTTGAAGGGCGCATTGCAGACTTTCTAGATTAAGACCTTCGGTGGTTGGACTAGGTCGGTTGGTGGAAAAAGGTTTCCTGAACGAGGGTTTGTAGGGCCCTTTGCTCGAGGAAGCTTCTTCGGTCGTCATTTTCAAGTCTATAACTTGATTAGACAGTTTTTGAACAACTTTAGTTAATTTTTATAAATCCGAGCTTTCGGGTTGTGCTTTACTTTGAGTAGGTCCAGGGAGGATTTCAATCTTCTTTTTGGAAGAAGAACTAGTCTCTGTTTCGTTGCTAGTAGAGTCTTTAAGACTAAGAATGTCTTTTTCAATCTGGATGGCCTCCTCGAAGGCTTCTAACAACGTGGCTTTCTTAGATCGTTTAACCCAAATAGCTATACTTTGATGCAAAGCTTTAGTATAGTATGCTATTATGAGATTCTCGACATGCATGGAATCCGCAGGGATTCGGTTTTTAAGTGTTAAGAATCTTTGATTGAAGTCTTTAAATTTTTCTTTAGGGTTCATTCTTAAGTTAGAAATATTCATGACTAGGACTTCCAGAGGCTTACCGTCTCCGAACTTTTCCAAAAAGCATGACTCAAACTTTTCCCAAGACATGATGGTATGGGGTTGCTGGGCAAAGTACCATGTTGATGCATTGCCCTCGAAAGTATAGGGGAACAACCTACAGACTACGTCTTCATGTTAGACATTGCGGAGTGTTATGGCTAACATAAATTTTTTAATGTGATCTTCATCGATCTGTTTTGAGTCAGGATCAAACTTGGGAAGCCATTTCTTCGGATGTTTAGGTAAGGGATGCTGAGCTCCAGGTACAACTACGACATCCTGGTCGATCCAAGGTCTAGCATGGTTGTTCTGGTTGTCCATTGGTGTAGTGGGTGTGGAAGGATGAGAAGGGGAACTGCCTTCATCAGAAGAATCTCCTCTAGAAGAGGAAGGAGATGATGGAGGTGGTGAGGGAGGTATTCCAGATCCTCCTGCAGCAGGAGTGAGGATTGGATCTGTAGGGTTCACAATAAGGTTAGTGCCTCTGATTTGTTCTCTGATATCAGAGAAATCCAAAGGTTGGTCCAAAGGTCGATTTGGTTGCCTCAACTGGGCTAAGGCACTATGAGTTCTTATGAGAGATTGGCAGAAAATCTCTTGTATGTCACCACCTGTAGGATTTGGGGTTGCTAGCTCAACTGTGATCTGTGGATCGTCGTTTGATGTGGTTGTTGTTTGAGGGGGGATGTTATCGTTCGAATGAATTCTTGTCACTATAGGTGAGCGATTAGGTGGTGGAGGAGTCTTATGACCGCCTCATGCCATTAATTAATTTCAGGCCCTCCTTCTAGCGCCATTTGTTCACGCAAAATTGACTGTCTGTCAACTGGGAGAGTGGATCCGGTCCGGGGTTGTCTAAATAACCCAATCCGTTTGGAATAACCCACCCTGATGGGTTTAGCGGCTCCGTTAGCCAATCTAAGTCCTAAGAAAACAAAAGAAAACTACTCTAACTAAAAATAACTATTAAAATAAACTAATAAACAAATCTAAACTATTATATATACAATTTACTATCTAATACTACACAACTATAATTCTATAAAATTAAATGTTCAATTACTAACAAAATCAAATTTAATTACAAATGTGCATTATTTACAAATTACAGATTTGAATGAAAACCTGAAAAACTCATTTGTAATCTGTCCTAAGACAGTGAGACTATTGTTTTTTTTGATTTTATAATTTGCTGAAAAAGGAATAAAATAAAAACTAACTAAACTAAACAACTAAAATAATAACTCTAACTACAAATCTAAACTAATATATTTATCTAAGCTACTTATATTATACTAACTAATTAACTATTAAATACTAAATAACAAACTGACCTGAAGTAACGCTTCAGGTTTGTCCTGTGTATGATGGTCGATTCAGTTGTTTGGTGGGAGGAAACCCGCACCAGATTCTCCACGATCTTCTCGTAAACAGGAATCTGTTGTGCTCTTTAAATGTAATTATAGGACAAACAAGACATAAAAATTACAACAATCTTATGGTTTACAAATCTTCACAGTTAGATAAATCTGCATGCAAAGATCTATATAAAATGATTCAATTAACAAAGAAGAGAAATCTGTCATTCATTAACTAAAACAAAGTAATTGTTGTACTTTAAAAATAGGAGAGATCAGATACAGACAACATATAAATCAAATCACATAAGCATGCAAAGAATTATGATAGCTAAAGTAGTCGATAATTAATTGCCAACTGATATGCAAAAACTTGAAACAAAAGTTTGATATATTGAAAGCAAAAGCTGTTACAAGACATCAACTTTCGTCTCAGTCTGAATCATAAGTCCATAGTCTGGTTCTCCCACCGTGAGGATGATGAGTTTATTACAAAAATTGACAAGTATTTAAAGACCTCCCACAGGGTAAAACATTCTTGTGGGAGTTATCAAAATAGTTTACACAAATCCGGGAAAATATCCCAAGTCTCTATTTCTAACTCAAACTAACATCTTAAAAATAAAAACTACATCACACAAATATCTCCTATATTGTCACAGTATGCCCAAATTGATCATTGCAATTCGTATGTACCTGAACAAGGACAAGAATAGACAATATTAGAGGATATTTTATTAATAAAATTGACAAAAATCTAATTCCTAAGACTAGCTACAAAATCTTGCGATTTTGTAGCTGGTCTAAATCGAACATAGAATCACTTCAAAATCAATTCGAATCTTAAAAAATATATTCAAACTATTGAAAAATATTTGATTGCTAAAAGCCTCATTCAAATCGACACTTGTATGCAAATTGAACAAACTAAATCGTATTCAACCAAATGATAACAGGGATAGATGCACTCTGTTTAATTCGTTATCACCAATTCGGGTCAACAGGATCTCTCATATAATTCAACAACAATGAAATTATTTTCATGAACCAATTGAAATCGACACAAATAGTTGCTTCAACCATCAACAAAATCATCGTCGAATCCAAATGAAATCAACAGGATCGTTTTTCAAATTGATATAACTGTATTAACATATACAAACGATCATGCTATTTACAAACCAAACGAAAACTGGCATGTAAATTGAAACAAATGAAATCGTGATTGAATTAATCAGTTGATAACAGGATATGTGGGATTTTTCAAACGTTTTTTATGGCCAATTGGAAGCGGATATAATCGATTGACAGTCAACGAAATCATCACTTGAATCAATTTCGAAACAAACTATTAGCCGAGTTTTTCATACGAATTCAACAGAGACAAAATCGTTTTTGAAAATCAAAACCAAAAGAGCAGCATCAAATCTATTTTCGATATCAATCTAACTCAACACAGGCAATTGTACACAACAATCAAATCTAAACAAATCGAAACAGTTTGTGTTTGACACAGTTGTTATGACTCAACACAACTCCACGATTTTAGCGAATAGATCTTTTGCACAGGTCGAATATAACCAGAACCGAAACGAAAATATCGATTCAATACAAAACCGAGTCGTTCTTGGCTAATCGAAGTCAACAGTGTTATTTTGAGTTTACTAGATTACATCGTATTTATCAATCCAGTCACTAATAATGATGCATAACATATATAGAGGATCATACCAATTCAAGCCTACGAAATCGGAGGAACATAGTCGTTTCAACACACAAACCAAACCATAATAACTAAATCAGAGCTGATAGAATCCAACCACAATGAAATCATACCAAATCAAAACATAGTCGTGCTCTGATTTTAGCACAAAATTTCTTATATAGGTCAGATGCCATCAAAACGAAAACAAATCCCATCGATCACATTAATTCAAACCAACATAATTTTTCTAAGGCGAACCATACCAAGTCAAAACTAATCAATCGCTTCTACTAAGTTGGGCAGGACAAAATTGCATACCAGAATCATAACTACATTTGATTTTAGCAGAAAGAATCTAGTATACAGGATCCATAACATAACCATTTTTGACAATCAAACTATGAAAGAATCATTTCGAATAATGAACAGAACTAATCGAACCCCAAAACCAATTCATTATATTAATCCAAGCAATTCATAAAATGAAATTGATATTGAAATTCATACCTGGATAATCAGAAAACAACTCGGTCATGATAATTTGGAATCGATGAAGGCTGTTGCCGATTTGACATTCCTAAAAACGATCGAACCAACGGTTTTCTGCTTCTTGTCATTAGCTTGAAGCCTGTCCCTTTCTCTCAACAACACTGTAACTTGGTTCTCTAAATATTTGATCTTCGATTGTAGCAAGGGGACGTCAGTATAGTAGCGCTCTAACCACACATTGCATTGGATGCATGACGACTGCTTGGGCTTCGAAATTGTAGGCGAGGGTTGGTTTAAATCACCGAGGGTTTCATTATGTAGCTTGATCCTTGGGTAGCTAGGATTGTTCTTTAGGCAAGGGGGTAAATTAGAAACATAATCATAGGGTGGCTCGGAGCATAGGCCATGGGAATAAGGGTACTCTCTAGCTAGGAAGCGATCGACATCAGAGTTCGAGTCCTCGCTCAGAACTATGGGATTTTGATCAACGCTTGGCTTAGGTTTATTCCGGGCAAGTCTCGATATCAATCGAGCATTCTTTTTACCCTTTCTATTGACAGTAGGGTTACCCTTGACTTTCTTACTTATAGGCTTCTTTACAGCCTCCACCTTATCTGTTATGATGTCCGGTAGGTCGATATCAGGGAAGATCGAGGGTTTGGGAGAAGGCAGAAGGACATGGAATGGCACGGGTGGCCCAATCATAGTCTCACTGACCACAGACTTGTATATTTGGATAGACTCTGAATCAACAAAGCCATTTCGAGAGAGAAAAACTTGCCAATTATCACCGCGAAGGTTTAAATGGTGAACGACGATGAGTCTAATCAAGCCATGGTGAAACAAGATGCTATCATCCTTCTCACGTTTGAACCTCTTAGCCATTTTGTAAAGACTACGCAAGAATTAAAATGGTATGTTCAATGGATAGCCCATGAAATTCATTAACAGTCAAAGGTGATAGAGAAAAACCAATCCATACCGGCCTTCACAAGTCACAAATTGTTTAACCATTATCAAGAGATCATGCCACCTGGGTTTAAGTGTGGAAATAGGCGTACCTTTGTCACAATATGTAACCTTTCGTGATATGAATAGCAAAGGCCATGAAACTTCATCAACTTTGGAGTTTTTGAACCATTGCTGGCCTATGGCTGCCAATCCTATAACAGAGCTTATGAATTCTTCATTGAGTTCAAGTTGAATGTCACCTACTTTATCCCTACACCCATCAAAGGTAAGGGAAAATTGTTGTGCAACAAACAAATTGAAACCCTCGAACCTCTGTACAAACGTGAGCCAACCATTGTTCTCCAAATCCTTACGGGCGTTATCAAAGAGTAATAGAGATTGACTACCATTTGGCTCAATACGGACCACCGGTGCCATTGAGAGAAACACACGGTGAGCAGGGTGCAGGGGTTAGGGTTTGAACATAGAAAACGTAGGGGTAGGATGCTCACAGGCTTACCCAAAACTAGCAGAGGTGAAACAGGGATAGGGGAGAAAACATTAATGACATATCATGCGAAGGTGGTGGAGCTATTTCGGCCCATGTAGAATAGTCATATCTACAGTACAACCACCGACGCGTTTAACTATTCAACCTACTATTGTATAGGTTAACAATTATTCCATTCAATCAACCAATGAAATCAATGGTAAGTGGATTAAACATTCACGCGAGCAATATTTATACCATAGTTTTAAAACCAAACAAATGAATCGAAACCAATACCAAGTGTTTTGCCACAACACAAATGTGTTTTTGTGAAATCAATGTGCCAAGTGAATCAATCAAAGAACATATAAATCCAATCACCAATGCATCACAAACTCAATCACTCATGAAGCGATACTGTATAATCAATCAAAGAATGCCAAATGAGTACAGGTCAAGGGGTCTTGCCAACTGTATAACGATGAGTAAATTGGAAACACAATGGGCATATCAACAAGGGAGATCACAACAATTCGATGACGATTTTAATGTGACCTTGAAAACCATGTTTTCACGCTTGCAGTCGTGAAAACAAGAACAAAAGTAAGTGTGCACATAGTGCAAAAATAATAGTGTCATTTTATTCGAGAATTGCGACAAAAATCAAGGTTTGTAAAGCACTGGTGAAGGTAGCTTATAAGGACAGTAGAAAAATGTGAATTGGCTGCCAACACACCTGTAGGACATAACATCCTACATATAGTTAAGAAGAGGTAGGCGAGAGAGTCTTAATATTTTTTTAAAGTTAGCTTCCAATGGCAGATTGATGGAGTTCATTTACCTTTGCTTAACCATGCATACTTCTTTTCATCTTTTCCTACAAGTAGTGTTGTACATTAGGACAAGTTTTAAGATTAAGAATTTTATTTATTGTTTGTCAAATCATCACCCTCTAGGTAGAATGCCCTGCTGCCAACACGACTGTTCAGTACTCCAATAGGTTTACCTAGTCATACCATAGGGCAGTACCTGCTGCCAGCATACCTATTCAGTATGCCGATGGGTTAGCCTCTTACACCCTTTTACAACAAAGACTGATCCACCATCTTTTAAGATTTGTGTATGGATATTTCTTTTTGCAAGGAGATGGGGAGGAAACTCTGACAATTTTTTTTATTTTGAACTCGGATGGTATTTAAGTTAGAGGATGACTCTTATTTATGTATTCCTTATAGATTGTTCTGATGTAAGGGATACTTAAGTGGGCGTATCCAATCTAAAGATATGGTATAGTCAAGCATTTTTAATGTGTATTGGATGGTACCATTGGAAAATAATAGAAAGGTATCTACAATCCCTACTCACTTTCTTCTATTTGAAGTTATATTGATGTTTCCATGGTTAACTGCTAATCAAACCTTCTTTCTACTCTTTCATAAAGATAATCTACTCACCTACTCAAGGTTCTTGGGTAAATTGTACTAGTGACCTCTAGGTTTGATAAGACAAAGTGTCACTTCCTTATGTCCTCTAGTGGTGGAGGTTATGAGAAACTGCCATGAAAGATTCCTTGAGAGAAAGGAAGATAGAAATCTTGTAAAAATGGCTAATTTAAAGAAGACAGTTTCTAATAATAATAATAAAAAGTCATTATCCAATTGGTGCTTAAGCAGACAACACAGTTTAAATATAGCAATATCTTATTTCGAAGTAAAATACTTCCCTTTCTGTCTCCTTGGAGTTGTCCACTTGTTGTTAGATGAACACTTGCAAAAATCTCTAAAATTGTTTATTAGAAAAAAAAAACACACTCTAAAATATTTACATATGTACAATCATAAATAAAAAAGTTTCAAGAACAGGGGGAGGAAAAAGAAACTTCCCCATCCACCTAGGCCAATGCCTTGTCGACTGACATGACCTGTATAAAATCTTCTTTAGAAATGGGCATGTGGTAAAGTTTAAATCAATGTCCATTCACTATGAAAGAGACTTGTCCATCATCAATTGTTTTTATCTTAACAACCCCATTATCAAACATGGTAACTACCTCATAAGGACCCAACCATCGAGTGGTAAGTTTTCCTATAAAAGTTTCGAATTGTGAATCAAACAACAAAGCCCAATCACCAGGATGAAATTGTTTCTTTTTAATAAATTTATCATGCCACTTGCTTCTCTGGTTTTGAACTAAATTTGTCCTTTGGATAGCATCTTGTCTAATCTCATCCAATTCGTTCAATTGTAGGGCTCATTTTTTTTTGCCTCGTCTAAGTATAATCCCAATTGTGCAGCAATATGAAAAGTCCTTACATGGAATTCAATCGGTAAGAATACTTGTTTTCCATAAACTAGTTCGTATGGGGTATGTCTAGTGGTGTTTCTCCATGTGGTACGATATGCCCACAAAGCCTTTGGAAGTCTATTAGCCCAATCTCTATGGTGTAATTGGAAAATTTTTGTTAGGATAGTTTATAATACTTTGTTTGTTGACTCTACCTGGCTATTATCTTGTGGGTGGTATGGAGAGGACTTACAATGCTTTATCCCATATTTTTTTCGTTAATTCCTTCATAATATTAGAAGTAAATTGTGTACCTTGATTTGT
Organism: Picea engelmannii; assembly: GCA_009831015.1. NCBI lineage: Eukaryota > Viridiplantae > Streptophyta > Pinopsida > Pinales > Pinaceae > Picea > Picea engelmannii. The sequence goes on along the minus strand of ML792773.1, from coordinate 441,497 downwards.
GAAAATATCACAAGGAACACCAAAGTGGGTAAAAACATCTTCATAAATGAACTCAACAACATATTTTTTAGTATTCCTAAACAAGGCTTTTGCCTCTACCCACTTGGTGACATAATCTGTACAAACAAGAATATAATTCTTCTTACGATACATGGGGGAAATTGGTCCTACAAAATGAAGGGCCCATTTCTCAAAAGGTTCTATCAAAACCAGGGCACATAAGGGAATTTCATCAGCTAATGTGGGTCTTCCTATCCTCTGACAACTGTCGCAACTTCTCACATATTTTGCAACATCCTTAAAAATGCTAGGCCAATAGTAACCTGAATGTAAAACCTTATATGTTGTGTGTTTATCGGAAAAATGTCCACCACATGGTCCATCATGAAAAATTCGTAGGATTTCTACTATCTCATCTTCCCAGACACATCTACACATAATCAAGTCTGGTCGAGTACGAAAAAGGTCATGGACAACCCAAGAGTAGTTAGCACTTTGTGTTATAATTCGACGCTTTTCATGCGGTGATGAATGAGATGGTAATTTTCTAGTAGCCAAATAATTTGCCATGTCTACAAACCATGGAGTGTTTACGGAGATGGAAAATAGATGCTCATCTAGAAAACTATCATTAACAGTAATACCGTCATCCTCATGATTAATGTGCGAGAGAAAATCAACTACTAAGTTCTCTTTTCCTGGTCGGTCAAGGACGGTGATATTGAACTCTTGTAATAAAAGGAGCCACCTAGTTACTCGACCATTGGTGATAGGTTTGTTGATGAGAAATATAATGGCAGAGTGATCTGTATGTACAAATAACTCATATCCTGTGATATAATGGTGAAACTTTTTGATGGCATGGACGACTGCCAATAATTCTTTTTCGATGACTATATAGTTTATCTTGGTAGGGATCAAGTTCTTACTCACAAAGTAAATGATATAGGATTGTTGGTATTTTTTTTTCCTAATACTCCTCCTATTGAAGTATCAGAGGCATTAGTGGATATATGAAATGGAAGGGCCCAATTGGGTCCCCTAAGAACTGGCGCCACAAATAATTTAGCTTTTAGAGTTTCAAAGGCGGTTTGGCAATGGTGAGTCCAAAGAAAATCAACATCTTTTGTAAGCAATCCAAACATTGGTGCAATAATCTTTGTAAAATTCTCAATAAATCGCCAGTAGTATCTAGCATGTCCAAGAAAGATTCTTACCTCTTTTTGAGTCTTTGGAGGTGGAAGTTTGATGATTACCTCAATCTTAGCAGGATCCACTTTAATCCCTTCAGATGAAACCTGATTCCCTAAGACTACTCATTCAGTCAATAAAATTTTACACGTTTCATGACTTAAGGATAAATTCATTTCTTGACATCTAATAAGAACTTTCTTCAGATTATCTAGGGATTCCTGATAAGTATTACCATATACTATAAAATCATCCATATACACTTCCAAACAGTCATGAATAAATATCCCTAATACTGCTCGTTGGAATGTGGTGGGAGCATTACACAAATCGAATGGTAAGACCTTGTTGATATAGGTGCCCCAAGGAAAGGTGAAAGTAGTCTTGTCTTGATTCTCAAGTTGTATGAGAATTTGGTTGTATCCACTATATCCATCCAGGAAGGAAAAATATTGCTTCCCTGACAAGGTATCCAAGACTTGGTCAATGAAGGGAAGAGGAAAATAATCCTTAAGAGTGGCCTTATTAAGTTACCGAAAGTCAACACAAATTCTCCATTTTCTGGTTACTTTCTTTGGAGCCACTACAAGTGGGGATACCCATTTTCTTTCAGAGATTGGATAAATAAAACCAACATTCAATAGTTTATGTATTTCCTCCTTCACTATACCCTTTAGTGATGGATTCATCCTTCTTTGAGGTTTCCTAACAAGTGTTACTTCTACCTGGGCATATATGTGATGAATGCATGTGTCGGGGTGTATACCCTTCATATCGGTATAATCCCAGGAGAATGCTCTTGATTGGTCCTTAAGGACATTCACTAATTGTTCTTGTTGATCTGCATCTAGTCCATAATTTATATGTAGGAATTTCCTAGGACTAATCTCATAAGGCATGGTATCAGATATGGCAGATGCATCTATTTCAAAAATAAAAGATGTTGAATACAAAGCTTATGGGTCCAACCGTTCTTGAAATTCTTCACTAAACATATACTCAAATTGGGGAAAAGATAGAGGAAAATCAACACATGTGATTGCAAAAATAAATTGATTTAACACACTCTTTGTTGTTTTCTCCTGAAGTGCCCAGGAATGATCACTAGGCAACGCAGGTTCTTCCCAGTTCTCATTCTCATATGGACATTCAAGCCACCATAGATAATCTATAACAGGTTGATTTGGTGGGTATATGGTAAGTTTTTGTATAGAAAGTCCATTAGAGATAGTCATTTCACCTTCTCTACAACCAATAAATGCATTGGTTGTGTCCAACCAAGGTATTCACAAGATAATGAGATGCCCTTTAGCAAGATCCTTTGAATGAATGACAAGGAAGTCTACTGGATATTCCCATGATGCTAATGTGACTATGATATCATCCAAGATTCCTTCAGGTATCACTTTTGTCTTATCTGCTAATTCCAAAATAGTTGGGGTGGGTCTAAGGAAGTGTTTTAACTGCAATTCTTCTAAGGTAGTAACAATCAACATTAATGGTTGCCCCTAGGTCTATTAGAGTATTTTCGGTTGGAACCTTATTAATGGTTATCGTTACTATGAGATTCCTTGTTTGCATACTTTATGACCCTAGGCGGCTATGATATGTATTCATACAATTCTCCTATTAGATGTACTGTTGGAGGATCTTTCTGTTTCTTACCTAGTTTATTGATACAAAATTCCTTGATCACCTTACTGTAAATTGGAATCTCCTTTATGGCTTGTAATAAGGTAATTTTGACACATATATTCTTCAATTCATCAATAACGTCAAATTTCGGTCGAATCGTTGGTTTATCAATTGCTAATCTCTCTATATAAGGAGGGGATTCTTTAATATGTGAAGATTCACTTTGGGGAAGCTTATGTTCCTGGTATTTGGAAATAATAACATCTTCCCACTTAGTGTCATTCTTGGGTTGGTCGGGAGTTTCATATTCTTCTTCTTCTTCTTCCCAAATGAATATTGAAGGCCTCTGTCTATCTAGAACTGTCCCCAGCCTTAGTTGAATCTCATGTAATGGAACATGAGAAATAACATATGTCGGGAAGGTTTGCAACTCAACATTGTGAAGAGGTTGAGTTGTTTTTTAATTTGGGTTATGCACTGGTTTTGTCGGTAATAATGTTGGTCTTAGGGATCTTGTATTTTGAAATTGTTGGGGTTGTTGTGGAATAAGAGGTAAAGGTGGGGGGACAAAACCTGACAAAAGTTGTTGGATGTTTGGTGGAAACTGTGGGTAAGGATGAGTGGGCACAGGAACAAGTGGAATATGAGTGTTTCCTTGGGTATTCCCTCCTGTCCATCCTTGTAGCCAAGGGTGGTGTGAAGCATATTGTGGAGACCATTTTTTCCAATTTGGTGAGTTCCATTGTTGTGGTTGTTGATAATAAGGTGGAGCTTGAGGTGGTATATCCTGGTATGTAGGTTGACTCCTAGGATTCCATGGCCTCCTAGGTGCATAAGAAGATTACCCAGGATCCCAAATTTTATAAATGGATAATAAACTGGGCAGTGATGGGCATTTTTCAGTTGGGTGATCTTCAATACAGAAGCCACAAATTGAAATGTTGTCTAATGGGAATTCCCTTAAGGAATGCTTCCTCCTGCACCTTGGAAAAAATATGCATAACGACGATGTGGGGAGGGGCCTCCGTGATAGGAGTAGTGTATCTGATATCAGTTTCGTTAGAGGAAAATACACACACCTACACGGTTATGGAAGGATGTAGGAGAGGTGTTGCTCCATGGTAAGTCCTTAACAAGTATGGGTCCTTTAATATTCCCGGGCCCAGGCCAATAACTGAAAAAACATCTAAGCTAGTTAAAACAAGGGGGAGGATATCAATGTTGATGGAATGATTAGGCTCATAGTGTGTAATTTGGTCGATGGTGACGATTTTCCCGTTGTGGGGGAACATAATTGTATGGAACACAGAAGAGGCTACAACCTTCATAGCATACATGTAGCTATGACCAAATAAGATATTGTAATAAATTGGGGCATCGATAACCTCAATGTCAATCATGATGGTTTTTCCCCCAAGTTCTATGGGGACATTTTGGAAGATCCCTTCAGGAGATGATGGTCGACCATCATAAGCTCTAAGGGTGATGGCAGATGGTACTAGCTCATGTGAGCCAATTTTTTTCCATACAACTTTGGATATGATGCATGTGGATGCAACTTCATCAATGATACACCGATGAACTCCAATGTTCCGTATTTTAATTGGTATCTAAAAAGATACCAGGGAGGGGAGGTCTGTTTCTCCATTATCTAGATCAAAGGTGATGATTCGAGTATCCATTGGGTTGACTACCCCCAAAGAGGAAAGCAATGACTTATGCTTTGAGGACATGTTTGGAGGACCTCTAACACAAACATGGTTGCAGGGGATTGTGCTAAGTCATCTACCAAACTGTAGTTATGGGCTGCCCTAGAATTTATGGTGGGGCAGAGTTGATCTCCTGTTGAGTATTCATCACACCTTGGTGGGGAATAGGGTTTTGCAACACAACTGTAGGTGGTGGTTGCAAATAGTGTTGTGGGGCCTGCGGAGGTGCAGGAGGTGTTGGGGGATGTTGAGTGTTCATGGATTCTTTCATTTGTTTGAAATCGAAAATTTGGGGGCAGTGGTGAGTATAATTTCCATACTTGTCACATAGAGAGCAAGGGAAGTTAGTTATGAGATTACCGTTCTTCCCTTTTCGTGGTTGATTTTTATTTTTTCCCCCTTGGGGGTTTTGATTTCCTTGATTCTGGTTGCCCCCAAAGGGTTATTTTTGTTGGGGGTTATTTTCTACTAGACTTGGGTTGTTGTTGTTTCGGTTTTTTTCTTTATTATTGGCATTATTCGTAGGATGAGCCGTATTTTCCGTATTCAATTGTTCAAAAGTATGAACTTGTTGAATGGGAGAGGGTTGAACAAAGTTAACACCAACATGTGGTTTCCCTAGTGGAGGAGCAACTTGTTGGGGATGACCAAAAAATGGAAAATATGGATTTTTTTTGTGGAGATGATACATATGATGTGTAGGAAGTTGAAGTACTTCCACCACCGTTGGGGTGATATGCGAGGGTTGATGGTGAACTCGTACATCGTTGAGAGACCATATGCATCATGGGTACTAGTGGGGCTACCCCCAATGGTTGAGAAGGACCAACGTGGTATGATTGTTTATGAGTGGGATGAGGGTAATAAGATGCTCCTCCATTTGGTTGCGGATATTGATTTTCCCCATAAGTAGGTGATGGGTGGCTGTAAGGGTTGAGATGTGTCATAGAACCGATCAACCCATCCATAGCATGAGAAACCTCAGGTTTGTCCTGGAAAAATGGTAGGGGTCTAGGTGCATTAGGCAATATTGTGTACAAGTAACCCAATTGAGCATATATGAGGTCAAATTGTTGGGCCTTGCTGATGGCCTCCTCCTCTGATTGAGGAAAATTGGATGCAAGATCTTTGGCAATCACAGAGACGAGCAATTTAAGAAACCAATCAAGACGTTGTTCTTTGGTGGTTTCTTCTTTACACAAACTACGTCGTCGTCGCCATTCATGGATGTGGTCGGCAATATGGATAACAATGGTTTTTTTGAACTTAGAAAGAAGTTCTAAGCTAGTATCATGACGAACTGGCAGCTGGAAAAATGAAAAAAATGCTTTGGCCAATGATTCAAAGGTCACATGGGACCCTGATTTTTCGTCCACATACCATTTGGCTGATGAACTAGTGAGAGTTCTTTGAAATAATCTTAAGAGGATGGAATCATCCATGATGTTGTTTGAAGAGCACCATGAGTGAAAGGTCATAACATGGCTGGTAGGATCTTCCCCCAATTTTCCTTCAAACTTTGGAATGTATGAAGGTAACTTGGTAGGCATATTGGGCCAAGTAGCATCATGCAAAATGGGATCATTCGTGAGTTTGGTTAACTTAGGAATGTTGAGGGATGCCAAGTATGGCATAGGGAGATTTAGCAGAGGATAAGTTCCAACCATTGTGGGTGTTGGTAATGGGCTTGTCCCTTGAGAGGGATTTGGTGTGTGTGTACTTCTCCCTTGAGAAGAAGTTTGACTCCCACCTCCTTCTGAAGGAGAACAATAGATGGATGGCCTTGGGTGTTTGAACCAATCAAAGTGAAACCAATTAAATCTAATCCCAAAATAGTAGCACTCACGGGGGTGTGAGATGGTTGAGTCGATGAGTTTGAAAGACGAGGAACTCCTCTTAGAATAGGAGGAAGATTTTGCAAGTGTCTAGAATGACGAGGATTCTATGGGTCCCCTATGGTTCTGACTAGAAAAGTGAATGTGTGAAAATGGTGACAAGAGAAATAAATGAACAAGTGCTTTTATATTTCTAACCTTTGAAAAATAATATAACTCAGAAAGGTATGTAATCAAATGGACATCATACATACATCAATTATAAAATAAACAAGCATGTGGATAGGTGGATTTTATCTGTGTAGGGGAACAATAAAAATATAAAATCTTGTGTCCTAAAAGGCTTATCGTCCTTCCTCTCGATTTAGCATTGGGCCTTCCAATAAAATTCAACAGTGGGGTTCGAAGCCACCAAAAGAGGAACTAGTGAAGGTTGAATTAGTCAGTTATAATGAGGGGTAGATGGTGCATATCCCCAAAGAGCTGGCGATATTTCTCAATAGCCACACAAAATCTGACCAAGGTGCAATTGAATCCCACAACCACCACCTGTGTAGATATCCTAAGTTTGGCCACTAAGTACCTCGGTCACAGTGCGACATTTAGATTTTTGGCCTCAGAAATGGGTCACGAGATGGATTCCTCACAAGAGTTGGGTGACTCAAGGAGGGATGCGTAGAACAACCGGACCTAGGCCTTCGACACTTCATGGGTATCTCCCTACCTTATGGTGTAGGAACACTTGACTTGGAGGATTTTAAAATTCCCTATTTCTCACCTTCTATTGTTTCAAAATGTGAGAACCTGATAACGGGGGGTTATTTGGATGCATACCCCTGAGATCCTACTTAGAAAAAAAAAGAATTTGGTACCCCCTGTGGAGGAAAATTTAGTGTGTTGCTAGAAAATTTTAGATGTGGTGGGTTGAGAGATTAGGGTCATGGACCAATCTCGTTTGAATTAAATGGGTGTGGATAATTTCCAAAGAAGTAGTTGGATCTTTCAGAATTTTTTTTTGAAGAAAGCCTACTTCAACCTCCACTATTCTAATAGAAATTACGTGTGTGAGGAGTGGATTTTTTGTGCAAGAAAGTGAAAAGTGTGCAAAGATTTTAATAAGTTAAGTGTGAGATTGAAACATGTGGACTTCTTGTGGTCCTTACAAATATTATTACCTAGCTTACTATGTTTCTTTGGTACAACCTTGTGGAATATTTAAATCCCTAAAGAACTAGCAATGTGGACATGTGGGTCCTTTACAAATCCTTTAAACTCCCTAGAATGTTGTTTACACTAAGAAATCTCTTGAAAACTATCATAGAATTGCAAACATGTGGGAATTTATGGGCCCGTTACTTTTATCATTAAACTTCCCTAGATTGTGATCTAAACTAAGAAATCTATTTAGAAACTATCCTAAGTTTGCAACATGTGGGCATGTATGGGCCCTTACAAAACTTTAAGATGATTTCCAAAACTAAAGAGGAACCCTAGGGGGGATTTTTGTTAATGGAGATGAAGCTTCCTTTTAACCACATTTTCTGATTCCCAAGATCACACTAGGGTGTGAGGGAAGAGCATACTTGAGGGTCAAAATTGGTTTTTAGTCCCAATTTAAGTGATTGTGTATGAAAAACAATAACTTCAACTTAAAATTTTACAAGCCAAATGAGCCATCGATGTGGCAACAAAGAAAAGAGAAGAATATTGATTCTTTTTACTCCTAAGTGCTTATGTTAGCTAACCTTTCTTGTGAGAAAGGACTCTAAGTGGAGTGTAGTTTCCTTACAAAGTGCAGGAAAAACAAATATGAAGGCTAGGGCCCCTCAAACCATGCATAAAAAGACTTAGAATTTTGAAAAAATGGACTTATGTGTGGGTCACAATTCTAACAAATGTGCAGAGGGTGCACAATGCATAGAGTAATGAAGTATGTGGCATATAGAGTACAGGTCCGTGGGCCTTGAAAGTCGCACACTTCCTGTCACACGTCGGGGGAGAAATTTCCAAGTGAAATACTCCTTCCTTAGCTCTAAATTTTGACTTTGGAAGGTTGGACTAGGCCGTTTTTGGTACCTGCATGTCAAAAAAATCGAAATGAAGTGCTCTCAAGACTTAAATAGGGAGGAATTTGATATCGATCCCCAGTATGGTTGCCAATCCGTTGTGTTGGTTTTGTCACTTGGGTGAGCAAAAACACAACACTTGCATGTTTAGATAAGCTTGCTAAACAAGACAAACATTTGTGAGTTGGTTAGAAAAACCAAATACACATGAAAACAAAGAAATACAACCAAAAAAAACTAAGAAATAAATGTTAGAAATCTTGAGAAACTTAGAACCATTAAAATAAAAAAAATGACCAACATATTTCTACCAATGGATCAATAGATTGATAGGAAAAACATCGTAGATAAATGCATGGACTTATGAGTCCCCTCTTCCTCCTTGGGAGGGCTCTTGAATTCCCTAATTGAGATATATTATCCTCATACATTGGAAGAAATGAAAATGGTGAATAAATACAATGCCTATTCCCTCAAGAGGCGAGTGGAATGGCCTATTGCAATGGTGCTTGAAGGCTTCAAAGAGAAAAGAAGATTCTCAAAGAAGAATTATTGCAAAATGACAATACCTTGAAGATATTGTTTTCTTAGCACACCCATGGCTCTTATTTATAGCATCCATTCATGGAAAAATGTAATTGGTGCATAGTGTGAACAAGGGGACTTTTAGGGCACCCTCTAGCCCTTGACCAACCTCCAAGCTAGATTTTGCTCGGATATGAGTGTCAAATCATGTTGGGGGTCGGACTAGAAGTGGTTGAGGGGCTGAAAAGATCCATAAATGCGTTGTTCATAGAAGTGTGGCTTTTCTATTAGACAGTCACGCATTTTGCGCACTGAGGCTTGCGTGGCCCGTGCATGTTGCGCACTGTGTGCACGCTTCCTTTGGTGTATCTGCGCACTTTGATTTTGACCCAATTATATAGTTTTTTTCATTTTGATGGATTTTTTGGTGCTGTAGGTGGACTAATGGTTGTTGGCATTGATGTTTTTCTTCAACCATCATGTGAAATATTGCGGACGATTTTTCAGTGATAACACCCTTATTATGGGATTCCCCAAATATACATTAAATTATTTACCTATAGTTTAAAATGGGGAGTTGATGGCCCATGGCCTATATAATGGGAATGACTTCCCAGGTTTGCACACAGATCAAGGGCACATATCCCGCGGAGGAGGTACTATACAAACACATATATTTGCGTGCATAGAAATGGCTGATATTGTCTCGATATGCATGTCATGAGGTATACTGGCTGCACCTAGGCAACTTTATACTCATTTTTCTCATTTTTCATGAGGAGTATGAATTTGAGGTCTATTTTATGATCGAAAGTCATTTGTAAAAGTCTTAGTATAGATTTCCATTAATGAGATCCATAGTGCATTGTTTGGTGTGTAAAGAGGGTGAAACTGAGGCAGTTTAGAAATTGGTCAACTTTATACTCAAATTTCTTAGAATTTCGCATTGAATTCAATGGTGAACTCATTTTCTTGTTTTGAGTAGCAGAATTAAAGAGAGTCCACTAAAATTGGATTTTGTAAGTCCATGTTGTAATGTAATTTGGAATTTTAAGATGACGAAGAACAATCTTATTGTCTATAGGGACTTGAAGATGAATAAATATATGTCATCAATATATGCAATTTGAATTATTTTATTTTTTGCTGTGTCATCTCATAAATCTACAAAATTAATCATCATTTTATGAGATTTTGGATAAGGAGCACAACATTTTTTCTGTAAATCACCTCAATACGATCAAGAATTATTTATGAATCAAGTTAGATGCTATATGCATATTTTTAAATAATAAGTGGTATCTAAGGATTTTTGGATCAATGGAAGAATAAGAAATAATCACACAATACACACACATATATTGGCTATCTCAAATAACCAATAAATAACTTTTCATTTAATCAAATACATAGAAGTCGATACAAAGCTTTCTCCCAATTACCCTTTTCTTATGCAATCTACTATATATATAGCTAACTAATCCTGTGAGATATTCCTTGGGTCCATAGGTTGTCCCCTAAGCTAGTGCACTGGTCTAAAACTATATTATTTCACATTACTGGTCAATGCATGTAAGTGAAATACTGTTAAGATTGCATTCCATGAATAACCTAGGTGAACATTCATTATGAACCACTCTATAAACAATATACATGCAACTAGTCTACAAATACTTTAAAACCATTTTTCTAATCTTCATTTTTTACAATTTGTGTCCACTCTATTACAAGAAGGGGGTTACCATGCTGATCAAATTTATTCAATCCCAAATATTCAAAATGAGAGAATTGAAAGTACAACATGAGATATATAAGCTAATATTGGTACCTAAAATACTTCAAATAAGGGAATTGGACCAATTGACTATACATAGCATCAGATAAATACTTAGAATAACTAAATCTTTCTGCTTATGCAATTTTATTAATGAACCCTAGAACAACCTCATCAATTGTGGCATCATCCTCATATCTCAATGTTAAGAAATTCATAGCAATGATTTCTTAGGACACATTTGAAAATAGATTTGCTTAAAAGGGTAGGGTAATTTTAGGAATATATGCTATTTCTAGTAAAAACCTTATTAGCAAACATTACTTTTGTTATACAGATAAGGAATTGAATTCTATGACCATGGATTCCTCATCTATGAGTGTGTGATTATCTAGCAATAATAGCATCTCAGAAATGGAATTTGAGTTAACCAGAAAATCACTTGGGCACCGTCATAAGACATTATAGCTCTCTAAGTCAGGTTATAGATATTTGCACACATTGAAATAAACTTAAGGAAATGATAGGTAATTGGAACAATTGCCTGAGCAAGGCCACATTTCCAAGTAGGAAATTTATTATAGGAATTCATGAATTGTCTATATGCGTCTAGGTGGATTTCATGAGAAGTTTTCTGGGTAATTTGAGGTTCAAAAATGTCTCCATCTTGGTCAATTAGGTGGTTAGAATTGGGGTTATCCGCAATGGGTTGAACAAAGGTGATAGGTTTCTGCTTAGGAGCCATGGTGCATTCAATTGAGGGTTCATTTTGTTTTTCCTTTTTAAAGAAAGAGACAAACATATAACTAAATTCAAAGGGGAATGATTGTGCCCATTTGTCTCAAAAATTGATGAAATACTATTGCTAGTTTATGCTTTTTGCAACTTTTTAATTGTCAACATCTTCCAAAGCTAAAAACAAATGAATTTCAATTTTACCAATGCAACTTCTTTCATAACATGACCACCTTTATTTACATGGGAAACATAATATGAATCATCAATGTCGAATGAACACTTGTCATTTTTAAACTCGAGTTTAGAGGGCCTAGTATACGATGCATTGAACACTTTTATCCACCAACATTAACTACCATGAAGCCCCATTAATAACCAAAATAACCATATAATATTATAATGTTACGGTGGAGTTTCCAAAGTATATACCACATAACATGAGATGATTATCCAACTACGTCCATGATTAACCTGTAACATCCCTGCTACAATCCCCAGTTTAATTAATGCATAATGTAGATATGAATGTAGTTATGGCCAAGAGATGTAATATGTGAATTATATTTCTAAATTTTAATAAATAAAATGGGATTCCGGTTGCTGGGGGATATGGACAGAGATGGGGGCTGAGTTTTCCATGAGAGAAGGGAGTGTCTAAGAGGGGTCCAAAGGGGAAATTAATTATGGGTATTAATTCAACAGATTTTCTTGAATTTTATTATTATTGGGGATAACTTATTTTTTCTATTTGAGTGTATGAGGATCCAATCACTAAAATCATATAAGAGGGTAGGTGTGATAGTCACATCCCATAGTTATTGGGAGCATGGGGATGAAGTACAATCAACATTGGGTAGATTGATCACTCAATTATCTTGGGAAAATAGAGGAAATTCGTATGGGGAGAACATACAATTTCTCACATTCATGTTTGGCATGAACAATGAGTAGAGAATAGGGAGAATAACACTAGAGTTAGAATAAGAAGGATGGGCGAGTTCTGGAGCACACTAGAGCATTTTTGGAGTGTTCTGGAGATGAATATTGAAGAGCCAAGTTGTGACGATTGAAGAGTGAACTCCTATGTGAGTCACACTGTAACAAGTGTTTGTTGTTGTTTGTTGGTAGTTTTCCTGGCAGTGAGTTACCTTGGGTTCCCATTAGAGAGATTCTTGGTTACTTGTGCTAGAGAGACCCGAATAAATGAATGGGAAACCCGATGGACTAAGAGCAGTGAAGGGGTACATTCCTTGGGAAATGTTGATCGGTCTTGTGGAGGACCAGGTAGTGGAGAATCTTGAAGTGGAGAATCATGAGCATCATCCTTAGAAGATGAGCTAGATGAAGTGGAATGAGTACCATCCTTGAACCTCTAGACGAGGTCGAGGGAAACAAAAACATGACACATAAGTGATGTCATGTCATGTGGAAAGGTATCCCATATGTCAAACAACTATGGGACCTGTAATATCTCCTGAATGTGTACACATACCACTCCCTATCTAGCAATCATACCACATATACAATTTTCCACCTTAGTTTGGACTCTCCAATTCGGTTTGTGTGGCATGTCGGGTCTTTGTACTAAAGGCTATTGAGATTCCTCATCCATATCCTCATCTTGTTGGGGAGGCTTATCCCCAACATATGAGCCAATATCTGCAAATAATAGACAAAAATAATTAGATAATTGAAACAAAATGTTACAATAAATTACATGTGCATTAAATAAGAAAAAAATATATGTTACTATATTGATCAAAACACGATGATAATATTATCTCTATCATTTGGTGGCTCTTCTGGAGTAAATACAATGTTCATACATTCTCTCCAATCCATTCCCATGTACACGTAATGTACAATATCAAGGAAAAGATTGTCCTTTCCAGCCAATAAATCAAAAATCTCTCTACTGATCGATGTACATGGCCACTTTGGCATGCCCCTATTGGGAAACAGTTGCCCCTAGATGCTCATACATGCATCATTTGTAGGCCTAGGAGGGAAGTGGGTTCTTGTTGGTCGAGTGACATGAAACCTCTAAAAAAAATTAAATAGATTTGACACAAATATGAAGAATAACCTCCTATAAAAAAACAGAGTGATAATGATCCAATGCAAAACAAAATTGTCGCAAAAATATTTCTAACTACCTAATTAATCGGGGCCTCTAAACTAAGCTATCTACATAGTACATCAAAGAGAATCTAATGTGTTTTCTATCAAAGGTAAATTGAGACAATGTCATGACATTAAGGGACAAGGAACTAACATCCTCTGCACCAAATGCATCTATCTACAATTGATCACTAGCAACTTCGATGTCTATAATGCCAACAATGTCTCGAATAACATATCTCTTCACATATGACAATTGTCTCTGTCCTACAATTCTAGATGGTATATCATGTAACTAAGTCCAACCTCCCCCCTTCTAGATAGCCCAATAATAAAATAAATATCCTCTTTTGTGGGATGATACCACATATCGATACCAACCCTGAAATCATGCCTAGCACGATCCCAACGATAGATCAAATCTTGTAAAAATGAAGAGTTCTCCCTAAGGGAGCAGTCTCCTCATAAAAATTGACGAGGCCAACATTTGTTAAAAGGGAATGAGTCTAAGGAGAAATAGAGCGAGGGATCCTCTCCTTCTCTCTGGCCTCCCACTCATGTACAAAGTTGTACGAGTCAACCTGTTTCTCTTGTGCTCATTGTCATCATCTCTTATTTACTTACAATTATTTTTAGGCACACACACACAAAGATAAAACAAAATGAAATTATAAAACACACACATATATAACCATTTTGTATTTATAAAAAACTAAAATTAATTTATTGTTTCAAAACAATGTGGTAAAGTAATCAATGTGCCTTTAATAGATAATATGTATAATGATCGGTGTGCTCTATTATAAAAAAACAAGCACCTTAATTTTCATGGTGCTCCATGTTATTTGGCACACCAGTGCTACTTTAGTAATGAATCACATCGCTATGATAATTTTTTTTATGTGTGGCGTGATGTGGTGCACCGGTGTAGTTGGTGCTCTATAACACAATGGTGGGTTTATTGTAAAGACAATGCCTCTTCTAAGAAGAGACACATCGTTAATGCACATCGAAATTTTTAGTGACGCGTCCTACAAACACACTGCTATATGCTATTTTTTTAATAAGTGGCGTGTGTCGTGCCATACGCTTCACCAATGTCGTTTATTCCCTGTAACACACTAATTTGTGGTGCCTCATCTAAACATTATGTTGGATCATCTTGTCATTGATGCCAATGGTTTGATTGATTGGTGTCATTGAATGATGTCAAGTGATTGATTGATGTCAAAGGATTGATTGATTGATGATTGATGTAATATAATATGTATTGTCCTTGATGAGAATGCGTAGATGAAGATGGATCAATGAGTTGTCATTGATACATGATGAAGATGGATCGATGTGGTTTCATTGGTATATGATGCATTGTTGGAAAAATGTATAGATGACTCATTATTTTCTTATCATGACTGATAAGGTGCACAAATGGATGAACTCCAAAGTGGTCCCCTTATGGTGAAAGCCCTCACGGGAAGACGCTATGCGGATTGAGTTATCCTAGAAGAATGATTGGATGACCCATGCTCTCATTATTGTCTTATGATGATTGATAAGGTACACAAATGGATGAACTCCAAAGTGGTCCCCTTATGGTGAAATCCCTCACGACAAGACTCTTTGTGGATTGAGTTATCCTAGAAGAATTCTTGGAGGACCCATGCTTGTATGTGGAATAACGAGATGAAGATCAAGGAAATTGTTGGTGAAACTATCCTATATGGATAGTGCTTGTCATGCCATTTTCGGTGGTATGTGGAATGTCACATAACTCCTCATGGTTTGAGAGTTATGGCCTTACGAAGATGAAGGACCCCCACATG
>ML792773.1:399952-419869 GCA_009831015.1 Picea engelmannii | reverse complement strand
TAAGTGACCTAGAGGATGAAAGTATAAATAAGATAGCAATGGTCTCTTGTAGATCATCCTTTTTGTGGATCAATGGAGAGCTTCTTGTGAGAATATCTTTTGGAGTATTGATGGAGAGATTCTTGAGCATTTTTTGTGTGGAAAACTTGAGCATATTGAAGATCTATAGGTGACTGAGGTAACCAAGGATATCTAAGCCAAATTTCAGAAAGAAGGTGAAGAAAAGAGGGCCGGAATTGAAGGGAGGATAAATTCTTTTCATGATGCTTTCTAAGGTATGTTATTTACAGGTCATCTCACCATTTTCGCTATAACTTTTTTCCTATAATGATGAAGACCGTGGGATTTCTATTCCATTGAGAAAACATATCCAAGTATCTGTGGTAAGAAATTCAGCTTGTGGGTCGTTGTATTTTGTGAGTTACATTCTGTGGAAAATAGGGTTTGTGGCTAGTCCTGAAACTAGTCAAAAACAGGTGTTTCGGGTAAAAATGTCATAAATTATTCATAAAAGATCCAAATTCAGTGAGACAAAATGTGTTGGTTAGCGTACAACTGGTAGTATGTTTTGTAATAGTTTCAGATCAATTCAATGAATATTTTGTGCGGGGCATGCTCTACAAGGTCGCTCTCTAGAATAAGCCTAAATTCAACAAGGTATGCCATTTTTTCTATAACTCCTTTTTATGTGAGGTTCCAAGTAGTGCCACTTGGAGGAATTTCATAAAACACATTGAAGAACATTGTATATCAGTTTTATATCTTTATTCATTACAGGTACAAACTTATGATTATTTCAATTTGGGGTTGTTGACTAATCCAAAACTAGTCATGGTTGAGACAAGTAGTTGATGAGTTGGCACATACATGAGTTGTATAGTTGATGATGTTGGTACATATTTATGAGTCATTGTTGATGAGTAGTTGAAACATGATTGGTATATACTTGGTACATGGTTGGATGCACCTGTTTATGGTACAGCTTGATTACAGGTTGTTTGGCACAAGTTGGTGCATGGTTGATGCACTTGTTTATGTTGACTGATTGATATCTGTTGAGGATTGTTGCCTTATCTTAGTTGGTGCTGAGAATGTAAGATGAGTCTTTCATATAGAGCTGGTGCTCTTGTAGATTTTTACTCTATTCAGTTGTTGCTGAAAAACCCCCGGATTGAAGTCCATAATAAAAAGAAAAATTGTACATACATCTTGTGTTCTTTGTGTTCCTTGTGGAGATGATTTGTTGATAATATGTTGTTGATATGTATTCACATCTAACTGATTATAAATGACAACAATGAGTAATGAGCAAATGTTGAATGTTAACTAAGGATTTTTTCTGTAAGAGGGAAGTTTTGGGAAAAAGATCCCCACACTCATTCACCCCCCCCTCTAAGTGTGGTAGGTGTGTCCAACACATTACACACCGTTAATGTACACCAATAAGTTTGGTGCTCCATGTTGCTTGGAGCACCGATGTATATTTTAAGTGGTTCTTTGTGTTTTATAATGCACCAGCCATGAAGAGTCCCATCAAACACACGACTATGCTAATTTTTTAAATATGTGGCATGGTGAAATGCAATGAGGTGCACTGGTGCAATTTATTCTCTATAACGCCCAAGAGTGTTAATTGAAAATATAGTGACTCTTCTAAGATGAAAAACATTGTAAATTCACACTGGACATGTCGACGCTCCATGTTATTGGAAGAATAGATGCATCTTGTTTAGCAGTGCATCATTTTTTTATAACACACCGCTGATGAGGCATCCCACCAGACACACCACTAGGCTATTTTTTTAATATGTGGTGTGGTGAGGTGAGGTGCACCAGTGTAGCTGATTCTCTACAATGCAACGATGAGTTTATTGCAAAGATGACGCCTCCTCTAAGACGAGAGGCATTGGTAATGCACACCTACAATTCTGGTGCATGATGCGTAGTTTTGAGCAGTGCGTTGTGTTTTATAACACATTGGATATAGGATATCCCGCAAGAGGCATCGTAAGTGGTTATTATTGTAAATTCATAGGCTGCACCATCGAGTCTGAGGTAATCCAAAATCGTGGAACACACCCAGCAATTTAAAAAAAAAATGTAAATCAGGCCAAATTTAAGCCCAATTTTAAATTTTATTTCTGTGAAATTGAAAATAAGGAGGTACAACAAACAATTTATATGGTCTACTCTTTGTTGAGGAGGCATGGTTACCTTGTAGAGAAAAAATTAAAATGTGCAATATTTTCCAAAATTTGAAAATGAATGGAACCTACCGGTGAAGCTATAGAACCAAGGAAACAACATTTTAGAGTACTGCTAATGGGGTGCCCATAGAAGGAGTTTGAGCACTGGTGATTGTGTGAGTGGTTGGAGACACAAAATAAAATGTGATAATGAAATTTGGTTTAGAATTCTTTATTTTTTTATTTTACACTAATGTGGTGCATTCGACAGTAAGATGCACCAGTGCGTTATGTAGTATTGGAACACACTAGTACACTTGATTTATTTTACCTTATTACGATGCATCATACAATAAGACGCATTGGTGCATGGTATTATGAGTAACACAGGAGTTGGATTTTTGGATATATGTTTAAAAAACTAGAGGCTATAGTACTATTAAGTGCATTGTTATTGTTGTTCGGTGCATCCCTATTGTATACGCATTGGGGTGGTTAGGTTTTTTCAACGCACCAGAAAAGGTTTATTGTTTTTTTTTTAAATTAATATTTTTTATTGAATAACCAACTATTCTAACTTGATTGGATGTGTCCTTCATACACACACTGGTGCTTTTAATTTAGCGTGGAGCACCAATATGCATTTTATTTTATTTTTAAACAAAAAATGATATTTTAGCATTTTATATTAATAACAATTATATTTGCACCTTATTAGTTTAGCACCAGAGCATTATGTTTGTGAGTGCACCAGTGCATTTATCTGATTTCAGTGAACCAACCAAAAACCTCCACAAAAAACTATGTTCACCTACCTCCACTAACAACCTCCACTACAAAGAGAGAAGGGATAAATATTTTAGGCCGGTTTCGTAAAAATCTCCACTACAAGGTGTTCTTGTAGTGTCAAAAAGGGGTTTGACCAAAGGGATAATGTGGATGTGGATACACTCGTAGTGGTGGCATGGAGGATGTCAGAATTGAGGGACCAATCAATGGTTGTGGGTGTGGTCCCACTAGTCGATGACTGGATGACACCATACAAAAATTATATTAATTAGGGTGGGTAATCACAGGAGGAGGTCCATAATACACCATAAGTAATATCAAGTATTTATAGACTCTAGGGATGATGTATGAAAGAGATGAAATTTTTTGGTTTCTTCCCAAGGAGGATACCATATGGTTAGGATGAAGTTGCCCTGGAGGGTCTTTGTAGGTCAACTGATTTATGGTGATGAGTTTCCCATTATGGGTAAAGATAAACTTATAAAAGAATGAGGAAGCCACTGCCTTCATGGCATACATGAAGCTTTGACCTAGAAGGATATTGTAGTCCAATGGGGAATCAATAAATCTAATTTCAATGCATAATTGTTTTCCTCCTAACTTGATGGGATAGTTTTGGTAAATCCCTTCAGGTTGAGAGGGTTGAACATCATATGTAAGAAGGGAGATAATGGATGGAATAAGTGTGGGGGAGCCTAACTTATTCCAGACTTGGGATGGAATCATGGATGTGGATGTGCCTTCAAAAATAATAAATCTATGGATGATGACATTCTTGACGAGAACTAGAATTTGGAAGGCTACTGAGGGTGGTAATCTAGATGGTTTGGCCTTATCACTATTGAACGTAATCATTATGTCATATTATGGATCAAAAAATTCCTAAGTACCAAGTAAATCCTTCCTTTGTGAAGGACACATTTGAAGGACTTCTAGGGATATCATCATTGCAGGGGATCGATATCAGTCATCCACTATGCTATAGAGGTTGGCTACCTTCCCATGGGGGAATTTTGTCTCAAAGAAACCTTGGGTAAATTGTGAGGTAGGTCAACACTAGGGAGAGGAATATGTAAAGGTCCATTGTTGAATGGAGGAGCATCACATGACTCAGTTGGTTTTTCCTAAAATGGCATACTATAATAGTGGGATCAAGTAGTAATATTAGCATCAGTTGAATCCAAGAAGAAGATATGGTGATTCCCCTTCTTAATATTGGTGGAAGTGGGAGGTGGTCCAGACAGAGGGGCTTCTAAAGTGGACACAAAACCTTGTGATAGGAAAGGATTCCTTAACACAATTGTTTTCAATAAGGAGGATGAGGTAGGTTGATTATTGGCACATTTGGTAGCCTTAGCTACTTCTCACATTCAATGCATTTCAGGTAAGAAGGGGCATTCATGAGTGTAAATCCCATAGGCACCAAAACTAGTGCAAGGTTTATTAGTGCGAAAGTTTTGTTTCTTCCCCTACTTGGGTTGGGGATTGTTACCTTATCCTTAGTTTTTGGCTGGTGGATTTCTCCCAACATTGGTATTAGGTGGAATATTTGATTCCCTTGATTCCCCTCATTTTGGTTGTTCTACTTTCCTTTCCCCTTATTTTTCTTCATTTTCATATTGGGGGGATTGGGAAAAAAAATTTGTGCATACAATTTCCCTTGAGGAGGGGGTGCAGGTTGACTACAAGGGGGTTGGGCTACCACTACTGGAGGAGTTGGGGTAGCTAGAGGTGGGCTAGAAAAAGGGTAGTAAGCATTCATAACAACTCCACCACAAGCATAGCTACCATAAGGGGTACCCTGACCATGTGGATGTGCATGGGGTGTAGGATAATATGTATTGGTGCCCATTTGAGATGAAGCATGAGAAGAATCATGAGGGGGTTTTGGATGTCCATAAGGTTTGGAAACATATCCCATGGGAGGTCGAGGGTAAGAAGTGTTCATCCCACCATAAGGATGACCATATCCACTTGGTCCAAAAGGCGTAGGATGTGGATAAGTATGGGATATAGAACTGACTAGGACATTAGTTGCATGGGATTCCCTCGATGTTAATAAATCATTGGAGTGAGAGTGAGGGGAATCAAAAAGGATGGTGTAAAGGTACCCTAACTGTGCAAAAATTAGATCATATTGTTGGGCCTTTTGGATGACTTCTTCCTCATTCTTAGTTAGTTTCATGGCTACATATTTGGAAATGGGGGGAAGAAGGGAATTCAAGAACCAATCCACAAAGAAAACATCACCAATCTGGGCTTTGCATAATCCTTCACCTACGCCAATCATGGACATGGTCCAAGATGTCGATAGTAGTGGTTTGATGAAAGTTAGTTAGGATTTCTATCCCTATGTCACGACAGATTGGGAGTTTGAATAAGGTAAGGAAGACTTTAGAAATGGACTCAAAGGTTATATGGGTGTTGCCAAGTTGGTCTATGTACCATTTGGCAGTATCATCAATAATAGCACATTGGAAAAGTGTCAACCTAATTGAATCCTCCATTATGGAGTTAGAGGAACATCAAAGGTGGAAGGACATGATGTAGTTAGAGGGGTATTATCCTAGTTTTCCTTTGAACTTATGGATATATGATAGAAATTTGTTTGGGATGGGGGGGAAATTAGGGTCATGGTGGATGGGATCATTAATCAACTTTTTCAAATCAGAGAGATTCAAACCAACCATGAAAGGCATGGAGGGTTGATTAGCGTTTGGTTTTGGGTTAGCTCTATCCATGGTGGAACTTGGGTTAGAAGGAGGTGAAGGAGTTTATAGGGGGATATGGGCCCAAAATTGTATGTACTAGTACCCCTCAATGGGGAGGGGGGTTGTGATTTAGATGAGATAGAACCTAAGGGTGGGTTACAACAGGGGACCATGTTTCATCAAGAAGAGAAAATAATATGTATAATGGGGAACTCAAGTCAAAATCCTTGATGTGAGACTGTCTCCTATGGGGAGATATGGTGTCCTAAGGTAAGTATCTCTCTAATAAAGAAGTTAACAAAAAAGGATAAAGAAAAGAAAATATGAATTAAGAAACTACTTAATCAAACACACACACTATATGCTCAGGTCATGCATAAGTGGTTTCAAGTGTATTTAATAAGTAAATAAGGCCTAATTCAAGTAGTTCCATCCTATAAAAAGAAAAATAGTTTATCCTATAAGATTAACTGAAGTGCTCAACCAAAACCTAGACTATGGATGGGTGTTACCCATGATTTTGGTCATCATGATGATGTATTGATGATGGTTTATTTCAGGCTCTTCATTAGAACTTTTTCCTGAGAAAAGTTACCTTCATCTCTTTCCAGAAATCACATTTTTTGAGGACTGTTCGCAGGCTGCTAGTATATTTTCCTGCGAGAATGCATGATTCTCGTAGGCTGCTTTAAGCTAGGGTGCGAGAAGTTCGCACTATGTTGTATTGATAGGGTGCGAACTCTTTCTAAAGAAGGGAAAAAGATGAATTCTCGAAGCATCTAGAAGGGAATCTTCTAGAAGGATGAGATGGCATTCGAATGGTTATCCTAGTACTAGATTCCCTGATATTTTGGGATCATTCTTATCCAAGTAACCAATTCATTCTCTCCTATATATAGAGTGAATTATCATGGAAAAGGTTAAGCAAACAAGGAGAAGCAATTCTCATTAGAGAATTGGTGAAAGACTCTGTGAAGGACTGAAGCTACAATAGCTAGGAAACTCCAACAAGTTTATCAAAGGGAACCTAGCTTCTGTTGCGTGGGAAATCTATACCCCAACAAACGAACTTATATCTTTACGAGGTGTATGTATTGGCCGTGCAACCAACAAAATTGCAGAGTATAGCGCCGTTATTGAATTATTGGTGGATTCTATCTCACTTGGAATTCGTCATTTGTTTATGCGACTTGATTCGTAGCTTGTAGTACTACAGTTAAGTAATATCTACTCTATTCGAAGTCCTGCTTTGTTAAGGGTGTATTTGCGAATTCGCCTCTTGGAACGTTATTTTGATCACATTGAATATCAGCATATTCCTAGATGTCTTAATACATTAACAGATGCATTGGCTAATTATGTATTGGACATACATTTGAACCATTTATAAATTAAACAAATCAAAATTCACACATTATAAAGTAAACCAGTAGAAACCATATGTATATATAACGATCAGAAGAAGTTTTTTACAAAAAGTTTGTCCGGAGACCAAAATATCAAAATTTGAAGCTTATAGCTTCTACAAAATTCCGTCATGAATGACGTTCATGGTAACACATGACTACCCTAGCAACCCTATGGAGCAGTCGACTCATAGCTGCTGATACCCCTACAGTGTGACGCTAATCGCGTCGTGGAACCTCTTCTAGAGTCATATCTGGAATGTTTGCTGTCAAGCCCTCTAAATTCTGTTCCACCACCTGATAATCTTCAGCATACTGTGGTGGTGCTGCTACCTCTCCTCGCCTCTAGATAGGAGAAGTGCCAAGAGGTCTATATGGTCCAACATCTGTGTTATCAACAAACATTTTGTGTTAGTTTTCGAATAAATATATAAAACAAAAACATTTGAATATGATAAAAATTCACAAAAACATTTGAAAAGAAAAAAATGCGTGTACTTCTTACCAAGGTCTCCCCACTGAGCGTCCCCGGGCAGTGCTAAATCTGGATCTCCTCAGAAATCCAACCCAACATAAGTGTAGTCATCGACCATCAACATTTGGGTTTGAAGCTAGTCAAAGAAAATATCATCGTACTTGACGATTGGTCCTGCCACATGCCGGGCCATGAGCCGACACCACCTCAACATCCTTGGATCCCTAGGACCCGGTAGGTTCCACTCAACTTGTAGTCTAAATACGGGGACCCTCTCAAGGAAGAATGAGACTAACAAAGATCCATACCTGAATTGCTTCAGGTCACCTTGACTACATTTGGTTAATTTCTTTTTGATATTGCGAAGCACAACATCTGCCCAGTTGAATACTCGAGGCTCAGTACACTCGATGGTGTACTGGAAGTAGCTCTATAATGCCATATGAGGAGAAGAACTCCCAGCCATCCGAGCTATATTAAAAAGGATAGTGCGGAGGGTCAAGTCTTGTACCCCCCAGATAGCCACTTTTCCTTTTTTCCTCTTAGCCGCAGGTACACAGTATTGATTGCAGTACTCACTCATCTTTAGCCCACCACGTCTACTACCAGTCAGGCTGACATAATACCCACGCCTAGACAATCCAGTCAAAAATTATATGTCCTCAATGTCTATGGACAGTGTGTGAGCTCCCACATGAAAATCCTGTTGATCTGGGTCCCACATACGGACCAGGTACTCTAGTAGTCTGAGTTGGGCCCTCATGCCCGGGATGTGAAACTATTTCAAGAGCCCACAATCTCTCAATGTAGCTATGGTGGGAGGATGATTCTCGGCCATTGCATTATCCTCTTCATGTTCCCTTTCATGCCACTCAAGCACCATGTTGTTGGTCAAATATCTGCACAAGGAACATAAAAGGAGGATTAATAACTTTTTCATGCCTTAGAGTTTTTTCATTTGGCTAAAAATTTTAATTTTTTTTTGGGTTATGCGGTTCTCGTAGGTGCCCCATTAGCACAGTGTGAGAACCTCATAGGTGGCTTAAATCTCACCTGTGAGAATGCATCGTTCTCGCAGGCCCCTTATGGGCTGCCTGCGAGAATGCCTACGTGCATGTAGGGTTCAAAAAACAATTTGAAACTAAAGAATTAACCAATAAAATTAAAAATTTAAACCATGAAAATGTCAAGGATGAAGATCTTACCTTAATTCTGCAGACGACTCGTTGAATGGTCTCTTGTAGCTCCCGCAAATTGACACCAAACTCGGAGGGTAAAAAGGGGGTTTTGGAACTCAATAGTGGAAATGTAAAATGGTATGGTAAAAAAGAGTTTTGACTCATTTTATTTACTTTTCCTATATCATTTTGGGTTTTTTTATTATTTATTAACTAAACCCTAATCCCTAATGTCATGTTGAGTGTAATTCTTGCAGGTGTGATGATTTTGATTATTCAATACAGGGTTATGGACATATTTTTCTTCGTTATGGCGTGTTTTTGATTGTTTTTTATGGTTTTTACATAAAACCTCGAGCATTGTTTTTGTCCCTTCTTGCGCTCATAAAATACTTGGGAACGTGATCGAGCATACTTTTATCACTTTTTCGGGCTCAACAAGGTTATACGAAAAAGGAACTCCCCTGGAGTCCTCTTTAAGCTCTTTTCAGACTCTCTAAACATGAAAAGATCGCCGAGCGACCTTGCTATTTTCACACTCGATAAAGTATTTGAAGTAAGCATCTGGTGAGCGATAATTTATCTCTTTTTTGGTCTCATCCAGAGTATTTTATGAAAAAGGAACTGAGAGAGTTCTCTTTTAAGTGTTTTTCCAAACTCTATAATCTTGAAAAACCTTCGAGTTTACTATCTCTGGACTCGTTAAACAAACATTGACAGACCCGTGATGGGACTGAACCACTCCTTCTTAGGGTTTGTTAAACATACTCCGAGGGACTCGTCCGAAGGATGAGCTTATATCAACAAGCATATATTATCCTCCTCAAGCTTGCATAAAAAATAAAGAGGTACTTGCCAGAAATGGTGGGGGAAAATTTGGGAAAGGGATATGTTTTCATCGTCATATTAATTGGTAGTAAGTGTCGCTCTTGAACATGACACCCCCTATTCATCATTTGAAGCTGGTTTTGGAAATCTGTTTGTCTCTCTTTCGATTACAAAGTTATTCCATGTGTCATCTTTGATCTTTGAGTCAATGCTGCCAAATCATTGGTCGTGTCGTTTATATGTTCAAGAGAAGTCCATTTGAAACCTATATTGAGTCGGCCATCTACAGTTATCCATTCTCTCTGTGTTGGCCTTCCCTGTGTCTAGTCCAATTCATATCATACTCTGTTTCACCTTCAAAATCTGTTACTCATTTCGTGTCATTGATGGGGGATACATCAAGGCCCTCCTGTGACAAGTTTTGTTCCGTCGACTTCAGCTCATTATCCAGAATCAAGACTTAGAAATTATTTAGTACCTTGCAGCTTGCATGCCTTAATGGCAAGTTTCCTCGCTTTCGACAGTGGTTTACATCATTGACCCCTGATCGAAAGATTCCATCGGATGTTCGACATCAAATCATTTATTCACACTCGATGGATTGTACTATGGTACCTTGGGAGTCATTGACATCAATGGTGATTTCCCTCGCACTTGTTAACGGTTCCATCAATGATCGGTAATCAAGTGGTTTCTACCATGTTCGACTTCAAAACATGTAATCACATGGCTAGATTCATACTTTGGGAAACGATATTGAAGACCCTGGATATTATCTTGGTGATCCAGGTTGCGATGGAGTATGTATAATTTGCGACACATAGTTCCACTGTGTATGTTTCGTGACTATGTCGTCTTGATTTGAAATTTCTTGCATAGATCTACAGTGTATTCCAGTGGCTATGTTATATTTTGATGGCATGGATCCACAATGTATGATTGGTGGACATGACCCATGTCTATAATGTCATCAGTTTGTGATCTGAGTATGGGTATGCCTACCTCAAAATTGATATACATGATTTTCTGCAGATGCTTGGTTGTCCGCAGGTTTTCGATTAGATGTGCTCCTGGTTCTCGACACACACATGTAGCTTACAAAGTCCATCGGCTGTCACTGGTTCCAACCTCATACTTTGGGGGGCATTCTGTTACCCATGATTTTGGTCATCATGATGATGTATTGATGATGGTGTAGTTCAGGCTCTTCATTAGAACTTTTTCCTGAGAAAAGTTACCTTCATCTCTTTCCAAAAATCACATTTTTTTAGGACTATTCATAGGCCGATAGTATATTTTCCTGCGAGAATGCATGATTCTCGCAGGCTACTTTAAGCCAGGGTGCGAGAAGTTCACACTGTGTTGTATTGCTAGGGTGCGAACTCTTTCTAAAGAAGGGAAAAAGATGAATTCTCGAAGCATCTAGAAGGGAATCTTCTAGAAGGATGAGATGGCATTCGAATGGTTATCCTAGTACTAGATTCCCTGATATTTTGGGATCATTCTTATCCAAGTAACCAATTCATTCTCTCCTATATATTGAGTGAATTCTCATGGAAAAGGTTAAGCAAACAAGGAGAATCAAGTCTCATTGGAGAATTGGTGAAAGACTGTGTGAAGGACTGAAGCTAAAGTAGCTAGGAAACTCCAGCAAGTTTATCAAAGGTGGTTGATCTTCTTCATGCAAGTGAGCAAGTGTGTGTGTCAGAGCCAGGGGCCATCGAAAGGAAGTTTTCAACATCAAGGCTCAGGTTGTAATATTTACTTTCCATTAATATGATACAGTAATATGTCCCTTTCCCATAAAGTTAGTTCCACTTTATTGTATAACTCCTTGATCATATACATAGATTGACTGTTGAATAGACTGTGCTTTCTTCACTTCGGTTGGTTTGTATTGTTTTGGTCTTGACTTTACGAGAGCACTAGAGCGAAGCAGGAGCAACAAAGACCAAAGGAAGTGATCATAAGGTATGTTCTTTGTTCTTGCCTTCTAGTACATTCAATAGTTAAAATCTAGGGAAAGAGTATTATTCTGTCTTGCTTTGTTCTAGATCCAGGTGGATCTAGGGAGATCGGTTCGTGTCCGCACTTACAGATTTATCCAATAACAATGGGGGCCTTCCAAACAAATAACAAAAAGGGGAGATGAGGTCTCCTGCATAGCCGAGTGAAGGTGTGAGAAATAGTTATAACTACGAAATAGTTGATGGAGAAAGGTCCCAAAGTTTATTCAAAATATGTCTCAGGTGACATCCCTCCTACGATATCCACTTGAGTAAAGGCACCTAAGATTTACTAATAATCTACTTCTTCATAGACATGTGTAATGGGTTACCTTTCCTTCGTGTTGAAATCACATGGTCTGGGGATATTCAATAGTGAAGAGAAAGGGGTATTAATCACACCTCCAATCCAAACCGTGACATTGAATAAAATAGACCAACATAACAATTCAACAATACAATCAATAGCTCAAATAATTTATTAAGATGACTAATATTTATACACATCCAAGAGATAATTCTCAAATCGATCATTACCTACAATAGCTCAATAAACTCTCCACAATTCACTCAGCTATATTTTCTCTATATCAAATTATACCTTTGAGATATAACAACTAACAATAATTAATCTAGAATATGACAAATGAAGCATTATTCCAACATTTCTCCCCCATAACAACTATTTGGAAATATTCCAAGATCATCTCTGAATTTGCATAACTTTTCCTTTGGTAGTGATTTGGTGAAGAAATCAACAACCTATTCTTTCGTTCTACAATACATGATATTGATGACACCTTGTTGAACCAATCTTGAACAAAATCATACTAAATATCAATATGCTTGGTCTTCTTGTAAAAAACCGGATTCTTGGTCATTTGAATAACACTTTGATTGTCACATATAAGTTGAGTGGGTTGCTCCTGTTGCTCATGTAGATCCTCCATAATTCTTATCAACCACACAACTTCACAAGATGTTGTCGTTGTTTCTTTATACTCTCCTTCTACAGTGGAGAGAGAAACTATAGGTTTCTTTTTGATACTCTAAGCAACTATTGTTGAACCCATGCTGAATGAATACCCTGCAGTCGATTTCCTATCATCCATGCAACTTGGCCAATTTGAATATGTATAACCAATCATCTTGAAATATTCTATATATCTGTATACTAAACCATAGCGAACTATACCACGTAGATATTTCAAAATCCTCTTAACATCTTTCCAATGCAATTCCTTGGGTTCTGACATGAATATCGATACCATATTGACTAAAAAATATATATTTGGTTGAGTTGTTGTTAATTAGATCAAGCTTCAAACCAATTGATGATATAGAGTAACACTAAATAGATTGGATTCATCATGTCCATATAACTTCAACCCGACTTCCAAAGGAGTTGTTGCTGGCTTGCAACTCAACATGTTGAACTTCTTCAAAATATCGCAAGTATACTTGGCTTGTGACATGAAAATAATATCTTCCTTATGCCAAACTTCAATACCCAAGAAATAATGCAACTCATCGAGATTTATCATATCAAATTCAATAATCATATGTGACTTAAGTTATGAAACAAATCAAAATTCTTCCCTGTGTAGATCAAATCATCAACATATAATGTAACAATTTGAATATCTTGACTTGACTGAAGAATATAAACATTGGGTTCAGATGAACTCCTGACTAAGAAATGATCCTAGAAATACTTATCAATCCTTGAATATCAATCTCTTGGTTCCTACTTGAGGCCATACAAAACCTTCTTTAACTTGTAAACTCGATCTTATTTTCATGGAATCTCAAAACCTTTAGGTTGCTCTACATAAATTTCTTCATATGCATAAAAATTTAAGAAAGTTGATTTGGCATCCATTTGAAATTTTTTCCATTTGTATTGTGAAACCAATGAAAGTACCATCCTGATTGTGTCTAACTTGGCTATTTGATCAAAGGTTTCTATATAATCAATTCCTTATTGTTTTTCATATTCTCTGGCAATTAAACGGGCTTTATGTTTATCAATTGAACCATCTAAGTTATACTTAGTCTTATACACTGATTTAGTACCAATTACATCATTTCCTTTTGGTAATTTTACCAAGTCTCAAGTATCATTCTTCACCAAGGCATTAAACTATGATTCCATGGCTTCATTCCATTCTTTATTGTTCAATTATTCTACATAATTATCCGGTTCATGCATCTTCATTACTTTATCCATAAGTGAAAAATTCAAAATGGAACTTTGTCATTTAGTAATTATTTTCTCAAAATTTCTATCCATCATATCACTTTCAGAATGACCTCTGATTCACCACTTGGGATTCTTCTTATCTTCATTTGTCTTATATTAAATCCATTTCCCATGACTACTTCATCCTTGTTTGATTCTATATGTACATGTTATGGCTGATAAATTCCCTACTCATCAAACACAACATCTCTTCTTTTTATAACCTTGTTTTCATGAGGATCAAATAACCTGTAATTTCTCGTTTCAATACTATATCCAATAAAAATGCACTTCACGCTTTTATCATCCAATTTTCTCATCTTTTACTTAGGAACATGTGCATATACAATGCAACCAAAAACTTTCATATGCACAACACTTGGTTTTTATCCTGACCATGCTTCTTCTAGAGTCAAATTCAATATTTCTCTCGTAGGACATTCATTGAGTGTAAATTGTGGTGTGCACTGCTTCAACCCAAAATTCATTTCCAAGAGACTTAGTTTTCAGCATGCTCCTAGCCATTTCAACTACGATCGTGTTTTTCCTTTCCACAACTCCATTTTGTTGAGGAGAATATGAATGGGTAAACTCTCACTTTATTTCATTCTACCTGCAATAATTCAAAAATTCATTTGACTTGTAGTCTCCCTTGTTATTTGTTCTTAGAGTGAGAATTTTCAAACCACTTTTCTTTTTAATTAATTCCTTACCCTTCACATACTTCATCATATATCTATAAGGAATACCATTCACCATGTTATGATTCCTTAACATCACCAAACTTTGAAAATTCAAATGTCCCATCCTCAAATGACAAATCCTGCTATTCATTTCTCCTGTAACATTCAAACTGTATGAGTTACTTGAATCAAAAGAAAGCTTGAAAATTATGTCTTCAGCCTTTTCTCCTCTTGCTACTACTGCATTTTTATTTAACTTTTCCATGATTAAACATTATTTATTATCAAATAGTAGCATTTTAGTTTTTCTCCATCACTTGTCCTACAAAAAGTAGGTTCTTCTTCAATGTCGGTGTCAACAAAGTATCATCAATTAAATTCTTCTTTTACCTTTCCCTTTTACTTCTGAAACACTATCATAACTAAATATAACTTTACCAAAATAATTTTCATTTATTCTAGTAAGAAAATCCTCTTGATATATTATATGAGTTGAACATCCCAGATCAATATACCAATCTTTACCTTATTCATTAAGTGCCATTGTTGGTTAAGCTGGACGAATTCTCTCTCCTACCTACGTCGTAGACCTAGGGTTCATATCTTTAAGGGAACCAACAAAGCCTAAAACTATCGGCCCATTTGGTAAACCAGAAAGAAACACAATACACAGAGCGCATTGCGCAGTCTCACCCGAGATAGCTTTAAATGGGTGGTTGTAAGACTCAGGTGTTTACAACCTAGGATTGAGCATGAGATAGGGGATCTGTATTCTGAACCATTAATTATGATTTGTATTAAGAGCTATTGTTTTCCTCTTTTATATTCTAACCTTCGTGGTATCTTTTTGTTATATTCCCACAACAATTAACCAAAAAATATAATAAATCATTCATTCATTGCATACAACATTTAACTATTAAACACATGACAAAGATATGCATGCATTCATCACATTACACAGGTATTACCGTGGTTCACCCCCTCCTGGGCTACGTCCACAAAGATTTGGCTCCTGGCTCTGTTATTAGGGCGATTATGCAATTATCGTGCCTTGCGCTTACAATTCTCCTCAGATGGGTAAGATCTTTGTGAGGTGAACTAGATTGCACCAGGCTCCTCGGCCTGCGATCTAATCCTCGAGATCTACCTTTTCTCTTCTGCTTAGATCGCTTGTTTTACCAAAATAGTACATCTAATAAAAAACACTACATAAAAATGATCTCAACTCTACAACAATAGTAAAGCTCAACCTTAGCGAATCTCTCCGAATTCTGAATTTCGAACTCTTCTATGATACCTTCGTATCTATATTTATATCTATCAGGCTCTTCAACCATTTACACAAAAACCTTACAAAAACCCTAACCCTATTGTCATTAGGTCTTCCTTATTCACATGCATTTGTTGCTTCCTTCCAGTTTTCGCCTCCTTCTTCCATGCGCGCGTGTTGTGCTTCTTGCTAGTTTTTTCTTTCCTTATGCACACTTTCTTTCCCACTTTGGCTTGCTGCCAAGATACCCCCAACACTGACATGTGACTCGTCCCAAGTCACCTAATCTTTCTGAGCTGCCTCTATCTCTTCGGTGATCATCTGGAATTTTTCCCTCAGCTCTGTTGCTTTTGTCAATGCCAGTGCGGTCTTCTCCTTAATGGTATCGATTACTTGAACTGCCACTTTGTCGATCAGTAGTCCTGTGCATTCTGCATGTGCCCGTGCCATCTGTTTTCTATCTGCTTATGCGTGTGCGAGTACTTCTGCTACCCATTTATGTAGTGGTTCAATTTATGCCCGACGTTCCTATTTCTGTGTCTGCGCAGTGATGAGTTCTGCCTGCATATTCATCAACTCATGCGTCCCCTTGACATGTTTTGGGATTGGTATAGTATTTTTCCTTTGTTTGATTCTTGGATCGCTACATTGATCCTTTCCTCTTCTGTGTCCCAGCGTTGAACCTGTGGATCCTCCTCCAGTCTTGTCCAAAGTTGCACTGCTTTTTCGAGCAAGTCCGTTGTCATGCTAACCTACTTCTCCATCTCCTGTATTTGTGTTGCTTCTTCCTCCTTTTCTCCTTTACCACTGGTGGAGTTGTTGGTGTTATCTGTTCTCGGAGATCCCTGATCTCCTTTTGGTATCGAGCAATTGTCTGCGCAATCTGGCCTATCTTTTCTGTGGATGGGAGTTTGTTTCCTTGTGCAGTGTTTGGAAGTTTCCCAAAAATTTCTCCCACTCTGCGTTCCAATTCGTTCCTGTGTTTCGTCTCCTTCTGAGTTTTAGATTTGACCTGCTCATACTCCTTTTCCAGCACTTCCCGCTGCTTTGTTTCTTTTTATAGCTTGACTAAGTTTTTATGTGCCTGAGACTGCATTTCGTGGTTGACACTAACCTGCAATTTGTGCAATTCCCTTGATGGCATCCATGTCAGGACCAATTGGATGTGGTCCAAATCCTTCAGTGGTGTATGTCCCACTATTTCATCCATTCTGAGCATGCTCAATTTTATGTGGACTGTTGTGTTTGCATGTTGAATTGGGAGGGTTGGGTCTCTTTCTTCGACCTCCACTCTTTCGTTGGTTTTTTTTGTTGACGGCTCTATGACTCTGCTTCTACTTGCTCTCTGAGCCTCTCCAAGTGTCCTGAGGAGCTGTCATATTTCTGCTAGCTCTTTTTGCAGATTATCCTTGTGATGTGCTGCATGGTCGAAGTCTTCTGCTAGACAATCCTAGACCATTCTGGTGATAATTTCTCCATCATCCTTTGTGATCGTATAATCTAGTGACGCACGTTGCGCCTTTGATTTCTTGCGCGCGCCTGCGGCCTCTACAGTCGGTCTCTTAGTTCCCCCTGACTCCTATGTGATGGGGTTTGGGGCTGTCTCCTGCACTCCTTTAGAGGGAGTATATCTATTTATTCCTTGCTTCTGACCTCTCTATTAGATGTAAAGCAAGATGATTCATTGCTTTTGACCTCGCTGTTAACGTAAAGAATGACACTATGTGTTCCTTGCTTCTGACCTCACTGTTAAACATAAAGCAAGATGAGTCATTGCTCCTGACCTCGCTGTTAGACGTAAAGCATTACGCTATGTGTTCCTTGCTTCTGACCTCGCTGTTAGACGTAAAGCAAGATGAGTCATTGCTTCTGACCTCGCTGTTAGATGTAAAGCATGATGTTGTGTGATTCCTTGCTTCTGACCTAGTTGTTAGATGTAAAGCAAGATGATTCCTCACTTCTGACCTCGTTGTTAGATGTAAAGTGAGATGTTGATGTGTTCTTTGCTTCTGACCTAGTTGTTATATGTAAAGCAAGATGATTCCTCACTTCTGACCTCGTTGTTAGACGTAAAGTGAGATGATGATGTATTCCTTGCTTCTGACCTAGTTGTTAGACGTAAAGCAAGATGATTCCTTTCTTCTGACCTCGTTGTTAGATGTAAAGAAAGATGTGACTGACACTGAGCTACTAGCTTAACCGCTGTGACATTGAGCCAGTGTAGTACTGTGATGTGACAGCCTAGTGCTGTGATGAGGTATCATTTTTATTGATACATTTTGATGTAGATGATGATGGCATTCTTTCGAGAATGATGATGTTGTTGATGAATAAAACTTCCGATGACTTGTAAATATGCTAGCCAACGTTTCAAGATGATATTGACGATACTGTCCTCTTGATGCCACTGATGATGTAGACCTCTCTCACCTGATGCTGTTGAAGAAGACCCTTCTTGTTAAGGGGGAGTGTTGAAATAATGTAACTGCGAAGAGTATTCTTAATATTAATGTTATTTTATTATTAAGATGAATCTCCATTGTGGATTAATCATGTCAGTAATTGTATTAGGACCAAATCCCCTTTTGCGGATTGGTCATCAGACAATTGTAATAGGCAGAATAAGAAGTCGGCCCCAACAATTATTATTGAGACCCAGAATTAAATTAAAGGTGGGTTTACCCACCTAGAGTGAGAGGTCGGCCCTGCCAGTGAAACCCCTTCACACGTGACAGTCTTGTATGTATAGGGAGGCTAGCACCTCACTTTATCACACAACTCACTTGCTCATTTTCTTAAGAGGCAAGCTGCAATTACCAGTTGGAGAGAGGAGAAGAAGAGTGGCGCATATTTTGGGGAGGACTATCTTTATTGGTTTGAGTTATCTCTTGAACATTGTATTAGCAATTTATGATAAGGAATTTTTTGCTGGGTTTTCTTCCCGTAGAGGGTTTCCCAGGATAAATGTTGTGTCTGTTGTGAATGTGTATTTCTCAGTGGTCTTGTTCTTATGATGCTATTATCTATTGAAATGTAAAGAACTATAATAATGGCATAAACATTAACATGGTATCAGAGCCAACCTGAAGGAAGCATATTTCACAAGAGGAAAAGCGTCACTGTTACCGTACCCAAAAATTAGGGTTTTGCAAAAGTGAATATTTTCAGCTCCCTAACCACCTAGAAAGTTGCGCCCTCCCACAAAGATCATTTTGTCACTTAGAGCACACCTTTTCAGTGGCTGGATCTCCCAGAAAGTGAAACCCTAGTTTCACAAAAGTACCAGAAGTACCAGAAGTACAAGAAGCACCAGTCTAGAAATCTGCAGATCAGATTTGACGGGGTAAAATTTGGATTTTCTCAGATCCAAGTACACCAGGCTACTCACCCCAGCCAAACACACCTCTTGGTAAGGTCAAAAATTGATTTTAAGCATTTTCATTTTTTGGTCATTTTCGTAGCCTCAAGTACAAGATGTCTGCAAGCACAAAGCTTGTTGAGAAACTAGAAGGCATAGACAACTTCCGTGCCTGGAAGTATAGGATCGGTCTGATCCTTGCAGAGAATGACCTAACAAAATTCATCAAAGAAGAAGTGGAGGAACCTGAAGATATCGTAGAGAAAGCAAAGCATAAGAAGGACTCAATTAGGGCTCAAAGAATCATTGCAGATTCAATCAAAGACCACCTGATCCCATATGTATCGTCCAAGAAAACTCCAAAGGAAATGTTTGACTCTCTAAGAAAACTATACGAAGGAAAGAACCTCAACCGAAAGATGAATCTAAGAACTCAATTGAAGAATACCAAGATGCAGAAAGGAGAAATGATTCAAGAATATTTCTCCCGAATCTCATAAATAAAAAAATAGTTAAAGCGATTGGAGACACCATCGACGAAGACAAATTCATAATAACGACCCTAAATGGTCTCATAAGACCTTGGGATGCTTTCATCCAGTCGGTATGTGGCAGAAAGGAGAAACTACAATTTGAAATCCTATGGGAAGAATGCATCCAAGAAGAGACAAGGGTAGCCAACCGTGAAGCACTACTAGCAAGGGATGATGATCAAGCCCTAGCTACTCATACAAAAGGAGGAAGGAAGAAACCCTACTTCAAAAGGGAAACTCATAGAGAGC
>ML792773.1:361830-395462 GCA_009831015.1 Picea engelmannii | reverse complement strand
TGGGTTTTCTTCCCCTAGAGGGTTTCCCAAGATAAATGTTGTGTCTCTTGTGAATGTGTATTTCTCAGTGATCTTGTTCTTATGATGCTCTTATCTATTGAAATGAAAAGAACTATAATAATGGCATAAACATCAACACTTCTTTCTAGTTTTTTCTTTCCTTATGCATGCTTTCTTTCCCATGATTTCTCTTACAGCTATCATTCTTCTTTGTGCATGCTTTCTTTCCCACTTTGGATTGCTTCCAACATGCCCCCAACACTGACATGTGACTTGTCCCGAGTCACCTAATCTTTCTGAGCTGCCTCTATCTCTTCGGTGATCATCTAGAATTTTTCCCTCATCTCTGTTGTTTTTGTCAATGCCAGTGCGGTCTTCTCCTTAATGGTATCCATTAATTGAAATGCCACTTTGTCGCTCAGTAGTCTAGCGCATTCTGCATGTGCCTGTGCCATCTGTTTTCTATCTGCTTCTGCGTGTGTGAGTACTTTTGCTACCCATTTATGTAGTGGTTCAATTTATGCCTGATGTTCCTATTTCTGTGTCTGTGCAGTGATGAGTTCTGCCTGCATATTCATCAACTCGTGCATCCCCTTGACATGTTCTGGGATTGGTATAGTATTTTTCCTTTGTTTGAGTTCTTGGATCGCTGCATTGATCCTTTCCTCTTCCTTGTCCTAGCGTTGAACCTATGGATCCTCCTCCAGTCTTGTCCAAAGTTGCACTGCTTTGTTGAGCAAGTCTGTCGTCACGCTAACCTGCTTCTCCATCTCCTGTATTTGTGTTGCTTCCTTCCTCCTTTTCTCCTTTACTACTGGTGGAGTTGTTGGTGTTAGCTATTCTCAGAGATCCCCGATCTCCTTCTGGTATCGAGCAATTGTCTGTGCAATCTGGTCGATCTTTTTGTGGATGGGAGTTCGTTTCCTTGTGTAGTGTTTGGAAGTTTCCCAAAAAATTCTCCCACTCTGCGTTCCAATTCGTTCCTATGTTTCATCTCCTTCTGAGTTTTGGATTTGACCTACTCATACTCCTTTTCCAGCGCTTCCCGCTGCTTTGGTTCTTTCGTAGCTCGACTAAGTTTTTATGTGCCTGAGACTGCATTTTGTGGTCGACGCTAACCTGCAATTTGTGCAATTCCCTTGATGGCATCCATGTCAGGATCAATTGGATGTGGTACAAATCCTTCAGTGGTGTCTATCCCACTATTTCATCCATTCTGAGCATGCTCGGTTTTATGTGGACTGTTGCATTTGCATGTGGAATTGGGAGGGTTGGGTCTCTTTCTTCGACCTCCAATCTTTCGTTGGTTTTTGTTGTTGATGGCTCTATGCCTCTGCGTCTACTTGCTCTCTGGGCCTCTCCAAGTGTCCTGAGGAGCTGTCATATTTCTGCCAGCTCTTTTTGCAGATTATCCCTGTGATGTGTTGCTTGGTCGAAGTCTTCTACTAGACAATCCTAGACCATTCTAGCGATAATTTCTCCATTGTCCTTTGTGATCGTATCATCCGGTGATGTGCATTGCACCTTTGATTTCTTGCGCACACCTGCGGCCTCTACAGTCGGTCTCTTAGTTCCCCCTGGCTCCTGTGTGATGGGGTTTGGGGCTGTCTCATGTGCTCCTTTATCTTGTTTCAGCTGTTCGTTGGTCTCTTTTTGCCCCTTCTGGGTTCCTGTTTACTTTAACCCTTCGTTTACCTAAGTTAGTTTGTTTTGGCTCATTCTTGGTTTCTTGGGTACTGGGATTTGCGGAGGCTGTGTTTTCGCCTGCGCTGCTTCTCCTTCTGTGGGTCCTTCCAGTACTTCCCGAGGAATGGATGGGATCCTCTATTCATTCGACCATTCACTGATGACTAGGTCTATATCACCTTCTGTGATGCAGTAGAACATCGGTAGCCACTGTTTATCTGGGTCTTGCCTTGGTTGTATCCACATGGCTTGATGTGTAGCCTAGAAGTTAGCGATGTTCCCATATTGCACGACAACTTCTAGTGTTATTCTCTATGATGGGATAATCTCTTCCTGCATGTCCCGTAGGTATGCTTCAAATATGATTCCATTGTCCCTCTTTTGTCTGGCCTGTGGCCTAGATCTTAGTACTAGATATCTCACTCTCACTGGCTATGGTCTAGTAGAAAAAACTACATGCTCTGGTTCCTGCCATCCCATGAAGGCTATGAGGGTGAGCAACCATGAGTAATGGAATTCTATGTCGAGTTCATGTGTGTCCTTGCAGTCCACTTGGAACAAGTTTAACAGATAAGGTACCCAGCTCAAGAAGGTGCCTTCTGCACACTGAGCTGCAACTGCGATGACTTTGGCTGGTACTTCGTCTTTGCGACATTTTCTTAGCAACTTACAGTATAGGATCTTTTCACCCAATTGTGTTGCTGCATTGTTGATCCATTTGATTATAATTCCTCTTGTCCCCCTCAT
Organism: Picea engelmannii; assembly: GCA_009831015.1. NCBI lineage: Eukaryota > Viridiplantae > Streptophyta > Pinopsida > Pinales > Pinaceae > Picea > Picea engelmannii. Next base: position 393,029 of record ML792773.1, on the reverse strand, counting down.
GGTGCCATATTTCTTCTTCATTTCCTCTGTTAATGCTTTTTCCTTGGATTTATCGTCCATAATCAATGTGGGATCCATACCCTGGCTGGGTAGTCCTATTATCTGCACAATACACTCCATTGTTATGGGGACGGGTCTGTCCAGCCATATATCCCCTCCATGCATAACTGCTAACAGTTTCTTAGCGCATGTTGTCGCATACTGGCCTCTGCCAAGGTGCAGAAGTTTCAACAACACTAAAATGTTGGTTCGGTCCAATCCAACTGCCCATTGATGTGGCTGGATGATTGTTTCTCCAAGTTGGTTGACCACTATGTTCTGCATAAATACCCTTGGCGCAAGTTTCAGGTACTTGGTGTCGTATGAGATGTCATGGTCGGAATACTTGAGCTTCCCAACATGAACCAGTAACCGTATCTCTACCTGTACTCCCTCTGGTATGCATGGTAGAACAATTTCTACCATCGATTTCTTGCAAGGTGAGCTCGGTATCAGAACTCTGTCTTCCTACTATGGTGTTTGGTACGAAGTTCCAACAATTCCTTGTTGTTGCCCTGTAAGCAATTCTGGCCAAGCCGAGGTATTTCTCGTGGTCTCTTCTATTGGTTGACCGAGGCTAGGTACCTGCGACTCATCTGGTTTCCCTTTTGATCCTTGATTTTGTGTCGTGTTGTTACCTTCCATGGCTAGTTCAGTGTTTCTGGTTGTACTTCCTGTTGGGGTTCTGCTTCTTTGTTCTGAGTTTCCTGTGCCTCTACTTGCATGTCCTCTTTCAATTCCTCTGGTTGTGGCTGTTGAATCTCCTCCAGTATCAGTGTAGATTTCACTAGTGGTATCTTTGGGGATGGTATCTCATCGGTATTGACAATCTCTGGTTGTTGTTGTTCATTTTCTTCCAGCGGTCCTCATGACCTAGTCTGAACTCTAGTTGGTGTGGCTTGGTTCGACGAATTTCAATGGTGCCATAGTGGTGAGTGTCGAACGTTTGCTGACTTTAGAGGACTATGGTATCGCTCTTTTCATTCGAGCTATTGTTGCTCTCTTTCTGTTCTCCTTTCGCAAATAGACAAGTTTCTTTCATCCTCGCATGCTGTATGGGTTTGTCATGAATCTTATCGAGGACACTTCATCCATGATGTGATTAATGCACCATAACTGTGGGTTCAATGCATTTGCGATAGTTTTATACTTTCCATTATGCTTCTCTTGCCTTTTCTAGTTGGTTTTTTTAATGTGATGTTCCATCGGTCCTTGTCGTGCATTAATTCTGCTTAGTGTTGTCCTATCATCCTGCTTTTGCCAACTTTCTGTTTCCTTCTCATTTGTCTTAGGCATGTAACATCTCCTTCCGTGAAAGGCTTCTTCTTAATGTGTCGATCGTGCCATGCTTTGTCTCTGGCCTTCTGCACTTGTTGATGGAATCCTGCCAGGATTCGGTCTTCCTCCATTGCTAATAGATGGTTCATTCTTTCCTATATTGTGTCGTGTTTTTTCATTTGTGTGATAGCAGCTACACATAAGTTGGGTACTAAAAATTCTAATGGTACTACCGCTTCTTGTTCATAGATGAGTTTGAATGGTGTGTTCCTGTCAACTTCTTACATGTCGTCCTATACGCTCATAATAATGTTGGCACTTTGAGGTCCCAATCGTCTTTGTTGACGTTATAGGTCTTTGTCAGTGCATTCTCTAGAATTTTGTTGAAGGCTTCTAATGTGTCATTCACCCGTGGGTGATACGGTGTGCTTCTCTGGTGGTGAACTTCAAATTCTTTGAGCATCGCATGGATGGTGCTATTTATGAAATGTGTGCCTTGGTCACTCATCAAAACTCTTGGGCACCCAAACCTAGTAATTACTTGTTCAAATAAGAAGTGTGCAACGGTCTTTGTGCTGCAGTATTTTACTGGTGCGACTTCCGCCCATCTTGTTAGGTATTATGTCGTGTGATGTTGTATCTTGCCCCTGTTCTTTTGGCTGGTGGGTTAATAGGTCCCACAAAGTCTACTGCCCATTTATCAAATGCCTATAATGTCACTTGCAGTTGTAACGACATCTCGTCCCTTTTGTTGGGTTTGCCTTCCCTTTGATAGACATCGCATCCCTGACAGTACTCTTTCAAGTCTCCATGAATCGTTGGCCACCATAATCCTATGTGGAGTACCTTATGCATAGTAGTGTTTCTTCCATAGTGTCCTCCTACCAATCCCTCGTGGATTTCTGCTAAAATTCTTGGTCATTCGTGCTCTAACATGTACCTTCGTAAAATGCTATCTACGCCCATTTTATATAGATTTCATGCGATTAGTTGATAGTCAGTTGCGCAAACAAACAAGTTCTTATTCTACGCGGTGGTATTATCTGTTAGGGTCCTAACCCACACATAGGTAGAACAATATATTCAGATGTAATAAAGGTCAATATTCATAAGGCCTTTCAATAAAATAGAATATGGTGGATGTAAGAAGACCTAATAGAAGCTTCTGCTTCTAGAAGGATCTTCCTCTAGATGCTTCTTTTTAGTATAAATAGGAGTCGAGGGTATGAGAACCCTAGCTTGGATATTATTGTAATAGAGCTCTGCTCAACTGGAGGTTGCCCCCTCGGACAGGCCTGTGAACATTTCTTTCAGATTCGAAGTGCTATTTCTATTGTTATTCTTATATTATGTCAGTGTTATTGTGGTGAATGTTCTGGTTATATTGTTGTTATTCTGCCATTACTAGCATTTTATTTATGTTCTGCATACATTTTATATCTGGTATATTACAAGTGGTATCAAAGCACTTTCCTCGGTAGAAAGTGTGGGTTAATTTTTTTTTCAGGGTAGAGACTTATTCCAGCATCTTTAATCCATAGAGATCTATCGTTACGCGCATAAACCCACGATTGAGGGATTCATACATGCAGGAAATACAAGTGGTACTTAAACACACATCTGTTGGCCACCCTTGTAACCCCTGTTGGTACCCCTTCGAGTGGTAGCGCATCAGACAACACCTGTGTATGGATCAACCTAGATTACCTAAAGCCCTCTTTAGATAAACCGATCGATCGCCTGACTGCTATAGTGTCACCAAGAACAACACTCGAGAAGATACTCTCTAGTACATGGGTAGTCGGGTAGTATGGATAAGGGTATGGTATATCCTCCTTAGTTAGTGCCCTGAGATATTGGGCTAAGTACTACTATTGGACCCCACATGTATATCACAGAGCTATAGCATGGGGAAAACCCTTGTCTGTAGAACCCTTGAATGCCTAACCCTTGGGAACAGAAACATAAACAAATTAAAATAGACAAGATCTATTGCCACGCAACTGTGTTCGGGTTGCCAAGTAAATACACATTTCTTTATGGTTAAGCATTTGGGCATTTCCTCTCTGCAGTATTCTTCAGACCAGAGTATAACTTCGTAAAAAAAAGAAAAAAAAGTCTGGAAATTTTTTCACCATTATTTCAGACTTATTCCATTGGATTCATCTCTTCGCCCTTATCACATTCATCCATATCATTTTTTCGGAAAAAAATTTTTTACCCCACCTGCTCCTTTTCAGTGCCCCCATCCTCATGGCCCATACTCATAGCCAAGACTTGGAATATCGCTTCAACACCTTGCAATATGGTCTCACTGAGACCCAACAAGAAGTGAAACAACTCAGTGCCAATGTTGCCACCATCAATACATCCATGCAGTCCTCAATGGGCGAAATCAAACAAGACCTCACCACCCAGCTTGAATCAGTCTTTTCGGCACTCTGCACCAAACTGCATATCCCTACAGATAACCCTTCCTCTTCCTCACCCCCACATACTGAAGGTGACCATTCCTCTCATTCCCATACCTTGCAGAACCATCACTTTCAATGTGACCTACGCCTTCCACGAGTGGATGTGACCAAATTTGATGGCTCAGACCCCACTGGTTGGGTAACCCAAATGGAACATTACTTCTCTTTATACAGCATTACATATGACTTGGCCAAACTCTTGTATGGTGTTCTCCATCTAGATCAAGAACGTTGGCAATGGTAGAAATGGAGAAAAAATTCTCGTCAATGTTATATTGCTTGGACACAATTTGTGGCAAAGCTTTATGAACGCTTTGACACTGACACCAACCATTTGGGCCATTTGACAAATATGAAACAATTAGGAACAATGGAAGACTTTATAGCTGCCTTTGAGCGCCTAGCTTTTAGAACAGAGGGCATGTTTGATGCCTTTTTCCGAGAGTGTTTTATCAGCGGCCTCAAGGAGAAAATTTGGGCCCATGTCCTCATGGATCGGCCTGAGATTTGGGTGGAGGCTACCAAAAGAGCTAAAGAAGCACAACAGGTTGTATCTTCTCAAAACTGCAAACCCTCCTTCATCCCTCACCCTAAACCAGTAAATCCCACTACTCCCTCTACTCCACTAAATATCCAAAAATTGACCTGGGCTGAAATGGCTAAACGCCAACTCAAAGGCCTTTGTTATAGCTGTGATGAAAAATATTTCCCGAGCCACAAGTGTAAAGAACAAAATATTTTTATGGCCATCTCCGAGGAGATTTCAGAAGAAGATGAAGAAACTCCCTCTATGTCTGAATCACCTGAATCCACTAACATAACCCCTCCCTCAGACCCTCCCGAAGTATAACCAATCATTTCCCTCAATGCTCTCACTGGCTTCTCTGCTCCCCAAACCCTCAAGCTAATCGTTTACATCAAGCATCGAAAGGTCATCATTCTAGTTGATAGTGGCAGCACCCATAATTTTATTCATTGTCACATTGCCCAAGAAAGTCATTGCTACATCCATGCCATCAGTAATTTCCAAATCATGATTGCCAATGGTGGTTCCATGAAATGTGGAGGGTGTTGTGAAAATGTGCGTCTCCAAATTGGTGACTGCCACCTAAAATCCCATATGTTTTCTATCGACATGGGAGGTTGTGACATTGTGTTGGGTGCAGACTGGCTAAGGGCTTTAGGTCCCATTCTCATGGATTTTAAAGACTTAACCATGCAATTCAACCAGGAGGGCCACCAATATAAGTTCCAAGGCATCACCACCGGTTCACCTGAGATCATTAGTTCCCATCGCATGGAAAAGCTGCTCAAAAAGGGTCATTCTGGTGTTATCACCCAACTCCATTCCATACAAGCAACATAGACACCCTTGGTACCGCAAGACCTCCAAGCCATCCTTTCTAAACATCAATTGGTCTTTTCCACTCCCCAAGGCCTCCCTCCTTCCCGTGGTGTTCATGATCATTCCATTTCCCTTGTACTAGGAAGCATTCCTCCCAATACCCGTCTGTATCGTCACCCCTTTTCCCAAAAAAATGAAATTGAGAAAATGGTCCAGGAACTCCTTACTGCAGGCGTTATCCACCCTAGTACAAGCCCCTATTTGTCTCATGTGGTCATGTTCCTAAAGAAATAAGGTTCTTGGCGAATGTGTCCTGACTTCTGTGCCCTCAACAAACTTACCATCAAAGACAAATTCCCCATTCCTGTCATTGATGACCTCTTGGATGAATTGAGTGGTGTCCAATTCTTCACTAAACTGGATCTTCGTTCGGGCTACCACTAGATACGTATGAAAGAGGCAGATATTCCTAAGACTGCCTTTAGAAATCATGAAGGCCACTATGAGTTTTTGGTCATGCCCTTTGGCTTGTGTAATGCCCCCTCCACCTTCCAAAGCCTCATGAATCATGTCTTTCATCCTTTTCTCCGCCATTTTGTCTTAGTTTTCTTTGATGATATCCTCATCTATAGAAAAACTTGGATAGACCATCTTTCTCATGTGGATCGAGTTCTCCATCTACTCTCTTAGCACCAACTTTTCCTAAAACAGTCTAAATGTGCTTTTGGTGCCTCAGAAGTAGAATACTTGGGTCATCTGTTTGGAAAATATGGCATCAGGATGGATCCTAAAAAGATTGAAGCTATGCAATACTAGCCTCACCCAAAGACTCTTAAGAGATTACGTGGATTTCTAGGCTTAACAGGGTATTATCGCAAGTTTGTTAAGAATTATGGGAAGATTGCAGCACCTCTCACTGCTCTCCTCAAAAAGAACTCTTTCACTTGGACTCCAGTTGCTGCTCAATCTTTTCAAACCTTGATGATGGCCATGTGCACCACTCCAGTCCTCACCCTTCCCGATTTCGCAAAGACCTTTGTGTTGGAATGTGATGCCTCAGGGAAAGGAATTGGTGTTGTCCTTATGCAAGAGGGTCAACCTTTGGCCTTTACTAGCAAGCAACTATCTAAAAGAAATCTGGGCAAATCCATCTATGAAAATGAAATGTTGTCTATTCTACATGTTGTGGATCTATGGTGTCCTTATCTATTGGGGCAACGGTTCCAAATTAAGACAGACCATCAAAGCCTCAAGTATTTTATGGAACAACACATTTCCTCCCCAGACCAACAAAAATGGGTGAATAAACTCTTTGGATATGATTATGAGATCATTTATAAAAAAGGAAAAGACAATGTGGTTGCGGATGCACTTTCCCGAAAATATGAAGATGAAGGATCCTTTTTTTCTCTTTCATTCATTGTACCGGATTGGCTCCAAGCCGTTCACCAGGAATGGCTACAAGATCCCAAAAGTTTGTAGTTGATCCATCAATTGTAGTCCAATGCTCCATCTTCCCCAGGGTACTCTTCACTCCATGAGGAACTTTGATACAAAGGTCGTTTGTATTTAAGTAAACAATTAAAGATTAAATCTACGGTACTTTTTGAGCTTCATGCTACACCCACAACAGGGCACTCTGGGTTCACCAAAACCTATGACAAGGTCAAACATTCATTTTTATGGGATGGTATGAAACAAGACATTCATAATTTTGTAGTTGAATGTGATGTGTGTCAACGTAACAAGGGAGAAACAGTCAAATTGTCGGACACACTACAACTGCTCCCAATTCCACCTGCTATTTGGAAGGATATCTCTATGGATTTTATTACCGGCTTACCCAAATTGGGAAATAAATCCGTCATCATGGTGGTTGTTGATCGCCTTTCCAAGTATGCTCATTTCTATGCCCTTCAACACCCATTTACAACATCCACGGTGGCTCAAATATTCATGGATCAAGTCTTCAAGCTTCATGGCATGCCTCACTCTATTGTTTCTGATCGCGACCCAAATTTTACAAGCAATTTTTGGCAAGAACTTTTCAAGATACAAGGCACAAAATTGCATCTCAGCACAACTTATCATCCCCAGAATGATGGCCAAACGAAATTTTTCAACAAGTGTTTAGAAACATATTTGAGGTGTTTTGCCTCCGAAAAGCAAAATCAGTGGGCCCCCTTAATCTCAAGCCTTGAGGACAAGGCTGTTTTTAAGGGGGCAGACATGTTAGGGTCCTAACCCGCACATAGGTAGAACAATATATTTGGATGTAATAAAGGTCAATATTAATAAGTCCTTTCAATAAAATAGAATAAGGAGGATGTAAGAAGACCTAATAGAAGATTCCGCTTCTAGAAGGATCTTCCTCTAGATGCTTCTTTTTAGTATAAATAGGAGTTGAGGGTATGAGAACCCTAGCTTGGATATTATTGTAATAGAGCTCTGCTCAACTGGAGGTTTCCCCCTCGAAGAGGCCCATGAACATTGCTTTCATATTCGAAGTGCTATTTCTATTGTTATTCTTATATCATTTCAGTGTTATTGTAGTGAATGTTTTGGTTATATTGTTGTTATTCTTCCATTACTAGCATTTTATTTCTGTTCTGCATATATTTTATATCTGGTATATTACATAATATTGTGGCATGCTACCTATACTCAAGTACTGGATGATCTCTGTGAAGTGGTCATCAACAATTTGTACTGAGAATAACTGTGCATCCAAAATTTTTCCTTCCAAGCTCCTGGGTTCTTCTCCATTTGTGACCCATGATAGGTGATCAGGTCCTGTATTTACTTTTCTTGGTTTGACGATTACTTCAAAGTCAAATTCTTGAAATAAAAGTAACCATCGACAGATTATCCCCCCCAACACTGGCTTGTTGACTAGGTATTTTAGGGCTGAGTGATCTATAAACATCTTAAAATGTTTTCCCAATAGGTAGTGTCTGAACTTCTGAAGTGCGTAAACCATAGCTAGGCCTTCTCTTTCCATTGTGTTATAGTTTTGTTCTGAATCATATAGTTTTCTTCTTTCGAATGCTATCGGGTGATCCAAGTCTCCTACTCCTGGTTGCTCTAAGATAGCTCCAAGTGTTATCATTGATGCATCTACATGCACATGGAATGTCTTTCCCCAGTCTAGAAATACTAATATCGATGCAGTGACAATGTTTTCCTTCAGGGTATCCAGACTGTGTTGACACTCATCGTTCCATTGGTACTTTGTATCCTTCCTTAGCAGTTTTTCCATTGGTGTTGTGATCTGTGCATATCCTTTGATAAATTTCTGATAGTATCCTGTGTGTCCTAACATCACTCATAGCTGACAGAGTATTTTTGGCACTGGTAACTTAACAATGACTACGATCTTTGCCAGATCAACCAATAGCCCTTGTTTTCATACTATATGACCCAATAGTATCCCAAATGGTGTTCCAAATATACATTTCTTTATGTTTAGGGATATCTGACACTGTCTGCATCATTCTAGCATTAAGTGTAATACTTCCACATGGTTTTTCAACAGATTATAGACTGTCCAATCGTCCAGTTATACTTCGAGAAACTGATGGATGAATTCTTTAAATGTTGCGATAACCACTCTGGAGAATATTGCTGGTGCATTCTTCAGTCCAAATGGCATGACTATATATTGGTAAGATCCCCATTCCATCGTGAACATGGTCTTGTATCTGTCCTCCTATGCTATCTTAATCTGATGGTAGCCTGAGAATCCATCAGTGAATGAGTAAGATTCGTGTCCCCCCACATTCTCTAGCACTTCATCCGTGAACACTGTAGGGAATGGGTATCATAGGCATGCATCATTCAATTTCCTCAAGTCAACGCATATCCTAATCCCTCTTCCTTGTTTCTTGTCCTGTACGACCATTGGGCTTATCCATTTGATTCCTCGACTGGTTCGATTATGCCAGCTTCAAGCATCCGGTTTATCTCCTCTTTAACTTTCTGTTTATATATGGGGTTCAGTCTATATGGTCGTTGTCGAATCGGTATCGCTTCGAGTGTGAGAGGTATTTTCATCTCTCCTAGTTCTCTTGCTATACCTTTCATCTCTGTAAATGTTGTAAGAAATAAGTCGATGTATTCGCACAAAAAATTGGTAATGCTTTCTATTGTTGGCTCATCCCAATAGTCTCCAATGTTGGCCATTTTGGGATGTTCCGCTGTTCCGATGTTAACTTTCTTTTCCTTGATTGGTGCAGAAATAACTTTGGATTCTATGGGTGGTCCCTTCACATCTCTTTCGCCTTCCACTTCTTCAATCTGAATGTCATGTGGATCATCTTCGTCTGGTGCTTCCTCCTGTACCTGGTAACATCACAGTAGTTCCTTGACTATCTTCTTATTTCGATGCTACTTTTCGGTAATAAGTTCTATTTTCGGTTCTTCAATGAATATGACTCCTCTGATCAATTTCAGGGCTGCATCTATGTTGGGGTTCTCATGCTCGAATGAGAAAGTCATGGTAAATTTCTGTTGCAATGTCGTCCATGTTGTAGTTCCTTTGCGCAGTTCCTGATATGTATACCAGTTCGCTGGTATGCCTTATAAAGTGTGAATAAAGTGGTGAGGCCATTCCTCTAATGGTGTCAATTCCCACAACGTTTCGCACTCCTCCAAGTGTTTCGCTAGTGTCCCTAGTCCTTCATATCTCCATTGTTTGTTGTTTCTCTGTTCTGCGCCAAACCTTATGTGCAGTAGCCGCTTACATTGGTACCAGTTTTTGATAGTCTCCTTGTGTGCACCCCACCATCTCGCGGGTGTGGCCTTGAGTGCTAAATCTAGTGCTAGTAGCCTCTGGTTCTCTAGTACTTCATCTTCATATAGTGTCAAGAATGTTTCCAAATCATCCAGTCTGTGGAAACTGGGTGGTTCTTTGATTTCTATGCCTCTCCACCGTACTGCGCGGTCTATTCATGCACATCTTCTCGTGGATACTTCGTGTAGTCTATGCTGCCAGTTTTATAATCCAGTGTCTGAATCTGTTGCGCATGAAGTAATACTATGCCAAATGAGTACCCCTTATGCAATTAGGTTTACATAATCCTCCTCGCGCACAGTTGTTCTGTACAACTGGTCGATTTCCTCTAAGTCCAGGCAAGTGGGTTCTATGAACCTCTCCCCTTATGATGGATCTAGTGGTGCTATGACCTTGTAATCTCCGGATTCAAATGTCATTTTCCTTGTCTTCAAATTAATTATGGTTTGGTTGTCAAACACCAAGTCCAGACTGAGTAGTGTCGGGTATGGTGTTGTGCCATATACTATTTCGATGACCTCAAAATTTTCTTCAGTGCGCACACCATCAAGATCTATTGTTACTCCTTTCAGTCTCCCTATTGGTAGGACCCTATGTTGGTTTGCTAGTTTTAGTTGGATATTTGAATATCCCAATGTTGGCTCTCCCATGCATTGCCAAGTTTTCTTGGGTAGCACATTCACTTCGGATCCTAGGTCCAATATGATATCTCCCATATTGAAATCCCCAATGTTGGCATTCAATCTAAATTCCCGACGTGTTCTTCTTCTTGTGTGTAAATGATTGACAATTTTTGGTTCTAGCTTTTGTTCCGTCTCATTGCTACATTTCTCTAGGATGTTTTGCAATATTTTCATAGATGAAGGATCACTTAACATTTTGATGCATGACTGCAAAAAGTATTTGATAGTACTTACTTGTCCCTAGGGTGGCATTCCTTTGGTATGATCCAATGATGGCAACATTTTTTATTATGGGGATTCATGGGTTGGTTGTGTAGTGGAAGTCGACGATGTGTCCTTCTTCTAAAATTCTTGTCTGGCTTCCTTAAAACTTTCCTTTTCTTTGGGCACGTCGAACTACTTCCTTGGTTCAATGTTCTTCTTTACCCACTGGTTTTGTGCGGGTTCTTGCCGGACCGTGTCGTTTCCTGTCTTCGTTCCTCCACGGGTGACTATGTTGATGTTTCGTCCATCCTCCCTTGCTTCGGCTAAAATCCATTGAACATTCTGGTTGTTCTGGTTCCTTTTTTCCTAGATCTTTACTAATAGTGTCGGGCATTCCTCTGTCTCGTGATCTGATGTACGACAATACATATAGGTTGTTGGAGGAAGTGGGCATTCCCATGCATAATGTCCAGGTTGCTGACAGTTGTGACAGGTGACTGGTCCTCTACCACGTCTGAAGCCTCCTCTGGTTCGTCCTCCTCCTCAATAGCCTACTCGGTCCCCTCTCAGCACGTTATATGGTGGTGCCTGATTATACTGCGTGATATTATATTGGGGTTGTGTTGGGTTGTACTATGGCTATGCATTGTTGTATGGTTGTTGCGCAGTGTTGTATTGTTGTTGTGCAGTGTTGTATGGAGCTGGCGCTTCTTGCCCAATCATCATTTTGGCCTATACTCTGTATGCGTCTGATGTTCTTTCCCTCATCAGCTCCATAGTTTTGCAATCTTTGTCATCGTGGCCTACTGACTTGCAAAAGGTGCAATAAGAATTCTTTGGAACTGTCTGGTACTTCTGCATCATCGTGCAGTGATAAGGGTTATGAATCGGTTTCTTGCATATTTCGCACCATAATCCTCTCTGTGGTAGTGGGTTTGGAATGCCTATTTTCATATGTTGCACGAATGTTGGACATTTGTTCTTGTGGTTTCCTTCCATCCTACATGTGGAGCACCAAACGACTTCTCATTTGTCCTTGTTCTTGTTCCGATTCAACTGAAATGTTAGGTTATTCAAATCCTCCTTCAATTCTTCAATAGTTGGGTTTGTCTGCTGGTACTGGTTCTCTTCCAGCTGCAAGGCTGCTTGTAGAGCCTCGACCCGCATCTGAAACTTCTGTTGTCGTAAGGGATATTTTAGGTGTGGGAGTAGTGAGTTGACAAACAGGTGTCGGTGTTGCATCTCGGTCATAATGTATTTTAACTTCCCCTTCAGTCGATTGAATCTCTGGCCAATCTCTCATACAGGCTCTCCTGGTTTCTATTTGATCTTGATCATTTCATTCATGTACTGGTCCTCTAAGATTGACTTCTAGAACTCATTAATCAGTAGCTTCTTAATGTCTGCCAGTGTCCTCGTCATCCCAGGGGCACTGTTCATGTCTAGACTCATGTACCAGTCTAGTGCGTGGTCTCTCAGTGTGATTGCTAGCTGTGCAAGTTTGGTATCTTCATTAGTGATCTGTTTTGCCTCCTAGATCTTTGCACAAATAAACAAATTATTCTCAGGGTATTTTGCTGCTTCTCCTCGAAATTCTGGTAATCTGATCGTGGGGTCATGGCCTGCCATTCTAAATATTGAATTGCTACCTCCGTCGCGCGGTGTAGATACATTACTAGTACTGCCTGAACTGGCTCCTCCAGTTGTTTCTCCTGTGGTAGATGTACTTCTTGCTATCGGACTTCCTCCGAACTTCGGTTGTCTAAACGTTAGTGTTCTCTTTGGTGTATTGGTCGCACATGGGTTTATGGGTTCCACACTGACATTAATATGGAAAGGATGGCTATCTTCTCCTCCTATTCTTAGGCCTCTTGTTTTTCTCTCATAGGTTGTGCATAGGATTTCCTCAATCTGCTCCACAACCTGGAGATCCTCTACCTCTTCTTCATCGCTTGCCAAGCCCTCCCTCGCGGCTACATCTCTTTTCTTGGTATTCACCTTATATTGGTAGGGTACTTTGCTATGCGTCGTTCCTGGTGACGCCAAGATCCACTTAAGTTGGTCGTCATCCATCAAGATCAGGTCCAAGAATTCCTCCTCTTTCTTACCTTTATCCTCACCTTCGGTCATTTATCCTTCCTATGTCAGTGCTTCCCCCCTTCCCCCATGCACGCAGGGAAGTCTAGTTGTCTGCATCCATTGTCATTACACCTTTGTTATATAGACGTATTTTAATAGAAGTATACAATGATCGAATGTACCTTCCGCGAGGTCCACGTAGAAATCCCTGCTCTGCTGCGCTGTATGACTTTGCTGTGTCAAGTGAAAACTCTGTGATGAAGCCTGCCACAATACTATCAAGCCAAAATTCGACTGCGTGGATGAATTTGTTGTTCACCTGTTGTAATTGCTCAATCTGTATCGGGGTCCAATCTAGTTGTCGGATCGGGTTCGTCCCGTGGTTATCTTTCAACCTTAGTATCCACTCCTGCAGTAGGTGGGGAAAAACACAGAAAAAGACTGCGTGTAAATCCATAAACATGTATTTATCCAGATATTTGCGAGGTGTGAGGCTAGGGTTTCTATTATCCTTCTGGGCAAACTCTAGTTCTTTAGTTCTCAACCAAACTTCAATTTCTGCTTTCGTGGGGTTCCACGATCTCAACATTCCCTTCTAGTGGTTGAGCGGTCTTCTGGTTTCACTCATTCTTTTCTCATGCATTCTATCTCATCTACTCAGTCCTCTCTTGTTCCTCTTACAACGACAATGGAACCATTTTTTGGTTAAGTTTGACGAAATTTCTCTACTACCTGTGTTGTAGACCTAGGGTTCATATCTTTAACGGTACCAACAAAGCCTAAAACTATCGGACCTTCTGGTAAACCAGAAGGCAACACAATACACAGAATGCACTGCATAGTCTCACTCGAGATAACTTTAAATGGGTGGTTGTAAGACTCAAGTGTTTACAGCCTAGGATTGAGCATGAGATAGGGAATCTGTATTCTGAACCATTAATTATGATTTGTATTACGAGCTATTGTTGTCCTCTTTTATATTCTAACCTTCGTGGTATATTTTCGTTATATTCCCACAACAATTAACCAAGCAATATAATAACTCATTCATTCATTGCATACAACATTTAACTATTAAACATATAACAAATATATGCATGCATTCATCACATTACACAGGTATTACCGTGGTTCACCCCCTCCTAGGATAAGTCCACAAATATTTGGCTCTTGTCTCTCTTATTATGGCGGTTATGCAATTCTCGTGCCTCGCGCTTACAATTCTCCTCAGATGAGTAAGATCTCCGTGAGGTGAACTAGATCGCACTAGGCTCCTCGTCCTGTGATCTAATCCTCGATATCTACCTTTTCTCTTCCTCTTAGCTCGCTTGTTTTACCAAAATAGTACATCTAATAAAAAACACTACATAAAAACGATCTCAACTCTACAACAATAGTAAATCTCAACCTTAGCGAATCTCTCCGAACTCCAAATTCCGAACTCTTCTATGATACCTTCATATCTATATTTATATCTATTGGGCTCTTCATCTGTTTACACAAAAACCCTAACCCTATTGTCGTTAGGTTTTCCTTCTCTGCATGTGTTCATTGCTTCCTTCCAGCTATCGCCTCCTTCTTGCATGTGCGCATGTTGTGCTTCTTGCTAGCTGTCGCTTTCCTTCTGCATGCTTTCTTTCCCACGATTTCTCTTCCAACTGTCATTCTTCTTTGTGCACACTTTCTTTCCCACTTCAGCCTGCTGCCAACAACCATCAACCTGATATGCATAACTTCTTAATTCTAGTTTCTCCAACAACTATATTAGCATCTTTATGTTCCATATCACACAATTTTGCATAACGATCTTTCTCAAGATGACCAAATTTGTGACAATAATAACACTGTGGTCCTTGTATTTCTCTATATTCATATCTTCCCCTTCCTCTTCCATGAGATCTTCTCTGCTTCTTCCTCCGAACTGACGTGGATTTCTTCCTATGCCTCTTGAAGTAGATGCACTTCCTTGTGAATTCCTTGTGAAGTAGATAGCTATTTTGATTATGAAAACCTTGATTATGAAACTATCCTTTGCTTCTTCCTCATCCTCTATACTTTGTAGAGAAAGCATTTTCCATGTGTTCACTTAAAGAATTTTCTTCAACAATTAATAAATAACCACTTAATTCATCAATTCTCATTGCATTGAGATTTTTAGAAACCATGATACTGGTGGTGACGATTTCAAATTTCAGTACAAGACTCCTTAAAATCTTCTCAATCATCCTTTTATTTGGAACTTCTTCACCCAACATCCTCATTTGATCAACAAGATCTTGTTTCTTGGTGATATGATCATTCACAGATTCATTACTTTGCATCTTAGCATTTTCAAACTTATGACTTAATGCTTGTAATTTAGTGACTATTGCTACTTCATATGTGTTTTTTAATATTTTCCATGCTTGTTTAGAAGATTGTGCTACATTGGTTCTTGGAAAAATCGATTCATCAACTATGCTGCCTAACAAAGAAAGTGCTTCATTATCCCTCTTTATGAGTTCCTTTAAATTTTCCTTTTCTGTAGCATCCATAGCTTTGTATTCTTCATTTGAAGGCATACCATAGCCATCAATTACAAATTCTCATAAGTCTTTTCTAATAAAAATTGGTTGCATTATTTTGCTCCAATAAAAATAGTTAATGCTTGCGAGTTTGAGAAGCACAATATTGCTTGCATTCATTGGAAATGAGAAAAAAAATATGTCAAATCAACACTTGTTGTCCCACTTCAACCTGGAATGAAAACAATGATCCCCAAAATGAGACTCAACCACCACCAAATAAATCTTTTCTTATTAAATTTGAGAATACAAAAAGATGTGCCTCAACACAATTCCAATAAGAGATAAACCATTTTACACAATTTGAGATTCTCCACTAAAGTTCTCTCTTAAAGAGAGGGGAAAGGTATTATTATCCTTAAAGACGCTCAATTCTTTCAAAGGTTACAATCAAATCTCCTACAATACATTCTCTCTTGATGATTCTTTCTCTTAATGAAAGGTGATATAACCTTTTCATATTGTCTTTGTATGAAACAAAAACTTTTACAAAGAAAAAAAATTATAGTTCTCACAAAAATGTATACTAAATAAATTGTATATCAATCACCTTTGAAAAGAACAACCACACCTTCATATTAAGAGTGTACGCCATCGATTCCTTTGTTGACCTCCACAGAAAATGTCGTCCTAAAAATTGTAACCGTACACTGCAGTCTCATTTATTTCTCTTGTTAAACTATTGGTTTCATTTATTGATGCCAATGGGAAACAAGTTGTTTGGGCTCTCTGTAACCTCTGAGGACTAATAACGTTTGCATACGATTATGTGCACTGACAAATACTAGCAACCACACCAGTCCACACCTCTTTGCCCATGCAGGTTAGACTCCATTGTTTGACAGCACACCAAGATCCAACATTCGCCAAGACTCACTCATTGACAACACGCCAAGACCCCTCCATTGATTAGATTTTTCAAAGAGGAAGTAAAAAAAGGTTAAAGTACTAAGTGCCAACTTTTCCTCTAATTAAAACATTAATAACTTGCAAAAAAATTCAGACTTTTTTAAACATAAAATTATTTTTCAAGTAATATAGTCAAATACATTAAAAACTCCCTATTGTCAAGCAAATAATTAGGGGTCATAACTCACATTTTTATTTTTCTCTAAGGGTTTTATGCAAATATGAATTACATATGTGTTCTGTAACAACAAAAGAGAAGGGCTTATGGTTGTAAAATAATTGAAAACATTGCAATGCAGACTAGATCTATGCCCTAACTTATATGCTTTTTTTTCTTTTTTTTTCTTTTCAAATTAAAATGACATGAAATGCAATGGAAGAAACCTACATGTATAAACAACCACTAAAATGCAAAACTACATTGTGTTTTTAAAGACAAATAGAGAGCCAAACCCCCAAAAAATATCTTGAAGGAAATGTACTAAAACCCCCAGGGGGGTTTGTTCCCCAATCATTTGGATTTTAGAGGGTTTTTAAGAAATTCAATAAATTGATATCTAATTGGGCATCTACATGCCTTGAATAACAATCTAATAAACACACAAAAGCACAAAAAACTTGAAAAAACAAAAAAATTATCCCTTGCAGAGAGTTACCTCAGGAAGTGTGTTGGCCCATGTAAAAACTAGGTGTGCTTCTTGCTTTGGTCAACCTTGAAACATGGTTTGGAAAGTGCATTGGTAAACACACATGTTGACCCATGTTAGTGAGTTGGTCCCAAGGATCTTTGCTACACCTGTGGCCTTATCTGTATGTGATTCCTGAGTGGTTTTTGATTCCTGTTACCTACAAACATGCACATAAAGATACAAGAGGTAAAAAAAAACCTAAAACTCATAAAAAAAAAAAAAAAACTGAAAAATCTACCATTTACCACACACCCACAGCCAAGGATATTGATATTAGCTCAAATCTCTAGTGGAGTTGTCATTTTGTTGGTGCAAATCTATAAACAGACTGAGCGAATTCACTAATCTTGTGGTTGCTACAAGATTATTGACAAATGGTGTTAGAAAACTAAAAAAACTAGCTTTATAAGAACAAATTTACCCTAAGATCCATGCAGTTCTTCAAAATTCAAGAAATGTAACAAAGAAATACACAAGATCATCGATATAATCAAAGAATAAATGAATTTTTCATTAACCAAATGGGAGACTTTACATGGACACATGTGAAAGGCTCTTGAAGCTCTAGATATTCTAGTGGACTCTCTATGGGAGGGTTCTTTGGTTCCCTGAGTGTGTGGTTGTACCTACTCTCCTCCTCTGGCTATAGATGGCTGCAATAGTGGGGTGCTCCTTCAGAAACTAGGGTTTCAATAACAAAGAGGAAAAACTAGGGAAAAATTCACAATGAGGGAGATGAGAGCAAGAGAGGATGGGGTAGTTAAAAGTGACCGAGTGGATGAAATGGTGTGAGATCCCTCCTTGTTTTATAGGAAAAATATGGGATTTTTATCATATTTTTGTTTTTTAAATTAAAGTTAGGAGAAAAATTCATAAAAATGGTTTATGACTTAATTAAGTGAAATTAATTGTAACATCCCCAGTTTTAATCCCTGCCAATTATACAGTAATTGTATAAATGTGATTTAGGTTGGTGAGCCAATGTGTTGGGGCAAAGAGCCCATATTGGTTTAATGTGGCCGAAGGTTGAATGGTAAATTAGATGCATTGAAATAACTAATAAAAATAGTAACCACTGGTTGCGATACAAAAAGGATGAAGAACGATGGAGGGGGGGGTTATGATTCCACTAGAGAAAGGGGTCCAAGGTGGAGTTACTCAGGGGTATTAATCCAAACCCACATTCATGAATTATCATTATTATTGTGTAAACCTTCTATTTGTTATTGAGTGTTTTTAAAACCAATCATTAAACTCTTGTAAGAGGGTGGGTGTGAGGAGTCACATCCCATAGTTATTGGAGAGCATGGGCATGGGTACAATCAACTTGGGGAAGAGTGTAAGTCAAGTCAAGAAATCAAACAAAGAGAGGAAATTTGTATGACCAAAGAGGCAATTTAAGGACATTCACGTTTTTGCATGGAGAGCAGTTTTTACTTGCATATTTTGGACAACAAGAGAGGAGAAGAGTGTTGGGAAGAGAACCAACCATCTTGGGCTTGAAGGCATCCATTTTTGGGCTGTTTTTTATGTTGAGAAAGAGGATTTTATGCCTTAGATCGAGATGTAAGCTTGTGAAGCATTTTTATGTTGAGAAATAGACTCAAGAGCCTTGTGAGGGTTATTATGAGGATGCTTGAAGTAACTAGGAGGTTTCACAATCAACCAAATGCAATGGAGCCCTGAAGGGAAGTGGGAAGGCCTGAGGTACTATGTGTGGTGAAGGAGTGATCCATATGGATGTCGGTGGCCTCCCACCTATTCCAATTGTCTCATTTTGGCAGTTTTCAAGTTTGGCAGTTTTTTCCTAGTTTTCGGGTTGCTAACTTTCGGGGCCGTTTTGAGGCCCTAAACAACGTTTTTAGGGATCGCCACAAACAACATGTGTATTCCTCGGATAGAACTTTCCAACGGGCTATTGTGCGCCTAAAATGAAGATCGTATGCAAAAGTTACGACCTTGAGAAGTTGATGTACTAACTTACCCAAACGGGGCCCACATGACTTTTAGCGCTTCATCTCCTAGGGTTAGGTTTTTGGATGTCTAGGGTTTTTGACATTCCTGTTTATTGTAAAATGGCATTGAGAGCCTCATTGTAATCATCTTCTTGCGAATGAGCACATCCGTCATATCTCTTCTCAGAGATAAGTCGCCACCATTCTAGCAAGTTTGTTTTCCGCTGCGTTTTACAGTTTCAGCTTATTTCCTTATTGAATAGAAACCGGTTTTACTGTATATATGTTATTTTGTGTTAAGCATCTTTTGATAATAATTTGTATTCATTTCATTTTTCTCATAAAGTATGGATCAAGGAGGATCCCATTTCTTGGGTTGTGTAGGTTGTGAGAAACATATTGGAGCCTGGGCTTTGGGGTTGTTGTGTGTGGAGCGTAGATAGTGAGAGGGCATGATCTCCTTATGGACTCATAGCCTCAGCTCGGGGGTGGCTTGATGTTGAAACAAAATGAGCAACAATGCCTATGGATGGGAGGTTCAACCTTTGTATGCAACTAGTTGGTGATCTATTAACATATAAGTTCTATGTTGTGTTTATCATGATATTTCATTGTGTAAATGGTTTATGTGGATGTTGTGTGTTTGTTGTTTGCTTGAGCAGTTGCATTCATGTTTTAATATTTGTTGTTAGATACATTTAGAATTATGGTATCAGTTAAATGTTTAAATTGTGTGTGATTTATAGCTGATAAGCTACACGAAATTAATAAGCAGAAAATATAATGTCTTAATGTGTATACTGCACGTAATGTTGCTCAGCTGGTGGATGGGTATGTTACATTAACTTTAGAAAAGAGGTTTCTAAAGTTAATTAAGGGAATTGTTACGTGAAAGTAGGTTTTTATGAGTTTTTGAGTGAAATTAGCCTTAGGAAAAGGGGTCCTAAAGTTAACTTAAGGGGATATGATGTAAAATACATTAAACCCATACTATAGTTGGAGTATTTCATTACACCTAGCATTTTGGTCTAGGTGGGTCATTTTTATGTGATAACAATGTCTACACTCTTTATGCCCTAAAGTAGCTTGATGTGGTTCTAACCTCTTGTGAGTTTTGTTTGTTGAGTGATATACTTAATTGCAGATCTGAAGCTGCTAATGTTGATTATCTTATACATCATATTTGACACACACACAACCACTAGCTCCTAACCTTTCTTTGATGTGGATATAATTATGGTTCATGAAATTGTTTCTAGTTGAATTTCTGTACAACATTGTAATCATTGATTGGAATCCTAATGCATAGTCTTGTTATATATTTTGTGAATTCATTAAAGTATATAATATAATTACATGGTTTTATTTCACTTAAATATGTTTACTTTCATTATTTGGGATACCCCCCATGGCTTCTAGGAGTTGGTCTAAAGTGTAGGAGAAAGTGTAATGAGGTGACAATGGTGCACTTCCCATCTTGGTTTCCCAATTAGCACTTGCATTGGGACTTTTCACAAGGGTGATAATTCAGGTGGTCACAGACCTAAATGTGTAATATAATCCACTATATCTACCATGTCTTAGAATGCTCAACCTCCTGGGTCCACGTCCAAACTAGATCATGCACTATTTCCCAAGGTGTCCCAAAGTTTCATGCATTCAATGGTTGCAATTGTCCCACTTGAACAATGTGAAAGGCACTTCCTTGTGCTTCATGTCATGTTAAACAAACATCTGTCCAACTTGTGATGTGTGCCCAACCAAACTAGGCACCTTCCTTAGAACTAAGGTGATGTTGTTACAAACCTAGGCACTACTACCCAACATACCCATGAACCAAGGAACACCACATCCATCATCAAGCCATCATGCGACTTCTATAAAAAACTCCAAATAGAAATCCTCATCTTATTTCCATACTTAACCTAATTGTTTTGAAAATCTCTCTAAAACTTATGCATGCCTTGCCATCACGCAAAACCACCCAAAATATGCTCATTCAGATTTGAAACTTATTGTCACAACCAATTGAATCTTGCCGATGCCTATCTCAACAAACATACAAGCACACCCATTTCCAACTCCAATAAAAAAAAAATAAAAAAAATCCTTACATTACCCCTCACGCTAGTATGCTACTCCATAACTATTTATTTTACATAACATATTGGCACATGCATACAATGAAGCATATATATCAATATAGTGAAACACACATAAAATGAGTACACATGGAACTTTTGTCGCTCAATCTATGCTTTAAAAAACTCAAAAAACTATAAAATTTTCATTTAAAATGAAATTTAGTTATACGAATCATAGTTAAGACTTGTACACCCACGTCACCACTCATTTACATGCAAGAATCATGGACTATAACATTCATATTATTATATAAACAAGTGCTAGTTCATTGGAGATGTCTTTGTTATTGATCATAAAATAAGTATAATGTAAGATTGAAATAATATTTATTTGCATGACAAGATTAAAATGATAATATCAAAAAAATTGTGATTGTAAAATGAGACAATGGAAATTTCTCTAGTTCTCAAGAACCCGCTCATATTGGGAAGGGTGTGGTCATCATCTAAAAGATTCAAGTTGAACATTTACATAAGATTTGATAAAAAAAATTGTTATTTTAAATTTCCAATTTACACTGACAATAAAATAAAATCCAAAGCCAATGACATTAATACAATCATGTCCATGATGAGCTTTGGCCTTTTTCTATATTCCTAAAACAAATAATTATTTGTGGAACAAAATGAACAACATCTACCCATATTGGCTTTGTACCAAGGTTGGAGCAAGTAACATGAAATGGAAAATTATACACATTAAATGTTAAGTGTGTAAGATTTGTCTTTTACATAAATTATACACATTAAATGTTAAGTGTGTAAGATTTGTCTTTTACATCTAGCTACTCAACCTATAATAAAAATTATAACCATATAAAAAACAAAAACAAAAAACCTTCAAACAAAGAAGAAAGGTAACAAAAACGAAAAAAAATTAAAGAGAGAAAAAAAAATGCCTTAAAGTTAATTGTATAGTTTAGTTTCCTTGACCTTGCAATATCAAACAAGGGAATGTATGTGCTCTGGTGTGTCCAAGTAAACTCATGTATTTTGTATCATTTTTCATATCTCTTGTTGTTGTGATTACTGTTATTTTTTCTTATACTTATGCATTGTTCACAAATATGTCCATTCTTTTTGCAAAATTTTGTAACAGGCCCAATTTTTTTTTTAACATAGCATGACAATAAAGAGTTCATTTTATATGGTGTTGAAGACCTGGATTTCATTTCTAGTGGAGTGATATTCTTGTCAGCCATGAAAATCTTGAGAAGTAGAGGTCATGAAAATGGCTACCAACATTGTTGTAGACTCTCAAAGCTTGCGATGGAAATTTGATAGGAAAAAGTTCAATCTTCAGAGATTTAATTTCTAGTGGAATGATATTCTTGATAACAATGAAAATCTTGAGAAGGAGAGGTCATGAAAATGGGTAAGATGCCGTAAAAATTCTTAGATGTAAGTGACCAAGGGGAATTGTTTGGATTCCTATCCCCCCAAGGTCATAACTTAACTACAAATTTGTTTTGGTGCCCAAGGGGGCTTAAATATGTGTTAAGTTAATTAGTTTATTTTAGGGTTGATCTTGGCATCATGAATCAGGCCTATAATTTAAGGTGTGTTATTGCGTGCCTTTGGTGTGAATGAAAATTAAACTATTGAAAGTAAATCGCTGAAAAGAAATACTTAAAAAAGAAATGGTATTGAAATGAAAATCTATATAAATATGCATGCAATTTAACTAAAGTACTAAGTGCCAACTTTTCCTCTAATTAAAACATTAATAACTTGCAAAAAAATTCAGACTTTTTTAAACATAAAATTATTTTTCAAGTAATGCAGTCAAATACATTAAAAAATCCCTATTGTCAAGCAAATAATTAGGAGTCATAAGTGGCATTTTTATTTTTGACTAAGGGTTTTATGTAAATCTGAATTACATATGTGTTATGTAACAACAAAACAGAAGGGCTTATGGTTGTAAAAGATAATTGAAAACATTACAATGCAGACTAGATCTATGCCCTAACCTATATGCTTATTTTTCCTTTTCTTTTCAAATTAAAATGACATGAAATGCAATGGAAGAAACCTACATGTATAAACAACCACTAAAATGCAAAACTACATTGTGTTTTCAAAGACAAATAGAGAGCCAAACCTCCAAAAAATATCTTGAAGGAAATGCACTAAACCCCCCAGGGGGGTTTGTTCCCCAATCATTTGGATTTTAGAGGGTTTTTAAGAAATTCAATAATCTGATAGCTAATTGGGCATCTACATGCCTTGAATAGCAATCTAATAAACACACAAAGGCACAAAAAACTGGAAAAAAACAAAATTTTATCCCTTGCAGAGAGTTACCTTAGGAAGTGTGTTGGCCCATGTAAAAACTAGGTGTGCTTCTTGCGTTGGTCAACCTTGAAACATGGTTTGGAAAGTGCCTTGGTAAACACACATGGTGACCCATGTTAGTGAGTTGGTCCCAAGGATCTTTGCTACAGCTATGGCCTCATCTCTATGCGATTCCTGAGTGGTTTTTGATCCCTGTTACCTACAAACATGCACATAAAGATACAAGAGGTAAAAAAAAACCTAAAACTCATAAAAAAAAATAAAAACTGAAAAATCTACCATTTACCACACACCCACAACCAAGGATATTGATACTAGCTTAAATCTCTAGTGGAGTTGTCATTTTGTTGGTGAAAATCTATAAACAGACTGAGCGAGTTCACAAATCGTGTGGTTGCTACAAGATTATTGACAAATGCTGTTAGAAAACTAAAAAAACTAGCTTCATAAGAACAAATTTACCCTAAGATCCATGCAGTTCTTCAAAAATTCAAGAAATGTAACAAAGAAATACACAAGATCATCGATAGAATCAAAGAATAAATGAATTTTTCATTAACCAAATGGGAGACTTTACATGGACACATGTGAAAGGCTCTTGAAGCTCTAGATATTCTAGTGGACTCTCTATGGGAGGGTTCTTTGGTTCCCTAAGTGTGTGGTTGTACCTACTCTCCTCCTCTGACTGTAGATGGCTGCAATAGTGGGGTGCTCCTTCAGAAACTAGGGTTTCAATAACAAAGAGGAAAAACTAGGGAAAAATCCACAATGAGGGAGATGAGAGAAAGAGAGGATGGGGTAGTTAAAAATGACCGAGTGAATGAAATGGGGTGAGATCCCTCCTTGTTTTATAGGAAAAATATGGGATTTTTATCATATTTTTGTTTTTTTTATTAAAGTTAGGAGGAAAAGTCATAAAAATGGTTTATGACTTAATTAAGTGAAATTAATTGTAACATCCCCAGTTTTAATCCCCGCCAATTATATAGTAATTGTATAAATGTGATTTAGGTTGGTGAGCCAATGTGTTGGGGCAAAGAGCCCATATTGGTTTAATGTGGCCGGAGGTCGAATGGTAAATTAGATGCATTGAAATAACTAATAAAAATAGTAACCACTAGTTGCGATACAAAAAGGATGAAGAACGATGGGGGGGGGGGGGTATGATTCCACTAGAGAAAAGGGTCCAAGGTGGAGTTACTCAGGGGTATTAATCCAAACCCACATTCCTGAATTATCATTATTATTGTGTAAACCTTCTATTTGTTATTGAGTGTTCCTAAAACCAATCATTAAACTCTTGTAAGAGGGTGGGTGTGAGGAGTCACATCCCATAGTTATTGGAGAGCATGGGCATGGGTACAATCAACTTGGGGAAGAGTGTAAGTCCAGTCAAGAAAAAAAACAAAGAGAGGAAATTTGTATGGCCAAGGAGGCAATTTAAAGACATTCATGTTTTTGCATGGAGAGCAGTTTTTACTTGCATATTTTGGACAACAAGAGAGGAGAAGATTGTTGGGAAGAGAACCTGCAACCATGTTGGGCTTGAAGGCATCCATTTTTGGGTTGTTTTTTATGTTGAGAAAGAGGATTGTATGCCTTAGATCGAGATGTAAGCTTGTGAAGCATTTTTATGTTGAGAAATAGACTCAAGAGCCTTGTGAGGCTTATTGTGAGGATTCTTGAAGTAACTAGGAGGTTTTATAATCAACCAGATGAAATGGAGCCCTGAAGGGAAGTGGGAAGGCCTGAGGTACTATGTGCGGTGAAGGAGTGATCCATATGGATGTTAGTGGCCTCCCACCTATTCCAACTTGCTCATTTTGGCAGTTTTTTCCTAGTTATTGGGTCGCTAACTTCTGGGGTTGTTTTGAGGCCCTAAACAATGTTTTTAGGGATCGCCACAAACAACATGTGTATTCCTTGGATAGAACTTTCCAACGGGCTATCGTGCGCCTAAAATGATGATCGTGCAAAAGTTACGACCCCGAGAAGTTGATGTACTAACTTACCCAAACAGGGGGCCCACATGACTTTTAAAGCTTCATCTCCTAGGGTTAGGTTTTTGGATGTCTAGGGTTTTTGACATTCCTGTTTATTGTAAAAAGGCATTGAGAGCCTCAATGTAATCATCTTCTTGTGAATGAGTGCATCTGTCACATCTCTTCTCAGAGATAAGTCGCCACCATTCTAGCAATCTTGTTTTCCGCTGCATTTTACAGTTTTATCTTATTTCCTTATTGAATAGAAACTAGTTTTATTGTATATATGTTATTTTGTGTTAAGCATCTTTTGATAATAATTTGTATTCATTTCATTTTTCTCATAAAATATGGATCAAGGAGGATCCCATTCCTTGGGTTGTGTAGGTTGTGAGAAACATATTGGAGCCTGGGCTTTGGGGTTGTTGTGTGTGGAGTGTAGATTGCGAGAGGGCATGATCTCCTTGTGGACTCATAGCCTCAGCTCGGGGGTGGCTTGATGTTGAAACAAAACGAGCAACAATGCCTATGGATGGGAGGTTCAACCTTTGTATGCAACCAGTTGGTGATCTATTAACATATAAGTTCTATGTTGTGTTTATCATGATATTTCGTTGTGTAAATGGTTTATATGGATGTTGTGTGTTTGTTGTTTGCTTGAGCAGTTGCATTCAATTTTTAATATTTGTTGTTAGATACATTTAGAATTATGGTATCAGTCAAATGGTTAAATTGTGTGTGATTTATAGCTGATAAGATACAAGAAATTAATAAGCAGAAAATTTCATGTCTTAATGTGTATTATGCATGTAATGTTGCTCAGATGGTGGATGGGTATGTTACATTAACTTTAGAAAAGAGGTTTCTAAAGTTAATTAAGGGAATTGTTACGTGAAAGTGGGTTTTTATGAGTTTTGAGTGAAATTAGCCTTAGGAAAAGGGGTCCTAAAGTTAACTTAAGGGGATATGACGTAAAATACATTAAACCCATACTATAGTTGGAGTATTTCATTACACCTAGCATTTTGGTCTAGGTGGGTCATTTTTATGTGATAACGATGTCTTCACTCTTTGTGCCCTAAAGTAGCTTGAAGTGGTTCTAACCTCTTATGAGTTTTGTTTGTTGAGTGATAGACTTAATTGCAGATCTGAAGCTGCTAATGTTGATTATATTACACGTCATATTTGACACACACACAACCACTAGCTCCTAACCTTTCTTTGATGTGGATATAATTGTGGTTCATGAATTGTTTCTAGTTGAATTTCTTTAGAGCATTGTAATCATTGATTGGAATCCTAATGCATAGTCTTGTTATATATTTTGTGAATTCATTAAAGTATATAATATAATTACATGGTTTTATTTCACTTAAATATGTTTACTTTCATTATTTGGGATACCCCCCATGGCTTCTAGGAGTTGGTCTAAAGTGTAGGAGAAAGTGTAATGAGGTGACAGTGGTGCACTTCCCATCTTGGTTCCCCAATTAGCACTTGCATTGGGACTTTTCACAAGGGTGATAATTCAGGTGGTCACAGACCTAAATGTGTAATACAATCCACTATATCTACCATGTCTTAGAATGCTCAACCTCTTGGGTCCACGTCCAAACTAGATCATGCACTATGTGTCCCAAAGTTTCATGCATTCAATGGTTGCAATTGTCCCACTTGAACAATGTGAAAGGCACTTCCTTGTGCTTCATGTCATGTTAAGCAAACATCTGTCCAACTTGTGATGTGTGCCCAACCAAACTAGGCACCTTCCTTAGAACTAAGGTGATGTGCTTACAAACCTAGGCACTACTACCCAACATGCCCATGAACCAAGGAACACCACATCCATCATCAAGCCATCATGCGACTTTTATAAAAAACTCCAAATGGAAATCCTCATCTTATTTCCATACTTAACCTAATTGTTTTGAAAATCTCTCTAAAACTTATGCATGCCTTGCCATCGCGCAAAACCACCCAAGATATGCTCAGTCAAATTTAAAACTTAAATTTAAAACTTATTGTCACAATCAATTGAATCTTGTCAATGCCTATCTCAACAAACATACAATCACACCCATTTCCAACTCCAAGAAAATAAAAGCCTTACATTACCCCTCACGCTAGTATGCTACTCCATAACTATATTATTTTACATAACATATTGACACATGCATACAATGAAGCATATCTATCAATATAGTGAAACACACACATAAAATGAATACAAATGGAACTTCTGTCGCTCAATCTATGCTTTAAAAAACTCAAAAAACTATAAAATTTTCATTTAAAATGAAATTTAGTTATACGAATCATAGTTAAGCCTTGTACACCCACGTCACCACTCATTTACATGCAAGAATCATGGACTATAACATTCATATTATTAAATAAACAAGTGCTAGTTCATTGGAGATGTCTTTGTTATTGATCATAAAATAAGCATAATGTAAGATTGAAATAATATTTATTTGCATGACAAGATTAAAATGATAATATCAAAAAAATTGCGATTGTAAAATGAGACAATGAAAACTTCTCTAGTTCTCAAGAACCCGCTCATATTGGGAAGGGTGTGGTCATTATCTAAAAGATTCAAGTTGAACATTTACATCAAGATTTGAAAAAAAAAATTGTTATTTTAAATTTCCAATTTACACTGACAATGAAATAAAATCCAAAGCCAATGACATTAATACAATCATGTCCATGATGAGCTTTGGCCTTTTTCTATATTCCTAAAACAAATAATTATTTGTGGAACAAAATGAACAACATCTACCCATATTGGCTTTGTACCAAGGTTGGAGCAAGTACCATGAAATGGAAAATTATACACATTAAATGTTAAGTGTGTAAGATTTGTCTTTTACATCTAACTACTCAACCTATAATCAAAATTATAACTATATAAAAAACAAAAAATAAAACCTTCAAACAAAGAAGAAAGATAACAAAAATGAAAAAAAATTAGAGAGAGAAAAAAATAACCTTAAGTTAATTGTAAAGTTTAGTTTCCCTGACCTTGCAATATCAAACAAGGGAATGTATGTTCTCTGGTGTGTCCGAGTAAACTCATGTATTTTGTATCATTTTTCATATCTCTTGTTGTTGTGATTACTGTTATTTTTTCTTATACTTATGCATTGTTCACAAATATGTCCATTCATTTTGCAAAATCTTGTAACAGGCCCAATTTTTTTTTTAACATAGCATGACAACAAAGAGTTCATTTTGTATGGTGTTGAAGACCTGGATTTCATTTCTAGTGGAGTGATATTCTTGTCAGCCATGAAAATCTTGAGAAGTAGAGGTCATGAAAATGGCTACCAGCATTGTTGTAGACTCTTAAATCTTTTGATGGAAATTTGATAGGAAAAAGTTCAATCTTCAGAGATTTAATTTCTAGTGGAATGATATTCTTGATAACAATGAAAATCTTGAGAAGGAGAGGTCATGAAAATGGCTACTAGTGTTGTTGAAGATTCTCAAATCTTGGCATGGAAATTTGACAGGTAAAAGTTCAATCTTTAGAGATTTAATTTCTAATGGAACAATATTCTTGATAGAAATGCAAATATTGAGAAGTAGAGATCATGAAAATGGCTACCAGTGTTGTTGTAGACTCTCAAACCTTGGTATGGAAATTTGATAGGAAAAATTTCAATATTTGGAGATCTAATTTTTAGTGGAACAATATTCTTGATAGCCATGAAAATCTTGAGGAGGAGAGGTCATGAAAATGGATACCAACATTGCTTTGGACTCTCAAAGCTTGGCATGGAAATTTGATAAGCAAAATTTCAATCTTTGGAGATTTAATTTCCAGTGGAATGATATTCTTGATAGCAATGAAAATATTGAGAAGTAGAGGTCATGAAAATGGCTACCAACGTTATTGTACACTCTCAAATATTGGCATGGAAATTTGACCGACAAAAGTTCAATCTTTGGAGATTTAATTTCCAGTGGAATGATATTTTTGATAGCAATGAAAATATTGAGAAGTAGAGGTCATGAAAATGGCTACCAACGTTATTGTACACTCTCAAATCTTGGCATGGAAATTTGATCGACAAAAGTTCAATCTTTGGAGATTTAATTTCTAGTGGAATGATATTATTGATAGAAATGGAAATCTTGAGAAGTAGAGGCCATGAAAATGACCAACAATGTTCTTGTAGACTCTCAAAGCTTGGTATCACAATTTTACAAGAAAAAGTTCAATGTTTGAAAACTTTGGATGGTGATGTTGTTGGTAGAAAAATATTTGTTCATATTGGTGGATGGATCTAACAAAAAACTAGTACAAGGTCAATCAATGGATTAGATCAAGACACTTTACCTCTCTTCTTAGGGTTTAGACGAAGAGACAAAAAGGATTTCCGAGGAAAATTCTTGAATCTTTTATATTCAACTGAGAATTTCTCAGAATTTCTAAGAGGTCCTTGACGCTCATGTTGATTTTTACACGTATTTGTGTGAGAAGTGACCTTCTCTCCATTAGGCATGTAGAGGAGTAAGTGAGGTTCGACCTACTACATGGAATGGGTGGGGGATGCCTTCACTTAAAAAAAAAGGCCTTTCCTCTGCCTGGCTTGTACTTAACAACCAACCAACCAATTCGTAATGGCAAGATTCAATGCCCATTTACCGAAGGATACTATGAACAAGGGCTGCATGGTAGTGCAGTCCTTGTCGAGTGGGAAATATATGCTATCGAGTGGGAAATATATGTTGAACAATGAAACTTAATATAACTAGATGCATAGATAATGAATAGTCTTTGTCAAAAGATAATTCATATAATAAATAAAAATAACATTATTGTCTATGCAAAGAGGACAATGACAATAACTATGGGAGAGTCTACCCATTGTCACCTTAGATAAAACCTCCCCTTGCTTTAGTGAAGGAAAGATCCTACACAAGGGGGGAATCCTAGGTGGCCCTAAGGGAATTGAGATAGAGGATGGAGAGATGATAAATGAAATCCCTATAGGTCAATGATAAATATGATGGAAGGCTTGAAAATGAGTCTTGTAGAATGACACGTGGTTTCCAAGTGATAGATACCTACAAAACAATGTTATCCCTACTTGGAACAAGACAAATAATGGATATATAAGCCTTTAAACCAAGAGGAAAAATAAATAAACCTTGTTGTCCCAAATTTGCAGCAGTTATAGAAATATATATCAGCAACATAAAATGATAATGGCTACAAATTCAACCATCAAAAACCTAGTACAAGATATCAGAAATAAAGCTAGCAAAGACTAGTCTAACTTCCAATGATTAAAGTGATATTTTGATGGTGATTATGGTTGTTTATTAGATGTTATCAACAAGTTATTATGACAGCCAAGTAGTTGTAGAAAAAAAATTTAAAGGAGCAAAATACAACCACAAAAATTAACAGGTAATCCTTCAAAAAGATAGACAATGAGCAGTAGAACAATAATAGACATTTACAAGTAAATTTAAGCAGTTGATAAGTGTGCAGCGAGTAAAATAGAGAGTTTTTTGCAGCCCTAATGGCTATAGATTTAAGTTTATAACAACAACAAAAATTATTGGCCTAAAGAGGACACCCTTAGGGCATAAGAAAGCTTATAACACTAAGAAAAGATTCCAACTTGAACATATTCAATATCTCGAAAAATCACGCATTCCAATGCAAGTATTTTATTTCTCCCATGCAATAAATGATTAGTGCCTTTCCAAATGGGTTATGGGGTCCTCTTTTAATAGGTTAGAT
>ML792773.1:319817-333803 GCA_009831015.1 Picea engelmannii | reverse complement strand
AAAAGCATTTTCAACCAGGGGATTGGGCACTACTTTTCGATTCCAAATACAAAACTTTCAAAGGGAAACTTACAACAAGATGGTTGGGACCTTATGAAGTAGAAATTGTTTTTGATAACGGTTCTGTCAGGATTAAAACCATATATGATTCTCAGAACTCCTTTGTAGTGAATGGGCATCGATTGAAAGTGTACAACAAACCTTTGTCGAAAGATGAGTTCTTGCAGGAAGTGGCCAAGCAAACATAACTAAAGATAGTGGGAGAGGAGTCTCCTTCTCCTATTGATCTTTGATCATTCACACTGTTTTAAAAACTCTGTAAATAATAGATTTTTAGCAGAAAATAAAAAAAATCAAATAATATATAAAAAAAAAAAAAAATAAAAAAAAAACATTTATTTTCTTCTTTCTTTTGGATATGTTGATGTTTTGTTTTCAGTTTTATAGGTTTTTCAGAACAAGAACAGAACTAAACTTTATCACTCTCTCGCAACAAGTAAGAAGGTAAGACTGTTTTATTTCATGAGATTTTCTTGTCAATATAACTAACTTGTTCTGAGATGAATAAATTTGAGCTTGTTTTCTCCCTTTGATTGCTCATTAAAGTATGAAAAGGGCATTTATTAGGAAGGATTATTCTTTACCAGACCTGGTGAATTATTATGGGAAAGAAACCCCCTTAGAGTCTTCTTTTGGCATTTCCTCAGACTCTCCAAACATGAGGAAGCAATGAGCATGTACTGACTTGGGCTCATAAAATCCACAAGTGAGTGATTACTGTTCCAAAAAATTATGTCTGCAAGATTTATATCTGCACTCGAGTTGGATGATGTGGAATACGTCAAGGTCCACCTTCCAACAAATCTCACCCCATTGACAACAACACTTTATCTAGAGTAGAGATTAGAGATTTTTTTAGCACCCTGGACTCTGCATGCCTCAATGGCAGATGTCCCTGCTGACAACCCTGGTAATACACCAATGTATCTTGGTTGATAGATCCTACAAGTGACTCGACACCAACACCTCTATTCGTACCTGTTAGGATGTGCTGTAGGTACCTTGAGGCCCATTGACATCACTGGTGGGTCATCTCGCATTGGTTAACAACATTCACTAATGGTCGGTAATCCGATGATTTCTGTTTGTGTTCGACTTCAGAACATCCATTCACACAAACCAGAATTGTACTAAGGGTAGAGCTTTGAAGCTGTTGAAGACATGATTCCAGTTGATCTTTTTCAGGACAAAAGCCAGGTTTAGGGATCATCATCAGATAATCTATTGTTATAAACAGGAAGTTTTTTTTTAGCAGGATATTATTGGGTAAAATTTCTCTACAGATTCCTGAGTGTTCCATCAGTACCAGTCAGTACCAGCACAGAGTTCATTAGTTACAGGTTCATCAGAAATACCAGAGCAATTACAATTTTCACGCCCTTCAAATCCAGACTTGACTTCCAAAGAAGACTTCTACAACAAGACTTGCATAACAATGGGGATAGGTAATTTGACTTAGGTATGCTTAGTTCATGTTGATTTACTGTATTAATTTGCATACTAATAGTTTGAACTAAGGATGCCTTGATTACTCCATAATGTTTCATCATTTCCATGACCTGTACCTAATGAACTAACCCACCATGACATTTCATATCATAAAAATGCACCACATTCCCGGAGATGAGTTCGACATGACTAAGATATGATCATACTCTGCACTTACGTACGACGATCATCATTTTTCCACACGCCATCGACCCCCACGACAATTCAAATATTCTCATATGATTTGTCTCTCGACTACATCCCCCATCACATTCTCTCCCTCCGTCGCCCTCATCCAAATTTCGCTACTCACCCATATACCTCCCCTGTGATATCAAGTGCAACCATGGTGGAAAATCGCCATGAACCGGAGACATATGCAGACCTAGAGGCCCTTCTGGAGTATGAGGCAACCAGAGATATTTTTAAGCAGGCAGGTTGGGAGCCGTTTCTGAAGAAGTTCGATGGATATAATGATGCAATCACGCTCCAGTTTGCTCTGCATTTTGAGGGTGGGTTCGCTAAAGTGGGCGAGCTCGAGTTCGAAGTCACGAAGAAGTTCATTTCAGAGGCAATTCAATTGCCCACCACTGGCTAGAGATGGACAAAGGGTCAGCCTATTGACAAACAACTCTGCACTCAGCTTTTGAAACCACAGTACCGGGAAACACAGTGGTCCGAGGGAACATCACGATCATGGTTGGAACCACAGTGGGCTCAATTGTTAGCCATCCTCTAGCGTTACCTCACATGTGAAGGATGCTACACCATCGTCTTTCCCTGCCATGCCCGACTTCTATTACACTTTAAAGGTAATCATCTGCTGAACATACCTTTCTTTCTATTGAAAAGTTTAAAAAAGATGGCCGAACAGGTACGAAAGGCCAAAGATTTTCGTGGAAGTCTATTTCATTTTGGACTTGTTAAGATCTTGATCAAGTCTGTACTGTCTAAAAAGAAAGAAACTTGGGATTTGTTCACGGTAAAAATCCTAGCCTCTGCCAAGTTGAAAGATAGGAGTGTTAAGCCTACCCCCCAACAACAAAAGTTGAACTCTGGGAAAAAGAGGGTTAGAACCCCGACCAAAGTCGACCCTAAGAACAAAACCGATAGCACAATTGAAGCCAATGCTGGAGACCCTAATCCAGAGCATTCATTGGATGCTCATGGGTCTGATGGAATGGAAACCAATAATGGAACTGTGAAGAACACTATACCCACAGAGGAAAACATTGAATTCTCGAGTTCTTCCCTAGCTGCTGAGAACATAATTGACGTGGAGGAACTGACAGAGTTGACTGATAAGCCTAGGAGAAATCCAAAAAGAAAATGTAAAAGCATATTGCCAGGTATGGACAACTCTGTGCCCAGTTACCCACCACAGGAAAGGTTGGAAAGTGTGGATGACCATGAGGAGGCTCCAGATCCCTCCGAAATGACTTGGACTTTGTCTCAATTAATTCGAAAGGCCCGTAAAGTGGATCGGCAGGCTACTACCAAAGGAATTGAGCAGAATGAGCCAATTCAAGTACCAACAGGTACCCCTGCTCGAATACAAAGAGAGTTCACTCCTAAATCTGATCCAGTCGACACCTCAGAACTCAGTCTAGATCATCCAGATCCAGTTGACATCTATGAATGAAGTCCAGACGAGTTCATTCCTGAACTTAGTCCTGATCATAATTCCGATAGAGTTCACACCCGTGCTCAAAATCCAGACGAATTTACTCATGCATCTAGTCCTCAAGCACAGCCAGGACAAGATAAAACATTTGAAACCTATTGTGAGATTTCCTCCAGTCGATCCTTGAAACCAATGGTAGCAAAACTAGAAAGCAAGAATAAAAGGCTGAAAGAGAAGCTACATGAGTACACTGTATTGGATAGACATATTAAAACTGAGAATGAACTCATGAAAGTCAGGGTAACTCATCTCTTGTCCAAAATTGAAAGGTTAAAATAGAGGAATAAGGGTATCGTCAAAAGGAACAGGCAACTACAGAAGACAGCCAGAAAGCATATTATAATCAACCGAGTCCTCAAGAAAGAAATTAGAAATCTGAAGAAACAGGAGAGGTTACAAATGTTGGTTGCAGCTACTGCAACCCTCTGATTGCTATCAGTCTTTGACTTTTTGTTGCCTGAGGACAGGCAAAGACTTCAGTTTGGGGGTATGTTGGTCTCCAGTTTTGATCATGTTTTGCCTATATTATATCGCAAAGACTTCCATTTCCATACCCAGTACCACCCCTTTTGGCCTTACTATGACACACTTGATATCTCTTTACCACTCAATGGGGTTACCCAAGGTATTTTTACGTTTCAAGTTATTTTTATGTATTTTGATGCTTTAAATTAATATTGAAACTAATATGGCTTGAGTTAGGTACTATTTCTATTTTAAAACAGGATTTGCCAGTACCAGGTACCAACTCGTACCCCGTGGAGATACCAACGAAGTTGCTGAAGATTCGCGCGTTATGGCCAGAAGGGGAGACAGTGTGAAATACATGACAGATGGAGTCATCGCTCACATGATGATTGAAGGCACAATGATAGAACTGAGTCGTTAATATTTCATGATTCACACTTCGTGACACTATGTGTCACGAAGATGTGAAGATCGTTTTTAAAACTTGATTTCAAGCTATTTTCGGACCTGTGATCCGTTGGAATTAATGTATTTTTTCTTTAGACTGTTATGGAGGAGGATCTATATATAACCAGAGGAGCACTCCTAAGATACGGTTGGGTTATGTTATGTTATATCGTGAATACATGTTTCTGAATACAAACTACTGTTGCGTTGTGTTATTTCACTGTCATACAGTTTGAGCTATTTTCTTGGAATAAATGGAGTATGAAGTATACACAGTGGTTGCATATAATGACATAGTTAGTTCTGGTTCTTCCCTTCGACGTTGTACCTTTTGGTTGGGCCCGCCAAACAAGTGCAAGTCGTTGTTGTTCTTGCATTAAATTTAGATTATTTCAGTATCGTAGTAATTGCATGAATGTTAGTTTATGGAGTCTTGGAATTAACTGTTCAGAATATTGATTGATTATTCTTCAACTATATCATTTCCAGCTTATTAAATATCTGCTACGTTGATGAGTATTGAAGCATGGTTGATCCATGTAGAGTTTAGAGCATGAGCTAGGTCTGTTTCGATTCCAGTTTTCAATCTGACCATAACTTAGAGTTTGAATGTACTTTTCCTTGTTAGATAGTGAGGCCACTATGTTTTGTTAGATAGTTAGGTTGTAACTAACTTAGAGGAAGCTTCCGGTACCAGTAGGGTAAGTAGGATATTTCTCTATTTTTGCTGTAGACAGATTTAGATTTACTCTCGATATTTAGATTAAAAGAGTTTTAGGAAATAACCTTTCTGTTATGGCTTAGATAGAAATGGTGATGATAGATGATTAAAGGTAGTGGTAAACAGTTTTGTGAACTTACATTAGAATAGAAATAGAAKCATCTGCACTTAGGCATAGGACTGTTTTMTGTTGATGAATTACATAGAAAACRATAAGTTTCAAGGTAGTCATTAGGATTCAGTTTCTCAGAGTGAGTTTATGTTTTCTTTTAAGAATAGTCTTTAGATAGGAATTAGCTTACCCGCACATACAGTGTAGCAGCTCAAAGTTTACTTACCCTGGTTTGACAATTTAGTGTTTCAGGTCATTTAAATCTTCAATTTAGCAGCCTGACAATACATTAGGGTCATAAAAAGGGAGCTAAAAGCAGAAGCCTCAGCCATCAACATCATTGATCCATAGAAGTAAAGAATGGAGTCTCAAATTTTGAAAAACTTTGGGTTTGTTTCAGTTGCATGAGGACATGCAATGGTTTTGGCATGGGGGAATGTTGAGCCTCTAAATTGACATCCACACTACCCTATTATACTCCTCATCTATACCTTTTTGGATTACCTAAGCTTGGATAAATGACAAAGAACACTACCATTATCCATTGATGAGTTCATAAGGTAAAGTATAATTAATTCATGCATTTTTGTGGTTTATTGTGCTAGGAGACTAAATGTTTCATGTGCTAATGTTTTAATTTTCCATGTGTAACCTTTGACCTCTAGATGAGTCTAGCCTTTATGTACCATCTCATCCATCTGGTACTTATGCGCCAGATTTCCACTGTCCGAATCCGGTACCAAGCGCACCTTCCATTCAGATCCAGTACCGAACCATTCACTGTCGCGATCTGGTACCAACGGCCACAAACTGTTCTAGTCTGATACCAACCACTTGTGCATTTTTCTGATCCAGTACCATTTACCAAATCTCACCTGTCACGATCCAATACCAATGTAGGAAGAAAAATATACCAAGTTTAGCTCTAGATCGTCCCAAAGATAATTGTTGGATGTTTGTTGAATCATTAAAGCTCTAGCAAGTTTATGATAAGATTGTTTGTTTATTGCTTCATCATCATACACTTCGTGTCATGAGGATGAAGCTTAAAATATGTGACCGAATATATAAATTTGACAATTGATTGATTTGCTAAATATTTCACCTCCATGTGTTTCACGACTAAGACTGTTTAAATAGTCATGACAAGGATGGTGGAGGTAGTAGAGAGTTAGTATAATCCAGCATGTGAAGCAACGTTACATATTGTAGAACATATTCTGAGTTGAATTTTAATAGAAGGATGTCATTTATTTCCATGTCTTGATCGCTTATGAATGAATGTGAGTTAAGTTGTTAGCATAGTTTAATTCTATGTCTTGAAGTTTGGGTAAGAGTAATGTGTGGATCGAAAGCAAGCTTACTGTAAATTTCAGTTGCTGACCTGTTGAAGTGGCAAGGGCCCACCACCCAACAAAGTTCAGCATCCTTATAGATTAGTGTTAGTAGTTGATTTCAATAGTATAAATGTTAGACTAGCTGAAGATTTGACCCTTTCAGAGGATAACAGTATAGTTCAGTTTAGGTTTCGATTGTTTAGAGATATTTACTTACTCTGTTTTTCATATGCTCTGTTTTTGTTTTTATGAATTTGATTTTGTTTCATGGACATGAATGTTGGCAGTAGTAGTCAGACATAATTGATGGAGAACTAGTGAAGTTTACAACAGCACATTGTGAACCACATCATACTCAGTATATTGAATATTGAACTTCCCATACTATGTCTCGATGATTGATAAGTGATGATTGATGTGTGATTTCCCTTTCAGAAGAATGATTGCATAGTTAGCTTTTCGAGTTAGATAGAAGAGTTGATCTATCAAAAGAATTCCATCTCATACTTGCATGTTCCATAATGGAGTAGATAGCCTCACTGTGAAAGACAACCATGTTTTGTTTTGCTAGTTTGACTTATTTTCAGCATGCATAATCTAGAATAGTTATATACTCATGAAATTAGAATTATCTTTCTTACTGGTGTCTTGCAACTATGTTGATTACGAATCCCAGATTGACAATTAATGAGTGCATTATAATAAACATATAAGTAGCACAACACTATGTGTCATTTTTTTTTTTCCAATTTTGAATTTAAGTATACAAGGAAATGAAGGGAAATTTCATGATGCAAGAGAAGAAAATGATTTACACCTTTTCAGAAATGTGTTTTGGATCGTGGAGGTGACCACACTTCAAACCTGCATTTTTCAAAGACATTAAAAGGTTAAATGACTGAATAATAGCTAAACATCTATGACCACTCATATTGCTCGATTATGTCATCACTCTATGATTTCAATGTTCAACTTGTTACATCTGCATTCTCAATCAAGGTATTTAGCATGTTTATGCATGGAAACAATTCCTCTTTGTATCTCACGTTGTGGAATCACAAGACTTTAACATTGAAATCCTTGGGTTCCTATCCTTGTCTTATTTTTCTGCTCACAATGATTTGTGGAAGGTTCAACATCATTGTACATATCATAAAGGAATGAATAAGTAGGCTTTGAGGCAATGTTGAGTAGAAACACCATGTCCATGACACAATGAAAATAATGGTAATGCTCTTTGTCATGTGAGACACAATGAAACATGTCACAAGACTTTAAAAGTTTCATATATCATGTCACAAGATTTTGGAAGTTGCATCATTAAGAGAAGCTGAAATTATCATTAAGTGTATAACAAAATTACATTCACAGATATATACAAGCCATAAAAATAGCCTTGTGTATATTATCAACTATATAATGTACATCTAACTGTCTTATAAAATTATTACATGACATCATGAATTTCTTTTAGTCTTTTTTTTTTCCCAGTTCTTAAGCAAATCATTCATGTCCATGTCTTCGTTTACTGGGTTATCTTCAACAGATGATGTTGTTTCAGTCCTTTCATGCTGAGTACGTCTGGTCTCATACCCATGGCGTGGATGTTGTTGTGAGGGGCCATCACCTAAACAAATAAAAAATATTAAATTTATATGATCAATTTTTAAATATCATTGAAGTAGTTCATTAATATTAAAAAAAAAAATCTGCAATGTAATTATTTACCTAGTCCTCTAGTCAGCACTGTTGGAATGGTTGTCGGCCTGTTCGCCTAATCTTCAGGTTGAGGATGATCATCTATGACATTCTCTGCCATTGAAATGCCAAAATTTATAATTACATTAGTATATGATTAATATATAGATATTTTACCGTCGTGGGCCTTAGTCACAGGAACATCTTGGGGCTGCACCTCACTGGGATGGGGTTGTTGGGGAGCACCATGATAT
Organism: Picea engelmannii; assembly: GCA_009831015.1. Taxonomy (NCBI): domain Eukaryota; kingdom Viridiplantae; phylum Streptophyta; class Pinopsida; order Pinales; family Pinaceae; genus Picea; species Picea engelmannii. The sequence goes on along the minus strand of ML792773.1, from coordinate 325,534 downwards.
TTTGGTTGTGTTTCACTATCAACACTCTATTGTTCAGTACTAATGGTTTCGTTGACAATGTTTCTCCCTTGATTAAAACAAAGTAAGACATTAAATTATGGATGATATCAAACATTTATGTATTTTATAAGTAACGAAAGGTTAATGTGAACTGGTTTTTATTTACCTTATCCTGCAAATTGGATCTTGGGGTCTGCCCCATGATTTTCCTACAATCAACCACGAATTTATAATCGTACTTGTAACCAAGTTGGAGGTTTTCCTCCGTGGTTTTAGTTCTGAATTCGTCACCCTGCATTGCATAAGGGTATGGTTTTTTAATGTTTTTGGCTGCAATTACCTTAAAGTTGTAAGGTGATACAAATAATATTCTTAAGATGTTTGGGTATTTACGATTCGTGACTGTAACCTTGAGTATCCGCCCTAGCCTATCTTGTGTTGGCCATGTTTGGAAATCCTTGCTTTGGTTTCCTTCGAAGTGTCAAACAACCTATCATCAAAATTTTCAAGTATGTTATATATAACCATACTTTTATTTAGATCTAAAGAAAAATAAAGCTAGTATTGAATTCAAAAAATTGTAATTTACCTTGGTGCACTAGTTATTTGTTCTCCTGTTTTTTCAAAATCTTCTCTTTTGCATCATCAATGATCACCTTCCACTCCCTCTCTGTAATTGATGGAGGACGCTCATACCTAGGATTTCTTGCCAAGCTTCATCTATAAACATCCCAGACATATTTTAAATATTCACCCTCTGCAGATGTGACCACTTTTGTATTGAACGTGTCTACACCAAAGAGGCCTTCAAGATAATCCATAAGTTCCTTTTTGAGGTTGGAATTGTGGAAATTCCACCTCATGCACAAGGCCTTGCTCTCTACATGCCTATAAAAAAGGTCGTTTCCTACACACAAAAAGATATGATCATTAATTTAAAATTAATAATCTAGATGATTTATGTATGAGGAAAACATTAAACGATTAAAATATGAATTAAAACTACCTAGGAGTCTTTATTGTTTTAATGGAAGTCCATTGTCGTCGACCAAAAATGTGCACAAAAGGGTCCACGTGCTTGTCACATGTCTAGCTCCAGGAAATTCAACCATCTCAACCACATCACTATGATCCTCCTCTTTGCCACCATCTCTAGACTCTGATCGAGGTGTGGATGCATGTCAGTGCATGTCATGGATCCTATCTAAATGAGGTGTGGAAGATGGAGAAGCAAATAATGTTGTAGCAGTTGTATGACCGCTCGCATCAGGACTCTGTAGCGTCTCTATAACACCACTACTACCAACCCCGAGCTGAACAGGCTCCAAATATTCCTTTATAAAAAAAGAAAATGATTTTTCGTGAGATAATGTAAAAGTTAAAGAACAAAGTATCATAATTGAACATATGAGTGCATTAAAAAAAAATTTAAATTATGGTTATTACCTTATATGTGTTAAGTTGTGACATAAGGAGCTTGATCCTTTCTTTGACGTCTAGAGTTTGTTCTGGACGATCTAACAAGCTAACAAGTTCCTTGTTAGCTTTAATGATATTTTTTTTAATAAGAGGATCGGATCAATGCAAGAATAAAACCCCTCCTCATTGGCGGAATCATGATCCACATGGCCTGCTGACTACATATAATTTTCATAAAAAACAATGTTATTTCAATAAAATTATATAAGCAAATAATAAAAACAACTTAAAATGAAAGTGGAAATTGATAATCATTTACATGTTCTGGGGCTGGCCCTTTTCCATGATCATCCTGCCACATTAAAATATAATTAGAACCCCCAAATATTTAAAAATTTGTTAATGATAACAAAAAAACAATGTTAAAGATAATATTTACAACAATGTTAAACATAATAAAATATATATAATGCAATAAGTAGAGGTTTATTAAAGAGGTGGTACATAAGAACCTGCACACTATTAGTCAATGTTTCTATTCTATTCAAATGGTAATCCACTAATAAATCTTCCCTGAGAGCTATCTTTTTTATTATGCACAGGACTACCCAATTCTCTTCACGTCCCTCATATATGCAATTCGGTTGTTTGTTTGTTGTCTCGGGTCGTGTGTTGTTTATAAACCTTGTGATATTGCTGGAAGCTTTAGGCCTTCCATCAATATAAATAGTCGCTCCCTTATTTTTATCCTTGTTTATTAGTTGTATATAATTTGCGGCGAGTGCATATATCTGCATACTTTGCATGTACCAGACCAGTCACATCCAATCATTATAATTGTAACACGGTCCGACATAGTCCATCAATTCAGTTATTGTATTGTATTTTACAATTATTCCATCCATGGAAAATATCCCCAAGCCATGCAGGGAGGATGGTGCAATGCGACATATCCTATTGTTGATAACAAAGTCAACATCTATAGGAGGTAGTTCCTTAGGTACCCATTGCTTCACCAGATGCTTATACCTGAGTGGAACATCTATGTCTCCTATGTTATCCTCATCATAAGAGCATGATCCTCCTTCGGCAAGAAAAAATTTCATGCATCTACAAAATTTTATTCTGACTTTTTCACCTCTAGTCCTTATTTGCTTATCATATCTACTAGATGCAGTCACATTTCCGGCCTCTATTTGTCCTAAGATTTCCTCACTCGATGAAGAAATATCTAACAGGTACCTATTTGGTTGTACCTTCAGTTGCATGTGCACGTGTTGTTAGTTAGTAGTCCATCATCATATTCATAGTTCTAAATAAAAAAAATTATATCTTTAGTTTTGGATGCACAATTAGACTAGGGTGCAATTACCAATATTATTGGTCAACCACCTAATTTAATGTGATATCCCTATTGATTTTGGACATATTAAGGACATATTAAAAATGTCAAAACACTAAGGACATGATAAATTTATCATATGGATCTAAGAAAAAAATAGTATTAAGGTTGTTGTTTGTTGGATTTGCGCAAAGTGAACCTAAACAAAAAATTCTCACTTGAACTTGAGCAATGCCATGACTTCTAGAAATGGTATAGAAAATATAAATACTAGACTAGGATAACCCAACTAGGCACCCTCTACTCAAGGAAGAGGAACCACATGACACAAAACACCTCTAATTTTTGCAAACCCCATGTGTTGCATTGTCAACTCCCACAAGGCCATCCTAAACCCCAATACTATAGGGAAACAATAAAAGTTTTGTAGGAATCAAAGAAACCTAGGGTTGAACATGGGACATAACAACATGAAACCCATATCACATAAAAAAAAGAAAACACACAAGGGTAGATCCAAACCAAAAAACATGTTAACAAGAAAAACACATACTTTTCTATGTGCTAAAGACCAACTCGAAGAGAAAACACATATGGAAAAATCCAATTTGAAGAACATTGTCACAAGGAAAACACATCCCTTTCTATGTGCCAAATACCAACAATTCCAACCAATCTACCAGTGTATGCAAGAGGTAGCAATGAAACTACCCACAATACTATGGAAAAACAACCCTCCATGAAATGTTTTACCACACATCGACAACCACTACAAAACACCATAATCGAGACCAAACCCAAGAGAGGAATGAAAAACATGGAATAACAACGAAATTCCAAAATGCACCGTGATCACCAAGACAACCACAACAAAAAACCATAATCGAGACCATAAGCATGAAACCCATGGGAAACATAGAGCACCCACAAAATTTTAGGCTATGCCACAATGAGAACAATTCATGGCCCACTAAATTCTATAGTACACCATGATCTCTAAGAAAACCACGACCAATCACCATATTAGAGACCAGATATAGAAAAATCCATAGTGCACCACAACGACCAAGATAACCACAACCATATATCATAGTTTATAATACATCTAAAAAACCCATGACAATAACACACCACCCACCAAATTCTAGGCTACACCATGACAAGCACGGACCACCAAATCCCAAAAACAACAAAAACACATGCTAAACCATATTGCATGATAAACCTATGGAATTAAATAAGGACTTAAGGGTGGCAAGGGAAGTGGTGGTAAGATAGTATAAAAAATAAGGTGAAACACATTCCCTTAAACCCTACCTCCCCATCATCTTAAAAAATGACCCCACCATTACATACTTAGCACCTTAGGACCTCCCTCTCATAAACTGACAATACAAATGGAGGTCACGACTAGGGATTTTATGCCAGACCTAAACGTTATTCATAAGGATATTATGATGAAATTGTTCATTTGTACATTTAGATCAATTGCAACACATTAATGTATCAACTCCATCGCAATAAGGACGTGTGAGAATAGATCAAACCATTTATCATCGCACACGAGAATGAAGAAGTGAGGGAACTCAAATTTGAACTTATAATTCCCTATTCAAATGATGGTCCTCTACATGCAAAATTGGGCTATGAGAAGTCTCGAATGGAAAATATGCATCTCCAACATGGTAGTGAACAATATTGTAGGCATGGCATAATGGCATAATGTTGAATAGCTAAAATGTGGATGCACAAGTAGAAATGGTAGGTGATGACATGGTAGTCAGGGTTAAACAAGGAGAAGGCAACATTGCACTCTTGTGTCTCAATCTTCAAAGATTCAAGGTTTTTAACAAGGAGGAACACCATCAAGTTTATACCTTTAAATGCCTTGGTAAAAACTTACCTTGGACACTTGAACCTCATATGTCATCAATTCAATTCATTTAGAAGGATTCATTATCTTTTGTTCGTGATGTATTCTAGCAGGTATACCCTATATTCCCATCATTGTTTCAAAGTTTGGAAAACAAGACTTCGAGGCTCAACAAACAAAGAAGATGCATCGGTCATACATGTTGATATTGAGAGGGGGGTGAATCAGTATCAAGTACAATTTAAAACCTTTTTCAACTTATACTTAAACCATTCAACTATATCCAATGAGCAATGAACAATAATACACGAGCTACACCAATACACCACAATACACCATGCACAATATATGAGAAATAATCAATAGTTATTGTTCAAGGGAAGTAATGACTTCCAAAGGTAGCTACAGCTTCCAAATGTAAATGGAGGGATAAACCTCCAAGAGGAAGATACAATCCTCCAATATCAAGAGAGATTTGAACTCTCCATCCTTGCCCCTTCCTTCCACCCAAGAATATATGAGAGATAATAAAACTTTACATTAAATCATCACCATCAACCAATCATCACATAGAACCTGATAATGTTTCCTGAGACTTCCTCAATTTTTGCAATTCTTCAATTCTTGGAGTACTCTGATCCTGTAGATAATATTACTCAATGTATTCTCTGAAACTCCTCCAATTTTCACTCCTTGAATCGTCCCCAAAAAGAGGTTATAGAAAGAATGATAGACTTTATTCAATTATGGTCTATTCAGGAGAGTGAACTTGCACAGAATGCCCCACGCTCAATAATTAACATCCGATTCTAAAACATGCACACAAGAAACTAAAGTATGTACTCTTTCCAATGAAATTTTTTCCACTTCATTTGGATTCTCTATGAAGAAGTTATGATTGTTTTACCCGGAACAACTGTTTATTGACTAGCTTCAGGACTGGTCACAAACCCTATCTTCCATAGAGTGTCTCTCCATAATTATAGCGAATCAAGAGCTGAAATTTTTACCAAAGGTACCTTGATATGTATTCTCAATACCATAGCTATTTCACGATCTGAATCATTCTAGAAAAAAAATTAT
>ML792773.1:204873-251951 GCA_009831015.1 Picea engelmannii | reverse complement strand
ACCGGTTTCTTTCTCAATTTGTTAAAAATTATTTTATCCAAAATAAGATTTTGTTAAAAAAAAAAAAAAAAAAGTTATTTTGTTACAAAGTCATTTTTGAAATTATATCTGAGGTATTCTGGTTTTACATTGTTGTAAAGTTTCCTTTAATTTCCTCAGTTTTATCTTGTTGAAAAAAAAAACTTTTTGTCAGAGTTGAAGCGATCTTGTATTGATTTCGAAAATTATTAAACAATTGAAGTCAGTTAGGTCAGTCTTCATGATTTTTCTCTCTGACTAAAAATGGTTAAATTTGAGATTAATTATGTATATCTTAAGTTGTTTAATAGTTTTTCTGAACTTTTCAGCTTGCTCAAAAGAAGATCCCTTGAAAATGTTTTCCCTTTTTTCTCCACAGACTAAGGAAATTTTGAAGGTTGAGAACAATTGGTCTAGAATAATCAAAAACAAGTTGACAAACCATTTACATAAAATTTTACATAGATCACCAACCCTGATATATTAAGTATCACTGATTGCCCCCGCTTCGTAAGCATGAGCTAACTATAAGACAGATGGTGAAAGGAAATTCATAATTGATTGCCCCCATCTAGTCCTACAGACGATGAAAGGAAATTCATTTAAATGATTGCCCTCGTCTAAAAATAAAAAAATAGATAACTTCACCGAGGTACTGAATAGGCCTGTTGGCAGTGAAGCAATATCTAAACATAAAATTAGCATTCGAAGCGGTGAAAGGAAATTCAGTAAAAAGGGACAGATAACTTCACCGGGGTACTGAACAGGCCTGCTGGCAGTGAAGCAATATCTGAGGTATCTGTAAGGTTGTCATACTTATCTATAACTCTATTCTGGTTATCAATTTTTCAAAAAACTGGATATTCATCTTAGGTCAAATGGAGCTTCCCAGTTTTAAATTGATGAATTTTATTTCGATTGATGCAAGCTGAAATTTTCAATAATCCGTTGAGCTTCTAAAGATTGTTCTAAACATCTCAATACTAACTCAATTTTGGAATGAGAAGGAAAATTTTGAAGAAGACTGTAGCTGGATTTCAAATAAGTGAAAAGTTTTGTAAAAGGTTTACAAAAACTTTATCTTTTCTCTTTTCTTACTCCTTGAACAGTTTATCAGAGATAAACACTTGACCCCATCACCCAATAAAGGCACTGAGTCTGCATGTTCTCCTCATCCCGAAGGGAGACGAGGTCCCCAGTTGGAGCCTATGTTGAAACATATATTGAATTTTTGACATGGAGGATAAAAATTTTATTTTTTATTTTTGAGTCTTTGTATTTTATAAATTTCCTAAAGCCAAAATTTTCATCTTCGACTAATTCACGATTCCTTTATGGTTCATTTTTGGACAAAGAATGATAAAACTCTAAACAAATATAAGTTTTATTTGGAAAAATCTTTTAAAACGGACTTTGATTTCAAACTTAAGGAATTTTAATATATTCGGGATATCGGGATTCAGAGTTTTGAATGAACAAATATTCAACACAAATTAAACAGCGAAATCCCGATTCTCGATTTCCCGATACACTAATCCTTAATTAAAACATCATTTACTTAAATCAGATTTTAAAAGGGTTTAAACCCTAAGTTAATCCCATCGCAAATCGGGATTCGCGATTTTGTGAAAACAAAGAAACTCGTCATCGCATTTTCCGATTCCCGATTTCCCGATACATTAATCCTTAATTGAAGTTTGGAACTAAGTTAATTACTACTAAGTATGATTAAGAGTAAATAATCATATCGGGATATCAGAATTCGCGGTTTTGTGAGCAACAGTTTTCATGACTTTGAATTTCCCGATTTCTCGACCCCCGATTTCCCGATTAATGAAATCTCGAAAAAGTTTAATCTAGATTAATTAAGATAATTAAAATGTTTTAACTTAAATAATACATCGCAATTTCGGCAATCGGGGTTCTTAATTGACTTGTTTCCTTGACATCAAAAGTTCTGAAACTCCGATACAAGTGTTCGTAATTTTAAATCAAGATTAACATTAATTAATCATTCGAATAAATAAGGTTTATTGTTAAAGTTTTGATAAATGATCTTTAATGCGGCATTATCCAATTTGGAAAGTTTTCGAATACACTGAGAAAGCTCAGGTACAAACATTAAATGCGTATATTCAGGGATATCTTTTGCATTAATTTCATAACAAAGGTACAAATCTCGATGATTTTATGATATATTCAAAGTAAATTTTGAAACGTTTACATTATCATTTCGAAGTTAAATTTCTCTCTGTCACAGGTTTCCAAGTGAACACAGAGCTATGGCACCAAAAAAGGCTTCGAAGAAAAATGAAGAGCAACCAGAAGGCGATATTATTTCCGATAATATTGCAGCTGGGGTAGTACACTCTGTCAAATCATGGGCTGCAATTGCAGAAAAATTTGAGGATGAACTTAAATATCCAGACACTGGTGCAGAAAACCATCTCTGAGATATCGCCGAGACTGAGCTTCATAAGGTTGTTGCGCACCCGAGACTGGTTTCATATACTGATATGATCACCTGGGCACTGGATAAAGTAGACGTTCCGACCATAAGTATTCTGAACGAACAAGGAGTTGTCATCGGCTCATTCATACCTGAACATATCCAAGTAATGTATAAGCTCTCACCCAATTATAGACATACTTATAATACTAAGTTTGTAGCTGCATTTCAAAGAAAAGAGTGCGTTGAACGTGGCCAAACATACCCTGACATGATAAGAGGATGGTCCAGAGATGAAAACAGGTTTAGATCTAATGAACATGGAATTTATGCCACGACTTCCTTAAATGAATATATGGTGTATTTAGGGATGATGTTATGTAGACTTTTTGGGAGAAAGGATCCTTTTCATTTTAATGTAGACTGGACACCTTTCTTAGAGGAAGTTTCAGAGGGATGCAGTTTCAATTGGCACAAAATTCTATCAGATAACCTAACATCAGAGGTTATAAATTACAAAGCAGCTAGGTCAAAAGGACAGCCAGTGTCTTTTTATATGTCAGCCTATATAATGGATGCCATTTGCTTTAAGACTCCTTTCCCACTTATGAATTGGAATTGGAATGTTTCTTGTCCAGAGCCCATTCATAAATACCATTCAGCTCTTTGGGAAGAAAATGCAAAAAATGCTTTTTATGAGGTTTGTCATTATGTAATTATCCCTCTGCATAAATTATTCCTGGGATGTGACCCCCTCGTATTTCTAATACCATCATGGAAAACCTCAAAACAGTCGCTGACTGGTTCATTGAGGAAAAATTTTCTTATGTGAGGGTTTATGGTTGTACCATTCCGCCTCATGCACTCCCAAAATTTTTACCAGGCAGGTTAATATGCAGAGAAGTGGCTTACCAGCTAGTAAATGGTGGCATTGGGCTAGAATAAAAAGCTCAGCAAAAAAAGGCATGGCCATCTTTTCCTGTTTATCTAGGAAAATTTGTTTTATTAAACATAGGCCATTCTAAGGCAGAAGTTGAATCAATGGACGAAGTAAAGTTAGTAAATATAGACTTCAGGAAACACGACCCATATCAGATAATCAGTCGACATTTCACACAATGTGGTTTGAAAGCATATGAACATGAAGTCTTTGTTTACGATGATGTTTTTAGAAATGCTAAATCTTATGAGGAAGTTCAGAGCAAAGTGCAAACCTTGTCACCTGATGCACAGGTGGGGTTTGCATCTTTTCAAAGAAATAGAAGGCAATCTCTGCCAAAGATTTTACAAGGCGAAATTCCAGCACAAGGGCAAGAAACAATTCCTCCAGGGTTTGAAACCATTCTTCAGTATAATGCAGGTGACAAAGATAAATTGGAAGAGTCTAAAATACCTCCTCAGAATACAGAGGACTCTCAGACTAAAGAAACACAGACAGAAAAGGGAAAAGGTATAGAAGCAAACCCAATAGACCTTGATGATATTCCAGAAAATGTTGGGGGAACAGCTTCACAGGAACTGGGTAGTCCTATGACAGCATTGACTCCACTTCAGTCAACTTTTGGAATCCCTCATGAAGGGGCCTTATATGTAAGTGATTTAGAGCCGATCACCAAAGATGAAATTCCTTCATCTGATTATTTTTTCAGTAAAAAATGAAGAGTTGTCTTAAAACAGGAATTACATCCTATAGGATAAAGAATGGTCAAAAAACATAAAATTATCATTGATGGAAAGAAATTAAATGAAGGATAATTTTCTACAGAATTAGCAGGAACCATGGGTGCCATAGCATCAGCCAACATGTACTCTGTAGGAAATCTAATCACTATGATAGAACAAAAGGATCGGGAAATAACGCAGCTGCAGGACAGATCAAAGGAGAATGAAAAAATGATTGGCTGGGGAATACAAAAATGTCTAGAACAGGCTAGACTCAAAGACGTCCAAGAAATCCAAAAGTTAAATGAAAATTTGGATGAGGCAAAAAACAGGATACAGGTTACCCAAGAACAAGTGCAAAAGTTGGGCAATGAAAATAAACCTCTGCGGGATAAAATCATTTCGATTACTAATTAAGTGATTGAAATGGAACATTTCAAGACTAAAGCATCAGAGATATATGTAAATATTGAGGAAGAACAACAAAAGATATTCTGTAATCTGGAGATCATCCAGAATTATTTTCAAGAATCCAAGAGGTCTATGGAAAAGGTAGTGCAAAAAGAAAAAGAAGCTAAAGCAGCAAGGAATTCCTTCCAAAAAATAATAACTTCTTTACAAAAAGAAGAAACTGGAAAATCACAGAAATTATCCATTTAAGAGCAGTTGAAAGGAGATGTAATGTTAAAAGTTTGGGAAACAAGATTAGAAGGATATAAAAGAATTACAAAGGGAGTCAATGAAGATTGTCAAAAGATCTTTGATTTTATAGAAAAAGATTCAGTATATATCGGAACAGATGGCCTTTCCGAGTTGCTAGGAGAAATCGACATTAACAGGTATCAACTGAAAACAAAAGAAGAACTTGAAGAAAAGAAAGCAGAAATTTCTAATATCAGAGTGGTCAACATGGAAGAAATTGACAAGTGGATGATAACTTCCAATTCAAAATTGGAGAAAGTTAAATTCACCGAGAAAACAATAGGAAGCCAACTGCCAGGCTTACAAATAAGTTTCTTCTCTTTTGAAGAAAACGAAGTACCAGAGGCTCCTAAAGTCTTGGTGAACTTTTTAGAGAAATATGTTCAATACATGGAAGCAGATAAAGAAAGTTCTTCAATACAAATTTAAAAAAAAATTGTAAATACTTTTATTTTCATAGTTTTGAAATAAATTGTAAACGGTTGACATTAGTTTATGCAACTGGAATATTAGGAATTTGGTTAGTTACCAACGAAAGACTTTGATAGAAATGTATAAATATAGTTTCGAGAGGCAAAAACAGGGCTTCAGAAATTTTAGAGAAAGCCAATTTTTGTAATATCAACTTTGAAGTTTATGGGAATATAAACTGCAACAAGATTCTGGATCCTGCAATTTCATGACTATGTTTCTTACCCTATTCATCATGATTTGTTAAATCTTCCTCTTAATGCGTGTTTCTAGCAAGTAAATCAATTTGATGTTATATGCATTGTCATTTATCGTTTCAAATTGGTTTGGATGTTGAATGTATTACAGTTTTTCCTCTGAGATTACTTTAGTAATTTTAAGACCTGTAAACATTATGTTCCTTAATATTTCTTTTTGTTAGAAATCATGTTTCTCTTTCATTTATTGTTAATTGAAATATAAGATTCTTTCCAGATAAAAGCCTTATATTTCTCTGTGTTGTGTTTCATTGTTTACAATTTCAAAATTGTCACAAAACCAGGAAACGGCCTTGATTGTGTTTTTACATTACTATTTAAATTTTAAAGTTGTTTCATTAATATCATCTCTAAAAATCTGAAGTGACCAACCGATAAAAACCCTCTTAAAAAATCCTTTAAAAAATCTCCTATCACCCATGATAGTCCCTAGTGGTAGACAACCAAACGTAGAACCTGGTCTTCAGGATCAAACCAGCATTGCCCTAAACTTATTTAATACCATCCTTCAAACTACAACCAATAGGGCTGAGTTAGAAAGATCGTGGGCAGCCATCGAACGTGACATTAGCATCCAAGAGCAACGGGAAGCAAGACAGAGACAGTTGAGAAACTGAATCTGATCTAGGCTTTCTTTGTTTCTTTACTTTTAAAGTCTCATCATAAGAATCTTTATTCGGATGCCTTGACGGTATGTTTTAGAGCCTTAAAACATAAACTCAGGAACAACAGTCAACATTATGTGCTCCCTCTTTATTGACATCTAAGGAGGAATGTTATTGTTGATAACAAAAATAGGCCACACTGAGTAAATAGACCTAAGCTCTATGAATGGATTAACACCGTGAACTACCAATGAAATCCTAACATTACGAGGTTCATCTTTGAAATCTACTCATTTTTCCTCAATTTCCCTAAATGCAGAACCATCGGCAGACATTCAAAGAACACCATCTCCACTTATGTTATGTGCATGGCAATCCATAAATTGTGCTATGCTTTCACACCTGAACAATCGCTGCAAATGTGGAATTATGAAAATATGACAAAGAACCTTTCGAGGCACCCTTTTTGTTACTTGATCGGTTTGATATCTACTGATAAGACATTGAGGACATTCGGTTTTCAAAGCATGTTGTCCATAATATATAATATGGTCATTAGGACATGCATCTATAGTTTGATAATCCATTCCAATGTCTTTCATAATGGCATGCAAACCTTGATATGTGCGAGGTAAAATATTTGAAGATGGTAACAAAAATTCACTTAACAATCTACAACATAACAAACAACTAGTTAATGTAAGAATATTAATCGTAAAAGTTGCATTCTTATTTTACACATTAATTAACACTAAAAACAAATATAAAAAAATCAACATTTATGTATAGTATGAGATGAAACATATTGCATACCTTAGTATATGTGTCATACAAGTGTTCGACAAATTATTCATAACCTTTAAATTCACTAGAAACTATGTAGCGGAGAGAAGAATTTCTCTTGATCCTTCATAAAGTTGTTTATTTTCCTTTTCTAATAGAGGCTCATCATAAATACCAGCATTTTCCCCATCCTCATCCGGCTGCGAAAACAAATCTTGGATCATTTGATTTGTCCCATCATCTTCTTCCATGGGATCATTAACTTGATTTGTCCCATCATCTTCTTCCATGAGATCCTCATTTGCTTGGTCATGATGATGTTCCTCAGTTTGTACAACATCATTTCTACTAATACTTGGTGTAATATTCTGTGGAAAGTTAGAGGGCAACTCTAACTTTATAATTACAAACAATCATGAAAAATTAGTGTATACTATAACAAACATTCAAACAATATATATATATATAATTGACAAAATAAAAAAAGATAATGAATATATAGCTAATTACCATGGGACGATATTCATTCAATCCACCATCAATGTTACCATATTTCCTACAATGTTTTGTAGTTGTTGCTATTAAAATTCTTACGGGACGTCTAAGGAAGCATTTTTTACAAGGACAATAACATCTACCATCACCCTTTTCACCTGCTTTACTTTTTTCCCCACCTCTAACAACATTCTGCGACATTTTTTCTACACAAAAATACCCTTTCGGAACCGTCGTTGTTATAGAAAGTTTGTCGCAACATATTTAAATTTTCAAATATTTATAGTCCAATTTTAGGTCACTATCGTCGCAATTGCGATGATATTGACCTAAAAAAAAAAAAAAAATCCACCTATTTATTTTAGGTCATTTTAATGGTCAATTTTAAGGTTAGGTGAGTCGTTGCTCTTGCGATGGGCATTGACCATAATATTTTAACCCTCCTATAAGAACAACTTGTAGAGAAGATATTTAGGAGTGAAAGAGAACAACCTGTAGAGAAGATATTTTAGGTTTTTCAACTATTGTAATTTAGGTTTTTCATGGGATTAAGTGAAATGAAACTAACATTCAATGCAACAATTTAATATTAAATGTAGCTAACTAAATAATATTTAGGAGAAAGTGGCAATGCAACCACTAGCAAGGAGAACATACCACCATTGCCACCAAAAATGACCATGAAATGGACCCTCCAAAGTCCCGCTCAAAGTGAAATGAATTTATGTATTTGAAAAAACTTTTTTACAAATATTTTTATTCACCAAATTTCATCTCATTTTTTAAATATCTCTGCCAATAAAGGAAATATGGAGATTCCTTGTGCCTGTTCTGACACCTTGAAGGTACAGGTTTTAGGGGATATATAAAAGTGGTTTCTATTTTTTCATCTTTGATGAATGACCAGTTTATGGGTGTCGAGTATTTTTTCATATTTTATCATTAACATGTTCATACAAAACATGTGTTTTTTTGTCTCCACGGTATGCTCATAGGAAATGCATCGATCGTTGGTCCCATAAAAAATGAGGAGATTCCAAATGTGAATTGTGCTTTCAAGTTTCATGAATTTTTATTTGGCCATGTTTTTATTCTTACTATCAACAATTTCATATATATATATATATATATATATATATATATATATATATAATTATTATCCTCCACTAATATTTTGAACTGGAAATGCATTCATGATTATTTTTTCTGAACTAAAATGTTGTGGATTTGAAATCCCAGGAATACAACGCGAGAAGGGTTGACCGAATTATGAGAGGCGATCTGGACATCCAGGTGAGTCAGGTAAGTACCAAAATTCTGACTCTATCCATGCTCAGGCCACCTATGTTTTGGCCCATGTTCCCACTGATATAATGATAATAGGGAATAATTTATACTTAATCTCTTCACACTATAGTTATATTCTCGAAAGGAAGTCCCTGAAATTTGAACAGGGATTCTATTTATCTTGTTGATATTGACATCCTTTTGTATGAGATGGTCAATGAAAATGGTTAGTGTAACCTAAAAGGAAGATTGAAAACATTATGGGTTAAAAAAAATTGATCAATGTATTGTCATATAATATGCATATCAATAAAAAATTAGTTAATTTACCAAAAGAATGAATTTATATATTTGCAAAAACAAATTATAAATATTTGTATTCACCAAATTTCATCTCGTTTTTTAAATATCTTTGTCTTTCATTAATAAAGGAAATATGGAGATTCCATGTGCCTGTTCTAGCACCTTGAAGGTACAGGGTTTAGGGGATAGATAAAAGTGGTTTATATTTTGTCATCTTTGATGAATGACAGGTTTATGGGTGTCGAGTATTTTGTCATATTTTATCATAAACATGTTCATACAAAACATGTGTTTTTTTGGCTACACAGTATGCTCACAGGAAATGCATTGAGCATTGGTCCCATCAAAAAGGAGGAGATTCCAAATGTGAATTATGTTGTCAGGTTTCATGACTTTTTATTGGGACATATTTTTATTCTTACTATCAACAATTTCATATTATCATTATTATCCTCCACTGATATTTTGAACTCGAAATGCATTCATAATTATTTTTTCTAAACTGAAATGTTGTGGATTTGAAATCGTAGGAATACAAGGCGAGAAGGGTTGATCGAATGCTGAGAGGAGATCTAGACATTCAAACGAGTCAGGTAAGTATCGAAATTCTGACTCTATCCATGCTCAGGCCACCTATGTTTTGGCCCTTGTTCCCACTGATATAATGATAATAGAGAATATTTTAGACTTAAGATCTTCACGCTATAGTTATATTCTCGAAAGGAAGTCTTTGAAATTTATTGACTAGGATTACCATTGTTAATTTATGGAGAGATGTTTATTTTTTTAATTAGGATTACCTATCAAATGGAGAGATGTTTATTTGTTATATTTAGGTCACTTTGTCGAAGACAGGAATAGTTATAATGAGTGTCTCTCTTGCGATGAAAACATGTTAGTGTCAATCTTGCAATGAAAACAAAGACAAAAGTTTGCTTCCGTCGATAGAGCGACGAATATGGGGCGTATTTAGATCAAAATTGAAAAATTGAACTTTTTCTATTGAAGTTTGCGACGAAATAGTACTTTCGTCGCAATATTTTCAATATGTAGTAGTGTGTTAAGCACCTGTTAATAATATGTATTCATTTCGTTCTGCTCATAAAATCTGGATCACCAAAAGAAACTCATCTCAGTGGAGGTCGTCAAGTGGTTGGCCTTGCCGAAAAAGCCACACCCGCAACCATACACCATCGGATGGCTCCGCCAAGGAAGCGATCTTTGTGTCGGCCAACAGTGTCACCTGTCCTATGACATCAATCCCTTCAAAGATGATGTATTGTGTGATGTTTCTCCCCTTGAAGTTTGTGATGTTATTTTGGGCCAACCTTATTTATGGAAATGTCATGTTTTATATGAGTATAAGCCTCACAGTGTTATTATTACCTTGGACATGAAATTTTACAGGATACCCGAGGTATTCCCACCTACTTCCATTTCTTTCATCTCTACAAAGCGATGCAGGAAGGTCATCTCTCAGAATGGGAAGTTTGTCTTCTTCGTGATTTTCTCTCAAGGTGAGCAGAAGGTTGCAGCCACATCCATGAAATCCATGGTCAAACTCTCTACACAGCAGAAGCAAGTGGATAAGGTCATGGAATAATACAAAGACATATTCTCCTCACCCACTGGGGTACCTCTACATTTCTAAGTCAAGCATTTAATAGATCTGATCCTCGATGCATCACTACCAATGGGATATTCTATTTCTAGTCTCTATTCGAAAATAAGGATATCAAGTGTTAGATCAAAGAACTACTCCAAACGGGGCACATCTGACCCAAATCATCACTGCATGGAAGCCCAATCGTGCTTGTGCAGAAGAAAGATGATACCTAACAACTTTGCATCGATTACTAGACCCTAAATAAAATCATAGTCAGGAATCAGTACCTGATTCCCTAAATTGATGATCTCCTTGACCAGATCAAGGGGGGAAAATACTTCAGTAAGATTGATATGAAGTCTGGATACCATCAGATCCCAATAGAGAAAACAGATGTATGGAAAATTGTCTTTAATTCCAAACAAGGTATTTTTGAATGGTTGGTCATGCCCTTTGGTTTGACGAATGCCCCAACAACTTTCATGGGGATGATGGACGATATATTTCATCCTTTCACCAATTATTTTGTGGTGGTGTATCTGGATGACATCCTCATCTACAACAAGAATTGGGTAGAACACTTGCATCATATTGAGCAGGTTTTGCACACTCTACAATAACACAAGGTATATGCAAATTTGGAAAAATGGTCCTTCAACATGGACAAGGTCCAATACCCAGGATACATTGTTGATGAGTATGGGGTGCATGTGGATCCAACCAAGATCTAGGTAATTCATAATTGGCCATCCCCAACAACACTCATTGAGCTTCAGAGTTTTTTAGGCCTTTCCAATTTATATTGTAGGTTCGTGTTAGGATTCTCCCATGTTGCATGGGCTCTTAGCCAAGTGACTAGGGGTGGTCGTAAGGAAAATTTCATGTGGGGCCTGTCACAACAACATGCGTTCGATGATTTGAAGAAGCACTTGTGCTCAACTCCAGTGCTCTCATTACCCGACCTACAACAACCCTTTGATATTGCCACAGATGCTTTAGACTATGTTGTGGGAGTAGTTCTCACTCAACATGGACACCCTATGGCCTATCATAGTGAGACACTATCAGATGTTGTCTGTAAGTACCCTAATTACAAAAAATAAATGTACTCCATTGTGCAAGCCTACCTCCAGTGGAGGCATTACATTCTTAGGAAAGAGAAAATCATCCACACTGATCATAAGCCATTGTAGTTCATGCAGACACAAGGGAAATTGCAGAATGAACACCATCAGAAGTGGTCCACATACTTGCAACAATTCCATCTCAACATCAATTATAAGACAAGAAGCACTAACCGCATTTTTTATAGCCTCAACCACCCCCCATTTGCAGCACTCACCACGGTGCTAGACTCCTGTGGCCATGAGACCTCCAAATGGCCCCAACTCTATGAGAGATATCCTGACTTCTCCTCCACCTACCAAAAGCTGGGGAAAACATAAATATCACTGATTTCCATATTTAGGATGGGATGTCGTGCCATTTGGACCATATATGTGTTCCATCAAATAGGCGAGCGAAACTAATTTTGAGAATCCCACTATAGTCACGTGGAAGGACACTTCAGCATCAAAAAGATAGTGTCAATGTTGCAACAACATTTATTTTCATTGAAACTTCGAAAATATGTCATCAAGTATATCAGGTCCTCCACTTCCTATGCCATTTCCAAACCAGCCATAAAGAAACAATAGATGTACATCCCTCTTCCTACTCCTGAAAGGCCCTAGGAATCCATATCGATGGACTACATGTCAGGCCTTCCATCAACCAAGTGGGGAAATGACTGTGTTTTTGTGGTGGTTGATCATTTTTCTAAAATGGAAATTCTGGCCTTCTGGAAGAAGAGTATCACAAAAGAGGCCACTGCCAAGCTCTTGTTTGAATGAGTGAGGGTAAATTTTGGGATACCACAAACCATCGTCTCATATTGAGACATTCAGTTTCTCAACACATTTGGGTCTATCCTTTGGTCATTGTTGGACACCAAGCTCATGAAATCCACTGCCTTCCACCCGCAAACGGATGGCCAAACTGAGGTCGTCAATCAGATGATCGTGCATATCCTGCGCATGTACAATTCCAAGCATCCCTGCACATGGGATGAGATTCTTCCCTATGTTCAGCACAGCTACAACAGAGACATACATAGCTCAACCAGCCACAAACCCTTTTAGGTGGGGTTGGGATTTCAACCATTGGGTCCCATGGATGTTGCACTACCCCTTGCAACCACCTAGGCAGACTCATCCCATGCTCAAACTAAAGCCAAAAAAGATACCCAGTTCATTGAGAGGATCCAGAACATCTGCCAATAGGTTCATGATATTTTACAAAAGTACAATTCCAAGTACAATCAGTGCCATGATCAACACCAGGTGCCACACACGTTTCAGGTGGGAGATAAAGTTTGGTTGCACTTGCAGAAAGAATTCATTACGGGTCCCCATTGGAATATTTTTCCACTCTGTTATGGACCTTACACCATCACCAAGGTTTTGGGTGAGAATGATTTTGAGCTCAACATTCCCCCCTTCCTTGGCTTTCATCTAGTATTTAATGTGGACTTCCTTTGGCCATATTTTCCACCACTATTGGACACCTCAGAGATAGAAGAAAAATTGACACCCACAGATCTCAACCCTAACTGCATGTAACATGAATCCACTGATCAGATCATGAAAACATGGGTCAAGGGCACTCGCCAATAGAGGATCCAAGTTTTCAAAGTAGGGCATCTCCTGCACTAGGGCAAGTGGCTCACCTGGGACCAAATTCAACATAAATTTCCTCATCTGAAGGGGGAACTCAATGCAATGGAGACCATTGGTTCCTAAGGGTGGATTATTGATCTAGGTGGATATCAATGTCCACCCACCTATTCCAACTATCCCACTTAGAGATTTCATCTTGGGAGTTTCAGTTTTCATATAGGCAGTTTTTTTCCTAGTTTTCGGGTCCTAAACTTCCTAGGTCGTTTTGAGACCTTAAACAAAAATTTTAGGGATATCCATAGTCAAACCATAGATGAAGTTAGATTTTGATAGCGTAATTTGTATTCCTTAGATAAACCTTTCAAACGAGCTATCGTGCACCTAAATTGGAGATCGTATGAAAAAGTTATGACCCCGAGAAGTTGATTACTAACTTACCCCAACGGGGCCCACATGACTTTTGACGCTTCATCTCCTTGGGTTAGGTTTTTGGATGTCTAGGGTTTTGGAATTCATGTTTGATGTAAAAAAGCCTTTGGATCCTCATTGTACTCATCTTCTTGAGAATGAGTGCAACTGTCACATCTCTGCTTAGAGATAAGCTACTACCATTCTAGCAAGCTTGTTTCAGTTTTCACTTTACAGTTTCAACATATTAATTTATTAATAGAAGAAAAAAAAAATTGTATCTCCGTTGTTGTTCATTGAATCTCTATGTTAATAATATTGATCTATGTTCATTTCGTTCTACTCATAAAATCCAGATCAAAGTTGGTGTGGCATATACCATTGTGATGAATCTGAGATATATGGTGGTGAGGTGGTCCTATGTCTGTGCAAGTGGACATTGTCATCCATCTATCTCTCGATACTCTATGTCTACAACCTGAGGACCTTGAGACATCATATTCTTAGTTATACCTAAGAAATGGGGGTAACATCTGACTCCTACTTGGGGACATGTACTCATTGTAGAGTGCATGAGAACCTCAACATCTCCTAGTTATACATGTGCCTACACTAAAACATAAAACCATGAAATATAGGGTGGTTCTACTCACCCTTTTTCCATATAATCAAAATTAGAATTTCAAAATTGACAACTAATCTAGAAAACAAAAGTTTGTGCCTGTTTAAAGAAAATTTATGTAATATGATGAAAACAATATGCAAGTAGAGAAAAATGAAACATGAGATGAAACTAACCTACTATGAGAAATCGAGTTGTAAATGCACGAAAACAATATGACCTACGTACTTTCCTGGGGCCCTGAATATTAGGTCCTAAAAGTGTCAGGTGAAGTCGTATAACCAGAGTAACCACCTGCTTAGAATTTCATCAAGGTATCTCCCCCTGTGCATTATCATGTAGTACAAGAAAGATAAATCGAGCATAAAATAGTCATAAGAATAAGTAAGCATGTAATTAATCATAGAAATAAACTCATGGAGATCGGTAGGCGAGAAAAAATCATGTGGTAGAGAATGGCCACAATCTTGATCAATCCATCTCTAAATCAAGCTACAATGTATAGGTGATGACTTGTCTTCATCCTCACTTAGAATATCACTACTCCCTGAAGGTTGAGAAAATATAAGAGATCCAAAGAAAACCTTATTATTTTCCAGAGAAGAGGAAGCGAGATAAGGGACGATCTTATGTCCTAAGAAGGATGCTTTTCCCACACCCAAAAGATGTTTCTACTTCATCTGCAAATATTTTCGAAGGGTCCTATGATGAAAACACTGATGCTTTGTGGTGTGAGTCTTTGAATTCTTTGGAATGACCACATACTGGTATTCGTCTAAATTTGGGGGAGAAGGTGGTTGAAAGTTTTCATAGAACAAATATGTATCCCCAATATGATATGAATCTCAATTCCCAAAGGATGACTTAAGATTACCCTAAGTATGTTGCGACAAGTCATCCTCGAATGGACAAAAAAAAATTGTAACCATATCATTATCAGGCTGCCAAACATCTGAATCACATATGCATGAAGACCAATCCTCTAAAGAAGAAAACTCAAACTCCTTTGCTTGAGAGCTACCTTCAACGTTTTAGATAGGATCTCCATAAAAAATAATGCAACCCACACCCCATCTACATTTCCCAACATGTATGAAATCATCAATATGTTGATCAACCATGTTAGAAGGGTCTTCCACAAGATCATTCATGCCACTTATGTTGATCATTTCTTCATATTCATGTGCAAGAGTAAAGTGAGGCATGATAACTTCAACTTCATCAAGCAAGATAATGGACACTGATGTCTCATCTAGGTCTTCATCATTGAGATCTTCTTGACAACTTTATTCATGGATCTATTCTTCCAACACTTTTTCTATAGTGCATGGATGATACTCTTCTTCAATTTTCCATTTCTCATTTATTGTCTCATTATCCACCGGAAAACCTTCTCTGTAAAGAGCATCTTTGAGCTCCTGGAAAGTATCTTGCAAATTCTGAGTAGTTGGTCAAAAATGCCTGAGAAAGTCTTCAATGAGATTTGTAGAAGATGGGATACTTTTCAGATCACATGAGTGTGCAAGACAACTCCTTTGACTTGATTCCAAAGAAGATACAAAAATTTTCATTAGCACATTTAAGCTTGAAGCATACTTCATATAATTAACGGCGTGGGTGACTGCTAGTGATAGATCAACTTTAAATTTAGGGCAACTTGCCCTCCACTCCGAAGATAAAAGATATGGATATCCAAGGATATTATGAACATCAATAGAAGGGTACACCTTATGGAATGCCCATGGTAAGTATCGTGACACTATGGTTCCATTACTTATCGTAATACCTTAATGGAGTCACCAGATGAACTTTATGAAAATCTCATCAAAACAAAAAATGGAACTTCCCTCAAATGGATTCGCCAGGCAAGCTAGGGATAACGACTTTGGGATGGAAGCTTGTCAAAGTGTCGTTAGGGAACAAAAGAGGATTCAAAATTGATCTGGATTATTTTTAGCACAAAATGAGAGTGAATATATAATAAGGCAATGCACAGAGATATCTTAGATATCCAATAATATAACATAAATGTATCATATATGCAACCATAAACATAGAGATACAGTAATACACAATTTTCTATTAATGAGCGAAAATGTGCAAAGACTGTAAAAATACAGAGTGAAAGACTTGCTAGAATGGTGGCAGCTTATCTCTGAGAAGATATGTGTCTGCTACTCGCATTCACAAGAAGATCATTTTACAATGAGGCTCCAAAGGAATTTTTATCATAAATAAAATCCAAAACCCTAACCCCGAAAGATGAAAAGCCAATTGTTTTGTGGACCCCATTTTGGGTAGTTTGGTGTATCAACTTCTCGGGGGCATAACTTTGGCATACAATCTTCGTTTGGGACGCTCGATATCTCGTTAGAAAGGTATCGTCGAGGAGATTCATTTAGGGGGATCAATTAGATATTTTGGCTATAATTGAGAAGCTCTATCCCAAAAAACATTCATTTAGGCCCTCAAAATGGCCCTGGTAGTTAAAAACTGCTAAAAATAGTAAATTACCAAAATTGCTAGAAAAACTGATTTGAGCCAATTGGAAAAGATGGGTGGTCACCGATATACACCTAGATCAATCCTCCCTCCTTAGAAAGCAATGGTATCCATTGCGTTGAGTGACTGAGGGAGAGGGAAAAGCGTTTGTTGAATTTGCATCTTGATGAGTTGTTTGCCTTGTTGGATAAGTTGTGTTGCTTAGATTGTTGAAGGTTGTCACAAACATGTGGCTGGAAGGGTTGGACATTTTTAACCAGTATGGATACATGAGATGCTTGTCTACAAAAGAAATATTTATACTTTGTTTTAACCTTGTCTACCTGCTTCTGTTGGATAGAAGGTGGTTGTGTCGAGGCTGTAGTGGTTGCAGTATCCTTTTGTTCACCTTTTGAACAAAGTGTGAAGAAGTTGAATTTTGTAGTATGAGATACTACCTTGCGACATTGTTTAGATGGGACAGTAGTTGGAACTACCTCTGGTATCCTATAGAGATGACCCCCCAGAGTAACAATGGAACTACGGGGTCGAGACTCATAGATAGCATGGCGCTTCCACATAAATGGTTGGCCCAAGAGAACATAAAAGACATTCAATGGGGAAACATCACATAATACCTCATCCTTGAAGGTTTGGATGCCATATGAAAATTGACACTGATGGCTAACATGAAGATATTGTACCTGGCGAAGCCACCCAATGTTGTATGGTTGCAGGTGTGGTGTTTTCGACAATCCCAACTATTTGAGGACCTCTGTTTAGATGAGGTTCTTCTGGATTTTGCTATCAACAATAAATTGTAGCGGGGTCCCCTTCACCCACATATGTGAATGAAAAAGGTGCTCCCCCTCTTCAGGATATGTGGGTTCTTCTAGTTGAATTGTTGCGGTCACAAAAATAAAAGTGGGGTATGTGTCGATGATCTGTCTTCTATCAATATTTTTTGAATCAGGTTTCGGCTCCTTGTCTTTGATCTCGACCACCAATGAATTTTTTGAGCGACATTCATTGGTGTTGTGCCAGAGAATTTTGTGGAAATCACACCATTTTTCGGTGTCCTTCTTTGTCTTCTCTTGACCCTTCTTTTCCTGTGGCTTGGATTGGTTTTTGGGAGACTATTTGTTAGGGTTGTCTTTATCATACTTTGGTTGTTGCATATTTTCATACCCAAACTCTTGTTTGTTCTGGTGCTTAAATTTTTTCTCGATTTTAATAGCATATCGATAAGCAGCACTGAGTGATGAGATGTCCAGAAAATCCATTTCAGTTTGGATGTATCTGTGTAGAGCCCCACGGTATTTTAGAACCAAATATCGTTCAAAGTCTTTGATACCCAGATTGGTGCCCAAGGTATGGAAGGTATTGGTGAACTCAGAAACTACTTTTCCCCTCTCTTGCCGCAGTGTGGTCCATCTCATGTATTGGTCCTCATAGTTTCCAACAAGATAATATTGTTCCTTTACCGCATCCACAAAAAAATCCCAAGTGGGCTTGGCCCCATATATTCTAGAATCCTCTATGGAAATTTTCTCCTAGTAAGTTTCCCACCAATGTTTGACATGGGAGAGAGCCTTAAGGAGTGCGAAGGTGATCTTTTCCCTAACGGAGAAATTATGAACAGAGAAATAACCTTCTAGTAGATTTAACCATTTTTCTAAGGCATCTATCTATCCTTCAAATATGGGAATATCAAAATTAACTTCTACCTTTAAAGGTGAGGTTCCTCCAAAGTGGTCACTTGATGAAGACGTGCATGTTTTTATCGGCATGTGTTGAAGGATGTGGGAAAAATTCTCCATCATTTTGTCCCTCTGTCGCATGAGAGCTTGCTCAAGAAACAGATTAATAGACTCGTCTGCTCTATCCTTTTCCTTTTCGTCTGCCATGGAGGGTCTCTTGGGTGTGCGAGAGAAATTTTCTTCAAGAGAGACAATCTCGATACCCAACTTCCTATACTCGGACCTCGTCGGGGACATGCACTGAAAAACGATCAAGAGAAACCTGCTCTGATACCACTGATATGGATTATTTCCGACACGAAATGAGAGCAGAGATATAATCAAGAAATGTACAAAGATATCTCGGATATCAAATAATATAACATAAATGTATCATATATGAAACCATAAACATAAAGATACAGTAATAAACAATTTTCTATTAATGAGCGAAAATGTACAAAGACTGTAAATATACATAGTGAAAGACTCGCTAGAATGGTGGCAGCTTATCTCTAAGAAGAAATGTGTCTGCTAATCGCATTCGCAAGAAGATAATTTTACAATGAGGCTTTAAAGGCCTTTTTATCATAAATAAAATCCAAAACCCTAACCCCGGAAGATGAAAATCCAACAGTTTTGTGGACCTCGTTTTGGGTAGTTTGGTGTATCAACTTTCCAGGGACATAACTTTGGCATATGATATCCATTTGGGGAACACGATGGCTCATTGTAAAGGTATCATTGAGGATATTCATTTAGGGGGATCTTTCAGAGCCTTTAACTAACAATGAGAAGATCGATCCAAAAAAAACCTTCATTTAGGCCCTCAAAATGGCCCTAGAAGTTAAAAACTGCTAAAAATAGTAAATTACCAAAATTGCCAGAAAATTTGTTTTGAGGCAGTTTGAAAAGGTGGGTGGCCACCGATATCCACCTGGATAAAAAATCCTCCTTGAAAAAAATGCCAAAATTTTATCATTCAAACTGTAGGTTGGGAAAATCCTGACCTAATCCACAAGATGATGATAACTGTGGGAGAGTCTACCCACTGACACATTAGATAAACCCTCTCCTCACTTTAGTGAAGGAAAAATCCTACACAAGGGGGAATCCTGAGTGACCTTAGGGTGATTGAGATGGAGGATAGAGATATGATAAGTTAAACCCCTATATTTCAATGATAGAGATGATGGAAGGATTGAAAAAGAGTCTTGCAGAAAGACACACGGTTAGCAAGTGATAGATACCTGCAAGACAATGTTAGCCTTTCCCGGAACAAGACAAATTATGGATATATAAGCTTTTAAACCAAGGGGGACAATCAAGAAACCTTGATGTCCCAAATTTTCAGCAGTTATATTAGAAATATATATCAGCAACATAAAATGATAATGGCTGCAAATTTAACCATCCAAAATCTAGTACAGAATATCAGAAATAAAGCTAGCAAAGACTAGTCTAAATTCCAATGATTAAAGTGAGATTTTAATGGTGATTATGGTTTTCTATTATATTTCATCAACAATTTATTATGAAATCCAAGTGGATGTATTAAACAATTTCTACAACATCAAAATCCAACCACAAAAATTAACAAGTAATCTGTCAAAACGATAAACAATGAGAAGTAGAACAATAATAGATGTTTACAAGTAAATTTTAGTGGTTGGTAAGTGTGAAACAAGTAAAAGAGAGAGTTTTATTCATCCCTAATGGTTGTATCTTTAAGTTTACAACAAAAACAACAAAATTATTTCCATAAAGAGAGCTTATAACACTAAGAAAAGATTCCAACTTGAACAAATTCAATATCTCAAAAAATCGTGCATTCCAATGCAAGTATTTTATTTATCCCATGCAATAAATTATTAGTGCCTTTCCAAATGGGTTATGAATTCCTCTTTTAATAGGTTAGATATACTCTCTCCCTAGGGGTGTAAACCCTTTTACTCCCTAGGTCAAGTAAAATCTAACAAGGTAAATCTAGGAGGGTGTATGCCCTTTTACTCCATTTAGCAACCTTTGCAATAACGTCTTTCACAAACAATGATAAAAATTGGTAGAGGGTGAATGATATTATACTCCTCCAAGTATGTAGTCAACAAAATCCATGGAACAGGAATTAAAACTAACAATGTGTAGATTTTTCTTACCAATTCCAAAAAATGCCAAGACAAACCCTAGTTACCAAGTATTTTTCATCACCAAAGCAAGAGAAAGAACCTCCAAGAGATAGTGCACCACTTCACTCCACAATAAAAGAGATAAAACATAGCACAAGACAGAGAGAGAAGATGAATTTTCCCAAGAGGGGAGCAAATTTTAGCCAAGAATCCTCTCAAAGATGGGAGATTTATGATAAAATGACAAGAGTTTGATCTCTATTTATACAAATCCTCCTAAAAGTGTTAATCCACTTAACTTATGATAAACCACAAAATAAGGGGTCAATAAACCTTATTTTTCCCCTTCACATTATAATTTCAAATTTAACCCTAAAAATGCACATAAGAAACCCTAAATATGACGTCAACCCTCTCTAGAGTGACATTTTGACACTTCTAGCAAATCGTTTGAGCTTGGAGGTGAGATGAAGGGCCTCCAAAGGAGTCCCTATCATGCACTAGGGTCTACTCCATTAATTCAAGGCCTCTCTCCATCAAAAGGTGACAAGTGTCAAGTTAACACCACCACAAACCAAACCCTATCCCTCAACAAGAAGTCAACCCCTCCAAATGCGATGTTTTGACCTCCAAAGGGAAAAAATTGGGCTTGTAGAGGATAGGTGAGTTTATCCAAGAGGTCTCTCAAGACTCCACAAGCTACCATCATCATCTGGTGTGTAGGCCATGGTATCCAATCTATGGGATTCATGCCCCAAGGAAGCCCAAGCTAGGCTTGTTCCTCCAAAACTCTCCACCAAGCAAGGTACTGCAAAGACAATGAATATGCCCTCCAAGGATATCAAGTAAAAAGTATCAAGATAATTAAATCAAATCAATAAAAGAGTCATCCAAGAATGTGCATAAAAAAACACCTCTCAAATTAAACAAGTGCTCAAAGACCCTGTGCAACTTGCCAAGTTTAGGTATGGGAAGGTTGACAAAGCGACCTATTGGGTGAATAATTCCCTAAGTAAATGAGTGTTTCCCAAGTGGACCCCCCTCTAATTCATGTGGAGAAGATGAAGCGGATGGGGGAAATACTTTTGGGCATGGGGTTCATGACACATAAGGGATTGTAGTGTCTCATTTACGGGTGTCTTTGTAGAGGGTGTGTTGCATCTTCATTTTCAATGCATCCTTTTTCCAAGCCCATCTAATGCCATTAATTAATTAAGGTCCAAAATAAATGGGTACTCCCTATGGGATAACATATAGCTTGGGGGGTAGTACCACAATGTCACTTGAAGGGAGAGGTACACAAATTTCCATGGGGGTAAAGTCTAGCTTGTAACGCACTTATGTAGATCCCTCAACAAGTGGGGAATTTATATATATGTGTTTTATTTTGTATTCCGGAAGAAAATTGGTGTGGTAGATACCATCATGATGAATCTGAGATCTATGGTGGTGAGGCAGGCCTATGTTTGTGCAAGTGGATGATGTCATCCATCTGTCTCTATTTTTTACATGTCTACAACTTGAGGTCATCAATACATCATGTCCTTAGTTATCCCTAGGAAATGGGGATAACATATGGCTCCTACTTGGGGACATGTACTTGTTGTAGAGTGCATGAGAACCTCAACATCTCCTGGTTAGATCTGTGCCTACACTAAAACATTAAACCGTGAAATCTAGGGTGGCTCTACTCACCCTTTGTCCATATAATAAAATTTATATTTAAAAATTGACGACTAATTTAGAAAAGAATTTTTCGCACCTTTTTTAATAAAACCTCCAAACTAAATATGTAATATGATGAAATCAATATGCAAGTAGAGAAAAATGAAACATGAAATGTAGCTAAACTACTATGAGCAATCAAGATGTAAATGTTGTTGGACAACACAGGTATTCCAATAGAGGAAGAACATCTTCAGTAACCACTCACATAACCAGATCAAAGATCAACGCACCAATGTTTTCACGTGGTAAAACCCCTACGGGGAAACATCCATGGCCCCAACCAACGCGACCACTTGGATCAGTTTATTAATGCAAAGAAAAATATTACAGAGAGATTTTACAATAGAGTTTCTCACAATCAATCATCGGCAAATGACCCTCCATGCTCTTTAAATAGAGATCATGGACTAATTGGGTGTTAAGCCATGGATCAATGGCCGTTAAGATCGAGGAGAGTATGAATCTTCAGATCACTCTATGTCGATAACATATCGTGACTGTTGGATTTTCTAACTACAAATGCATACTAATGCATACTAAAGAAACACACTAGAAAACACACTTTTACCTAACGACACAATAGACCAAGTAGATCTTAGTAACTCCTAAGTCTCTAAATATCCTAACATTCCCCCTTAAGAACAACTTGGGATAGGATTGAAGGATTTACAATAGTGACACAATAGGAGAAGGAAGGAGGCATTAGAGCCTATCCTCCCTTAATAAAAACTTCCTAAACTCTTAACATAGATCAAAATTTGGAAAACTTCTCTTCTGTAGGAGACTTTGTGAAAATGTTTCCAACTTGATCTTCTGTAGGGAAAAAGAGCACTTAAATAACTTGATCATGAATGAGCTTTATGATGAAGTGCATGTGTATCTTGATGTGTTTGCTATGTTGATGTTGAACTGGGTCTTTGGCAAGCTTGATGGCACTCTGATTGTCACACCAAAGGTTGGTCGGATGTTGGTGCTGGAATCCAAACTCTGAAAGGATTTGTCGAAGCCATAGGGATTCCTGACATGCATTTACCGCTGCTCGGTACTCTGCTTCTGCTGAAGAAAGTGCAATAGCCTATTGTTTCTTACAAGACCAAGTGACAGGTCCTGAACCAAGGCTGAAAACATAACCTACAATAGACTTCCGATCATCAGGGTCGTCGACATAATCTAAATCAGTGAAACCAACCAATAAAGGAGTCCCCCTGAACTATAATGTATCCCAAACTGAACTATACCACGAACATAGCGAAGTATCATTTTAGTTTCTTTCTAATGGATTTCATGGGGTGTTTGCATATATCGGGCAACAAGACCAACAACAAAGGAAAGATCAGGATGGGTATGAGTCAAGTATAAGAGCCTACCAACTAATTGACGGTACAGGGTGGCATCAACTTCAGAAAAAGTACAGGTGGCAGAAATCTTGACTCCAGACTGGAAGGGAGAAGCAGTTGGTTTACAATCATCCATGTGAAAGCAATGAAGAGGGTCACAAGCATACTCAGACTGGGAAAGAAAAATTTCTTCATTGGTTTTCAAAACTTGGAGGCCAAGGAAATAGTGCAAAAAGCCTAAGTCTTCCATTTCAAATTTCTTCTTAAGGCTGGTTTTCACATGGTTTAAAAGTTTTGAGTCACTACTAGTAAGGATAAGGTCATCAACATAAAGGACAAGGATTATGAGATGGCTTCCTACTTTCTTGGTATAGACATTAGGATCAGAATGGCATCTAGAGAATTCAGTGGCAATAAGAAAGCTATCCATTTTGTCATACCAAGCTCGGGGAGCTTGCTTGAGACCATAAAGATATTTCTTGAGGCGACAAACAAGACTAGAGTCATTCTAGACATAGCCAGGAGGTTGTTCCATGTAGATTTCTTCTTGAAAATATCCATGCAAGAAGGCGGATTTAACATCCATATGATGGACCTCCCATTTATGTGAGGCATCAAGGGCAAGAAAAAGGCAAATGGAATTCATTTTTTCTACAGGGGCAAAGGTTTCATTATAGTTAATTCCTTCAACTTGGTAAAATCCTTTGGAAACTAATCGAGCCTTGTGTCTTTCAACACTTCCATCTGATGCATACTTAGTTCTATAGACCCATTTGCATCTAACAAGTTTTCTTCCTTTTTGAAGAGGTACAAGATCCCAAGTATCTTTTTCCATTAAAGAACGATACTCTTCATTCATTGCGATATCCCAATCTGGATGACCTGAATCTTCTGAAAATGTCTCTAGATCATGAGTTTTTGAAACTTGAGCCAAAAGAGAAGAGGCTCGTTGGAACTGTGAACATGTTTGACGTTGATCTGAAGGATCACTGACAAGATCACCAGCTGCTTCTTGTGTTGAACGGACCCATCTAGGAAGCGGTGGAGATGGTGTTGGTTCAGGTTCAAAGGACTCATCTGGAGGAGGGTGAGTAGGTGGAGGTGTATTTTCATCCTCACTATCATCATCTGAAAAAGAAACCAGATCATAAGAAGGCACAAACACTAAATATGGATCGCAGGCCGAAGAAGGCACAATCGTCGAATTAGGCTCACATGCCAAGAGATTTTCATCAAATTTAACATCTATTCTAATAATAATTTCATTACAATGTGATTGAAGAAGTCTGTAACCTTTGACATCTTCAGAATAACCAAAAAATATACACTTCTCACTTTTAGGCTACAATGCTTTCCTTTTCTCATCAGAAATGTGAGCCCATGCTATACTACCAAATACATGGAAGTGACTTACATCTGGTTTAATTTTAGTCCAATCTTCTTCCGGTGTTATATTTTTAAGAGCCTTTGTGGGAGTGCGATTTACTATGTAACTTGCACAGTTGATGGCTTCTGCCCAATACTTTAGACTTAATCCCTTATATTGGATCATACAATTAGCCATTTCTTTTAAAGTGTAGTTCTTTCTCTCAGCAACACCATTTTGTTGTGGTGTATATGGAATAGTGTGTTTCATTTGGATTCCTTGTGTAGTGAAGTAGCTTGTAAAATTATTGTTCACATATTTGCCTCCATTATATGTTCTTAACCTTTGAATTTGATGTCCAGATTGCTTTTGTACAAGGGTCGTGTAGGCCAAAAACTTGTCAAAACTTCACTCTTGATTTTTAAGAAGTAAACCCAAGTACATCTGGAAAATTCATCAATGAAAGTTAAGAAATACTTGCACCTAGAAAAAGAAGGAGAAGAAACTGGACCACACAAATCACTGTGAACAAGCTGCAAAGGACCTGAGGCGTGCTAAGAGGCACATTTTTCAAAACTGTCTCGATGATGTTTTTCAAGAACACAACCGACACAAACACCATCTCTGCATGAAACAAGAGTAAGACCAGTCACCATCTGTTGATTACATAGTTGTTACAATGAGCGATAGTTTAGATGACCAAATTGTTCATGCCAAAGTTTGCTCAAGTCATCACTATGAGCAACAAAAACTGATGAAAAAGCTAATGATCCAAAGTTGTCAAACTTGTACAACCTGGTAATATCATCAGCAATTCCAGTTGCAAGAACATTCTTAGGATCTTTTAGATCCTTGATTACAACTTGGTGAGGTGAAAACTCGACAATTTTACCTTCACCTGAATGAGTGATTTGATATACTGATAGAAGGTTACAAGAAAGACTTGGAACACATAATACATCATTGAAATGACCATTATCTACTTGAATTGTTCCAGATCCTACAACACTAAGAGATCTATCATCACCAACAAATATTTTCTTGGTGTTACATTCATTTAGAGAAGAAAATATGGCTTTATCCTTAGCCATATGATAAGATGCTCCTGAATCAATAAGCCACTCAGAAGAAGAAGAAGTAGTAGTAGAATTTGAATTGAATGAGAAACCAGAAGCATAAAGTGCATGTCCGTGAGAAGAAGAAGTAGAATCAATATTGATGTTGTGCTTCTTCATCACTGCTTCCAAAGCTTCCATCTTCTTGAAACATTTGGACTCATCATGACCATCTTTATCACAAAAGTTGCAATGTCTGTTAGTATTCTTACTTTTATATTTTTCTCCTTTGTCACCAGTAGGAGGTGAAGTTGTTTGAGCAGGTTTGGGACCCTTATGTTGTTTGTTGTTGTAGCGAGGATGTTGCTTCTTGGGATACTTGGGTTTATCTTTCTGTTGGACAACTAGGGCTTTGTTGGAGGGACCTGTAGTGTTGATCACTCCAAATTGTACAAGCTTATCTTCCTCTTGAATCAAAGAAGAACAAAAGGACTCAAGAGTGGGTTTTTCATAAGCTTCTTCCCCTAGAGCCTCTCACATGGCATAAAAGGTAGATACAAACACAAAATATGCACTACCTAGCTTAGAAAGAATAAGATAGATGCAACGTTCTTCCTCCATATTTATCTTTCATTCTTCACATAAAATTCTGAGTGTTTTAAACCTAGATAGATAGTCTCCAAGGTAAGAAAAATCATTTGGACTCAAGGTCAGTATTTGATTTTCTAACTGTTGTGCTCGAATAATATTGAGTTTACCAAACACAGATTCAATCATGTTCCAAGCTTCTTCGGGGTCATCAATATCTTGAAGGTGGTACCTTAAATCGGGAGAGATGGAAAATCTAATTAGTCCACATGCTTCGTCATTCCTATTATCCCACTTGGATTTCTTATCAGCATCAGTGGGTGCTTTTTCCTTTCCCAAAGTAATCTGGTACAAGCCTTTACTTCTTAATAAATCTTCCATATGAGATTTCCATTGGAAATAGTTGTTGTTGGTAAGCAAGACAGTACTTGTAGAAGCCATATTAAATATGCAGATAATGTGGATTTAAAAACTGAAACTGATGATATGGATGTAAAGAGCTCGAAAAGTTATGCAGTTTAAAAAAAACAGCATTGAAAATGAACTTCCGATGTTAGAGTAATTCCCTTTTTAAAAAAGGCACAATCGGTAACCAAATGACTACGTGATTATGTAAGTTGTTTTATGAAGTGACCCTCTTTTATAAAGAGAAGTGGGGATCACTTTTACAATGAAGTTACTTTATAATAGAAAAGTTGCATGCAAAATAAATAACTCTAAAATAAAATATTAAAGCTACTTATAGTGATTCACTTTTATACTTAAAGTGAAATACGCTTTACAATTTTAGCATGAACTTTTTCAAAAAGGGTAACAAAAGAGAGACTTGAACTCAATACCTCTTACTTAATAAGGAAACTTTTAACCAAATGATCTAGCAAAACATATTGTAATGTTCATAAGGAGGATTGGGGTTGTTGTTTTTTTTTTGTTGTTGTTGTAGACGGCCTTGGAGAGCGTGCTAAAAAAAATACTCTTTTCACACAAGAAAACAATTTCGCTTCTCGATGACAACAAGGGTTAGATCTTGGTTAGCTTACCCGAAAGATGCACCTTTTCCTATCTATTTCTGATTTTCTGAGATCACATAGGGCGCGGGGAAAAGAGCATATGCATATCTAAAAGAGTAGCAACCCAAAAATAAATAAAACAAAACCAAAATACTACTCTGCAAAAAAAATTAAAAATGCATATTCAAGCTTTATACCTCCAGATCTAACTATAATGGTTGTATCTTGGGAAAATGGAAACCTTTTCGAGTGAAACAAAAAGTGTTCCTAACTGAAATGAGCACTCTGGACACAATGGAACTATCCTCTCTACCCAAAAATGTAAGGAAATGATAGAAAGTGGAGATGAGGCAACTCGGCTTCATGATCTCGATCTACAACAGGAGCGGGTCTTCAAACATGCTCGGATGCCATGTTTGACAACACAAGTATTCCAACAGAGGATGAACACCTTCAGTAACCACTCACATAACCAGATCAAATATCAACACACCGATGTTTTCACGTGGTAAAAACCCTACAAGGAAACATCCACGGCCCCAGCCAATGCGACCACTTGGAGCAGTTTATTAATGCAAATAAAAAGATTACAGAGAGATTTTGCAAGAGAGTTTCTCACAATCGATCATCGAAAAATGACCCTCCATGCTCTGTAAATAGAGATCATGGACCAATCGGGTGTTAAGCCATATATCAATGGTCGTTAAGATCGAGGAGAGTATGAACTGTCTGATCACTCTATGTTGGGAACAATTTGTGACTGTAGGATTTCCTAACTACAAATTCATACTAATGCATACTAAAGAAACACACTAAAAAACACAATTTTACCTAATGACACAATAGACTAAGTAGATCTTACTAACTCCTAAGTGTCTAAATATCCTAACAAATGCAAGAAATAAATATGACCTACATACTTACTTGGGGTCGTGGGGACCTAAAGATAAGGTCCTAAAAATGTCAGATGGAGTCGTATAACTAGTATAACCACCTGATTAGCATTTCATCAAGGTATCTCCCCCTGTGATTAATCATGTCGTACAACAAAGATAATTCAAGCATTAAATAGTCATAAGAATAAATAAGCATGTAATTAATCATAAAAAGCAACTCATGGAGATGGGTGGGAGAGAAAAAATCCTACTGGAGAGAATGTCTAAAAGAATGATCAATCCATCTCTAAATCGGGCTACCATGTATAGGCAATGACTCGTCTTCATCCTCACTTAGAATATCACTTGTCCCTGAAGGCTGAGAAAAGATAAGAGATCCAAAGAAAACCTTATGATTTACGAGAGAAGAGGAAACATGATAAGGGACAACCTCAGGTCCTAAGAAGGACTCTTTTCCCACACCGAAAAGAAGTTTCTTCTTCATTTGAAAATCTTTCCGAAGGGACTCATGATGAAAACACTGTTGTTCTATTGTGTAAGTCTTTGAATTCTCTGGAATGTCCACATACTAGTATCCATCTAAATTCAGGGGTGAAGGTGGATAACATTTTTCATAGAAAAAATATGTATCCCCAAAAGGATATGCATCACAACTCCCAAAGTATGATTGAAGATCATCCTAAGTATGTTGCGACAAGTCATCCTCAAATGGATGGAACAAATCTATAACCATATCATTATCAGACTTCCAAACATCTGGATCACATACGCATGAAGAATAGTCCTCTGACAATGACAACTCAAACTCCTTCGCTTTAGAGCTACCTTAAACGTTGTAGATATGATCTCCATACAAAATATGACAACCCACGCCCCATCTATGTCCCTCAACATGTATGAAATCATCAATATGTTGATCAACCATGTCAGAAGGGTCTTCCACAAGATCATATGTGTCACTTATGTTGATCATTTCTTCATCTTCATGTGCAGGAGGAAAGTGAGGCATGATAACTTAACCTTCATCAAGAAATATAATGGACATCTATGTCTCATCTAGGTCTTCATCATTGAGATCTTCTTGAAAAATTTCTTCATGTATCTATTCATCCAACACGTTTTCTATAGTGGGTGGATGATACTCTTCTTCAGTTTTCCATTCCTCCCTTATTGTCTCGTTATCCAATGAAAAACCTTCTCTGTAAAGAATATGTTTGAGCTCTTGGAAAGTATCTTGCAAATTCTAAGTAGTTGGCTGACAATGCTTGAAAAATTATTCAATGAGCTTTGTAGAAGATGGGATACTTTTCAGATCATATGAGTGTGCAAACCAGCTCCTTTGACTTGATTCCAAAGAAGATACAAAAATATTCATCAACACATATTCATGTATCACATTTAAGCTTGAAGCATACTTCATATAATTCATGACAGGAGTGGCTTCTAGAGCTAGATCACCATTATATTTAGGGCAACTTTCCCTCCACTCTGAAGAGCAAAGTTTTGGATATCCAAGGATATTCCAAACATCAATAGAAGGGTACACCTTATGGAATTCCTATGGTAAGTCTTTTTATTCCATGGTTCCATTACATAGGGTAATACCTCAATGGAGTCGCCAAATGAACTTTATGAAAATATCATCAAAATGGAAAAGGAAACTTCCCTCAAATGGAGTTGCCATGAAATATAGGGATAAGGTCTTTGGGATGGAAACTTGCCAAAGTGTCATTAGGGAAGAAAGAGGATTCAAAATCCTCCCTGGCAATGGCACCAAAATGTTATCACACAAATTGTAGGTTCACAAAAGCCCGACCCAATCCACAAGATGATGATAATTATGGGAGAGTTTATCCATTTTCACCTTAGATACACCCCCTCGCTTTAGTGAAGGAAAAATACTACACAAGGGGGGGATCCCGGGTGACCCTAGGGTGATTGAGATGGAGGATGGAGATATGATAAGTGAAACCCCTATAGGTCAATGATAAATATGATGGAAGGCTTGAAAATGAGTCTTGTAGAATGACACATGGTTTCCAAGTGATAGATACCTGGAAAACACAATGTTAGCCCTACCCGCAACAAGACAAATAATGGATATATAAGCCTTTAAAACAAGGGGGGAAATAAAGAAACATTGATGTCCCAAATTTACAGCAGTTATAGAAATATATATCAGCAACATAAAATGACAATGGCTACAAATTCAAGCATCCAAAATCTAGTACAAGATATCATAAATAAAGCTAGCAAATACTAGTCTAACTTTCAATGATTAAAGTGAGATTTTGATGGTGATTATGGTTGTTTATTAGATGTTATCAACAAGTTAATATGAAATCCAAGTAGATGTAACAAACAATTTTTACAGTAGAAAAATACAACCACAAAAATGAATAGGTAATTCTTCAAAAAGATAGACAATGAGCAATAGAACAATAATAGACATTTACAAGTAAATTTAAGCAGTTGGTAAGTGTGTAACAAGTAAAAGAGAGAGTTTTTTGTATCCCTAATTGTTGTATATTTAAGTTTATAACAAAAAAATAAATTCTTGGCCTAAAGAGAATGCCCTTAGGGCATAAGAAAGATTATAACACTAAGAAAATATTCCAACTTGAACAAATTTAATATCTCGAAAAATCATGCATTCCACTGCAAGCATTTTATTTCTCCAAAGAAATAAATGATTAGTGCCTTGCCAAATGGGTTATGGATTCCTCTTGTAATAGGTTAGATATACTTTCTCCCTAGGGGTGTAAACTGATGCAGGAGCATCACCAGCACATCAAGCGAGCCAGCGCGGAAGCGGAGGACAGCTGGATAAGCCAACACAAATTTTGAAAATTCTTTGGGACCGTTGCACAAATCTTAAATGAGTCATTTAAGAGGAGGCGCCTTTGTATATTGTAAATGGACCTTGAGTAGATATCTCTCGTCCTTAGGTAGATAGTTGGCATTTAATATAGTTAATGTTGTTAGATAGGAATTTAATTCTAGATTTGATAGCTTTAGAGTCCAAGAGGGAAAACGGATATAGACACCCTCATTTGCATTTTGTAACATTAACTGGAGAAGGAGAAGGGTAAGAGCATGCAGAGAGCTGTGTAAAGAACACCCATGTACTGATAATTGAATTAATATAAGAAAATTGATTCAATTTCATGGTTTTGTGTCTGATTCCCTATGTATTGATGTTATGCTCATGGATGTTTATTTCCAGTTATACATTTTCTTTATATGTTGTGTATGTGATTTCATGCTTGAATTGAAGTCTGAGAGGAAGTGAGAATGAGTTTCAATTGTTTCTCTATTTAAACCAGAGGATTCCTGCAAGGAGTGCAGTTGAATTGTTCGCAAGGAGTGCGTTGACAGAAAGGTTCAACTAGAGAAAGCTTTGTTCTCATTTCCTTGAAGGTGCAGCTAGGCACAGTGCCGTGCAAGGAGTGCGCAGGCGAGTTAAAGGTCTCAGGGTTGCGAACCTGAAGGAAGTGTTAGACGACTGCTACTACAGGAGTGCGCAGAGTCAAGAGACTTCAACACTTAGACGTTGTTGAAGATTTTCCGCAAAGACATCTCGTCATTTCGATGGGAGGACATCTCGTCATTTCGCAGATTTTTCTGAGGAAGGAAGGACAGTCAGAATTTTTCGAGGGGAATTCGCAACATCCTGTGAGTCGTCAGATCTCACAGAAGGGCAGGGAAGATAAAACGAGGTATCAAGAGGTTCAAAGCTTAGGAGGGCCGAGTCGTTGATCCAAGCCAGTCAGGGTCATTGGATCAATCGCGAGATTGCCTATCGGGGTTTCGCAAGAAAAGAGACGAAGATTTGACCATAGGAATCATGATATTGCGATACGCGATATCCCGACGACTGTGTAGGCAGTGT
This sequence comes from Picea engelmannii, assembly GCA_009831015.1. Classification (NCBI taxonomy): domain Eukaryota; kingdom Viridiplantae; phylum Streptophyta; class Pinopsida; order Pinales; family Pinaceae; genus Picea; species Picea engelmannii. The sequence goes on along the minus strand of ML792773.1, from coordinate 219,348 downwards.
GGGCCACAGTGAGTTGGAGAAGTGGAATACAGGTGGCACGAAGTCATCGGGATCTCGCCATGAGGATTCCCGAAATATTGGCGTTAGGATTCGCGATCCCATGAAGTCCAAAGTCCCGACGAGAAAAGGGACCGTTGAAAAGTCAAACCACGAGCGTATCGGAGTTTCGGCACATCGAGACTCAGGAGTTGGAGAACCGAGTGTTTGGTGTCGCGAGTGGTGAAATTGCGATAGCACAGAAGTCCTGACAGGGTAAAGAGAAAAGTCAGCCATTGATTGGCCATTGGGTCTCGGGGATTCGAGAACCCAGTGATCGACAGTGAACTTGCGAAGCCACGAGTTTCGATCCTCCGGTAAGGGAGATCGCGGAAGAGAATCTATGGGGCGCATATTTCTCGATAGGGAAATAGAAGAACCGTAGAAGTTCTTCGGGACAAGAAGAGGAGAAGATCCTGTGAGAGCAGACGTGCCCGAGGGTGCGGCTACGTTAGGTTTGGTATCAGAGCACAGAAGAGTCTTTGCTTTCTGTAGAAGAAAAATATAGTCACCTGATCCAGAGGATAGGGAGGTGCGAAGAAGAGGCAGGCAGGTAACAAATCCAGAAATGGAGAGATAGATGTGTGATCTCCGAACAAGACTCGAGGACATGGAGACAGCGTAAAGACGCACAGCTAGCGCAGGGGATCTGAGCGATTCCGATAGTGAGATAGAGGTTGAACGCGAGGAGGAAGTTGCAACCGAGGATGCAGTGAATGAACGCCTGATCAAAGCTATTTCCAGGATGGGTGCAAAGGCGAAAATGGACATTCCAGTTTATGAGGGAAACCTAGATGCAGAAGATCTGCTAGATTGGATTAGAGCTCTGGATACCTACTTCGATTATGAAGATATCAAAGAGGATAAGAAAGTCAAGCATGTAGTTACGCACTTGAAAGGACATGCATCATTGTGGTGGGACAAGCTACAAGCTGATAGACGTTGGAAAGGTAAGCAGAAAATCAAGAGTTGGGATCGAATGATCGAGAAGATGAAAGTGAAGTTCATCCCAAGAGACTACCAAATTACTCTGTTCAGGAGGATGCAGAACCTGAGACAGAAGCTGATGGCAGTGAAAGAATACACTGAGGAATTCTATCGACTGAACATCAAAGCAGGTCATCGGGAGAGCGATGATGAAAAAGTTGCTAGATATCTGAATGGTCTGAGATATGACATTCAGGATGAATTGAGTATGGTAACCATTCGGACCGTGGAGGACGCTTATCAGAGGGCTCTGAAAGTGGAAGAGAAGCTGAGCTGTAAGCAAGGTCAGTGAGAGTGAGGCAGGAGTCAGCCCAAAGGTAAGGCAGTTGCCCAAGACAAGTACCAGAAGCCCAAGGAGGAATGGAAAAAACCTCAGGGTAAGGTTGAAAGAGGTGGAACCTCATAACGACTACCATATGTTGAATAGAGAAGACAGCATATAGAGTAGAGTGGAGGATATGCTGACGCAAATGCTTTTCCTCATACCAGAGGTAGAGGAAGAGGAAGAGGTGGAGTCATCACATGCTTCACATGTGGGAAAAATGGGCACAAGTATTATGAGTGTCCAGAGAAAAAGAAGGACATTGGAGAAGCTCACATCACAGAAGCACGGAGGCAGGATGTTGAGGCCGAGGATGCAGAAGGCGGAAGATTGTTCATGATGCGAAAAGTCCTTTTGACACCCAAGAAAGAGGTGGAGAGTTCAGTTCAAAGGACCAGACTTTTCAGAACAGCTTGCAAGACCAAGGATAGGGTGTGCAAGGTCATTGTTGACAGTGGTAGCACGGATAATCTCGTATCCACAGAGATGGTAGAGAAGCTGGAGCTGGAGATGACTAATCATCCCAGCCCATACAGAGTTTCATGGCTACAGAAAGGACACCAGGTAACTGTTACTAAACAATGCTTGGTTGAATTCAAGATAGGTGGATATAATGATAAAATCTTATGTGATGTTATTCCCATGGATGTATGCCATTTATTGTTGGGTATACCATGGCAATATGACAGAAATGTGATTCATGATGGGAGAATGAACACCTATACCTTGGAGAAAAATGGGAGAACCCATATGTTGCTTCCGATAAAGGATAAGGAGGTGAAGTCGGAAGTAAGCAACACAGTACTTCTCATCAGTGGGAAGGAACTTCTTACAGAGGTGAAGAAGAAGGAAGATCCACAATTCTTTGTGGTCAAAAAACCAAGAATTGTTTTGACTAGCACAAGAGTGGATGATTTTCCAGATGAGGTTCAGGAAATGCTAGAAGAGTTCATTGATATCATAGTGGACGAATTACCTCATTCGTTGCCACCGATAAGGAGTGTGAGTCATCATATTGACCTCATACCAGGAGCTAGTTTGCTGAATAAAGCCGCGTACAGGTTGATGCCGCAAGAGAATGAGGAGGTCAAGAGGTAGGTCCAGGAGTTATTGGACAAAGGATTGGTCAGGGAGAGCTTGAGTCCATGTGTTGTTCCAACAGTACTCAGTCCGAAGAAGGATGGAGGTTGGAGAATGTGTACCGACTCAAGGGCAATCAATAAGATAACCATCAGGTACAGGTTTCCATTACCGCGAATGGATGATCTGATGGATTTCCTGAGTGGGGAAAAGTACTTTTCAAAGATTGATGTGAAAAGCGGATATCATCATATTCGCATGAGGGAAGGCGATGAGTGGAATATGGCCTTCAAAACCAACGAAGGTTTGTATGAATGGCTAGTCATGTCGTTTGGCTTGACAAATGCACCGAGTACCTTTCTGAGGTTGATGAACGAAGTCCTGAGGGAGTTCATAGGGAAGTTCGTCATTGTGTATTTGGATGACATACTGATTTACAGTAAGTCAGTGGCAGAACACTTGAAGCATTTGGCTATAGTGATGGGGAAACTACAGCAGGAGAAGTTGTTGATTAATATGAAGAAGTCCTCATTTATGAAGACAAAGCTCATTTACTTGGATTTTGTTATATCTGCAAATGAGTTGAGGATGGATCCGGATAAAGTGGAAGTGATCAAGAATTGGCCATCACCGAGAAATATTTTCGAGGTGAGGAGTTTTCATGGTTTGGCTAGTTTCTACCGAAAATTCATCAGGAATTTCAGTGGGATTAGCGCAGCAATGATGGATACAGTGAAGAAACAGCATAAATATTTTCATTGGATAGCAGAGGCTGAGAAGAGTTTCAATCTGTTGAAGCGGAAGATCACAGAACAACCGGTTTTGGTGTTGTCGGATTTTAAAAAGACGTTCCAGGTGAAATGTGATGCAAGTGGATTTGCCATAGGAGCGGTCTTGAGTCAGGAAGACAGACTGATTGCATATTTCAGTGAGAAGCTCGATGAGGCAAAGGAGAAATATTCCACCTATGATAAATAATTTTATGCTATCATACAGGTGCTGAAGAAGTGGAGGCATTACTTGATCCCAAAGGAATTTGTTTTGTATAGTGATAATCATGCGTTACAGTTTGTGACTCAACAGGAGAAGTTGAATCACAAGCATGCAAAATGGGTAGAGTATATGCAGAATTTCACATTTGTGATTAAGCATATTTCGGGTACTATTAACAAAGTGGTTGATGCTTTGAGAAGGAAGTGTTTGTTGTTGCAGGAGTTCCAAATCAAAACATTAGGTTTTGAAAATCTCAGGGACATGTACGCAGGAGATGCAGATTTTGCAGAAGCGTATGAAGCAGCTGAGAATCCATTTCTCAGAGATAGGAGTCCATGGATAGATTATATGATCCAGGAGGGATTTTTGTTCAGAGGCAATCAACTGTGTATTCTGAAATTCTCCATGAGGGAGAACTTGTTAAAAGAGAAACACAGTGGTGGCTTAGCAGGACATTTTGGCCATGATAAAACATTCGCGAAGCTGAATGAGTCATATTTTTGGCCAGGGATGCGATCAGATGTCAAGAGATTCGTAGACAGATGTCGAGTTTTCCAGCATTAGAAGGGGAGAAAGCAAAATGTGGGTCTTTATCAGCCATTGCCCATACCAGAGAGGCCATGGGAGGCGGTAAGCATGGATTTTGTATTGGGGTTGCCAAGGACACAAAGAGGTGTAGATTCAATCTTTTTGGTAGTGGATAGGTTTTCTAAGATGGCACACTTCATCCCATGCTAGAAGACCAGTGATGTGACACACATCGCAAATCTGTTCTTCAAAGAGATCATTCGACCTCATGGATTGTTGAAAAGCATAGTTTCAGACAGGGACACTAAATTCATAGGGAATTTTTGGAGGACCTTATGGAAAAAGATGGGAACTAACTTAGCGTTTAGTTCTGTGTATCATCCTCAGACGGATGGACAGACAGAATCCGTGAATAGAATTCTGGGAGACTTGCTGAGAAGCTTGGTGACAGAGCGCCATAGCAGCTAGGATAGTATATTGCCGCAAGCAGAGTTCACATAAAACGATTCAGTAAATCAGAGCACAGGGAAGAGTCCATTTTAGGTTGTTTATGGTATGCAGCTGAGAGGAGTTTCTGAACTACGAGATTCAGGATAGACTACGACTAGCAGCGCTAGTGCAGAAGAATTCGCTGAGGCAATGAAAGAACTTCACTACAGGGTGAAGAAGCGGTTGGTGAAATCAAGCCAGGAGTATAAACGTAGAGCAGACCAGCGGAAGAGACAACTTCAGTTTGAAGTTGGTGATCTGGTTCTGGCACATTTGAGAAAAGAAAGGTTTTCGAGAGGAACATACAACAAATTGAAAATGAAGAAAATCGGGCCATGTAAGGTCTTGAGAAAATTCGGAGAAAATGCTTATGAGATTGAGTTGTCGGATGGCATCGGAATATCTCCGATATTCAATATCGCAGATTTATACCCATACAGGGCTGGAGAAGCAGACACTAGAGCTGAAGAACCAGTGATCCAGTGGGTGAAACAATTGCCAGTTGTAGAGAAGTCACAGATGGAATGCATACTGGACAAGAGAGTGGATAAGAAGACCAGAAGAAAAGAATACTATGAGTATCTGGTCAAATGGAATAATCATCCAGTCGAAGATGTCAGCTGGGAGATAGAATTAGTAATACAGAAGCATGGACAGACCATGCAAGAGCTCATGGACAGGATCCCATGAAAGTTTTCAAGCCAAGGAGTATGATGCAGGAGCATCGCCAGTAGATCAAGCGAGCTAGCGCAGAAGCGGAGGACAGCTGAATAAGCCAGCACAAATTTTGAAAATGCTTTGGGACTGTTGCGCAAATCTTAAATGAGTCATTTAAGAGGAGGCACCTTTGTATATTGTAAATGGACCTAGAGCGGATAGCTCTCGTCCTTAGGTAGATAGTCAGCATTTAATATAGTTAATGATGTTAGATAGGAGTTTAATTCTAGATTTGATAGCTTTAGAGTCCAAGAGGGAAAATGGATATAAACACCCTTATTTGCATTTTGTAACATTAACTGGAGAAGGAGAAGGGTAAGAGCATGCAGAGAGCTAGGAAAGAACACCCATGTACTGATAATTGAATTAATAGAAGAAAATTGATTCAATTTCATGGTTTTGTGTCTGATTCCCTGTGTATTGATGTTATGCTCATGGATGTTTATTTCCAGTTATACATTTGATTTATATGTTGTGTATGTGATTTCATGTTTGAATTGAAGTCTGAGAGGAAGTGAGAATGAGTTTTAATTGTTTCTCTATTTGAACAAGAGGATTCCTGCAAGGAGTGCAGTCGAATTGTCCACAAGGAGTGCGTTGACAGAAAGGTTCAACTAGAGAAAGCTTTGTTCTCATTTCCTTGAAGGTGCAGCTAGGCGCAGTGCCATGCAAGGAGTGCGTAGGCGGGTTAAAGTTCTCAGGGTTGCGAACCTGAAGGAAGTGTTAGACGACTGCTGCTGCAAGAGTGCGCAGAGTCGAGAGACTTCAACACTTAGACGTCGTTGAAGATTTGTCGCAAAGAGTGTGTGCAAAGTTTCTTTCTGAGGACTCGAGAGTCATAAGGAAGCTCAGGAGTGATAAGGCCTTAAATTTGTTGAAAGACAGTGGTTGAAGTTGTGCCTTGAAGGTTACAAGGAGCATCGCAGTTTTGGGCGCAGGGTGACGAGTTCGGTGGGAGGACATCTCGTCATTTCGCAGATTTTTCTGAGGAAGGAAGGACAGTCAGAATTTTTCGAGGGGAATTCGCGACATCCTGTGAGTCGTCAGATCTCACAGAAGGGCAGGGAAGATACAACGAGGTATTAAGAGGTTCAAATATTAGGAGGGTCGAGCTGTTGATCCAAGCCAGACAGGGCCGTTGGATCAATCGCGAGATCGCCTATCGGGGTTTCGCAAGAAAAGAGACGAAGATTTGGCCACAGGAATTGCGATATTGCGATACGTGATATCCCGATGACTGTGTAGGCAGTGTGGGCCACAGTGAGTTGGAGAAGTGGAATACAGGTGGCACGAAGTCATCGGGATCTCGCCGTGAGAAGTCCTGAAATATTGGCATTAGGATTCATGATCCCGCGAAGTCCAAATTCCCGACGAGATAAGGGACCGTTGAAAAGTCAAACTGCGAACGTATCGGAGTTTCGACACATCGGGACTCAGGAGTTGGAGAACCGAGTGTTTGGTGTCGCGAGTGGCGAAATCACGATAGCACAGAAGTCCCGACAGGGTAAAGAGAAAAGTAAACCATTGACTGGCCATTGGGTCTCGGGGATTCGAGAACCCAGTGATCGACAGTGAACTTGTGAAGCCGCGAGTTCCGATCCTCTGATAAGGGAGATCACAGAAGAGAATTTGTGGGGCACAAATTTCCCGATAGGGAAATAGAAGAACCGTAGAAGTTCTTCGGGCCGAGAAGAGGAGAAGATCCTGTGAGAGCAGACGTGCCCGAGGGTCCAGCTGCGTTATAAACCCTTTTACTCCATAGGGAAAGAAAAATCTAAGAAGGTAAATATAATAAGGTATAATCCCTTTTACTCCTCCTAGCAACCTTTGCAATAGCTTCTTTCACACATAATGATAAAACTGTTGAAATTTTGTTGGTTATGTTAACATTAGATTTACCATAGAAATTTGAACTTCTTTTGCATGCTTGTTTCACCATAGGCGATGTTGCACCATCACCACCCAACCATAGGCACCTACTTGTGCCACCCTTAAGGATAACATATACATCCTGGGAAACCCTTCTACAAAAGGAGAGAAAACCTAACAACCTTCTTATAGAGAATATCATTTCCAAGAAAAAATTCCCAAGAACAAGATCTATCCACTAGAGAAAACCAACAAGTAATAATACAACAACATAAATTCAACACACCCTAGACAAAGTGTTAGGGTGTCTAGCCTCCTTATGTCGACCCCCCTTCTCCCCTCGGAGATGCGCGACCTCCTGGTCTAGGATCGTTCAAATCAAGGAGTCAGATTGACTCTCCAAGCCTTTATTAGACCCCAATAAATCTACATAGGTCCCCTTTCCTTCAAAGTGTAGGTTCTGGCAAACCCGTGCGATCTATCCTAGCCTCCTCGAAGATTTTAAATAACAAACACTAGCTCCCCTCACTAGGTCCTTTCCTTCATTTTACCTCGGGCTATGACCTCACGTAAACACGTGATTGTGGAGCGACCAAAAGTGGTTTGAGAACACTCCACTTTTCTCCCCATAATTCACTATCAACCGCCACATGTCCCTTTAGCAATATCGTGGTTTCGATTGCATCTCGCTCTAGGATTTTTAAAATCCGAGCACTTTATGTCCCCACAATCAAGTGCTGCCATCGATCTTTTGACCTCAGTGTTGTCTCATGATCAACGACTGAGATCTGCTTCCTTCCCTTGTTTCTCTCTGGAGCACGCTCTCCCAGATCTCCATGATCTATCGACACATCTTCCTTTCAAATCAACGGTCATGATTGATTTCTCCCTTTGGGATTCAGGAGTTTCAACTCTCAACTCTTGATCCCTCCAAAATGGTTATCTTTCTAAGTGGAAGATCTGCCGACACATATCCCTAGAAAATGGACGGCTGAGATGAACTATGGCTCTACGGACTTTGGGAGTTCTTTTTCAACAGATCCCTTTCTTTTGAAGTAATTTTCTTCGAAATAGCAGATCTTTTGCCACGTCTTCTCCTCAAATCGATGGCTATAGCCTGCTTTGAGACTTCAACACCTTCACCTTCCGCTTTCCTCCAGAGTTTTCTATACCCGGGGTTCTATATCTAGCACCACGCGTCCACCTCAAATCAACCACTTTGGGACTTCGACCTTCGAAAATATCAACTTCCCCACACTTTGTTTCTCCCAGAGCATTTTATCTATATTCCACAATCTAACGACGCATGTCCTCCTGCAGATCGATGGTTCCTAGCTATTTCAGCTCTTCGAAATTCAGGAGTTTCAACACTCCACCTTCGCTTCCTCCTAGAACTCACGCTTCATCGATGTGTGTCCTTTAGATCTGACAGTCCATATTTACTTCGGCTCTTCGGGGTTGGGGATTTTCAAACTCCTACGCACTCATTCCTCCCGAAGTGATTTCACCCAAAGACAATGTATTTTCGCCACGTGTCCCTCTGTATCTGATGGTCCAAATTCACTTCGGCTCTTCGGGGTTCGAGAGTTTCAACTCCTGCACACTCATTCCTCCTAGAGTGCTTTCACCTGAAGACTCATATTTTTTGACACGTACCCTCCTGAAAACCAATGGCCAGGATTTGCTTTGGAGCTTCAGCTATTACACTCTCTCCTTGACCAAAAACTTTCGAAGTGCTCTCACTCCAGAGTTGTGGATCTTGCACCACCTGACAACCTTGACGATGGGTGGTCCCTGTTCACCTCAGGACTTCGGCAGGTCTGCTCTCCTGTGCACACAAAATATTAAGGCCCTTTCCCTTTACCTGGATTCGACAGATGTCGATCCCTCACACTCAGATCCAATGGTTGGGATCTGTCCTCCTCCTCGTGCATTCCTCCTTCGTCCTGGACCCTGATCTGACGGTCCATATCTTTTTCTGCAACCAATATGATGGTTTTTGTCGTGCCTCCTCCTGAGCTTCTTTATTCTCCTGGACTTGGGAAAATTTGTAAGTGTTCACAAGTTGTAGCCTTTGAACCTTCTCCTGCGGAACCAGTTGCTAGGTTCTCGACTCCGCTTTTCCTCCTAAGATTTGACAATGAAAATTGACCTCTGCTCTTGGGCACACTTGTGCTCTACATGCAAATCTGCACTACTCCTCCTAAGCTTGTGAACTTGAAGTAAATTCACTTTTTTGCACACTCCTTGTGCTGTCTCTCTTGAGATTTCGCTTACTCAAGTTCTAATATTTCAGTCCCTTTACCCCTCAAAGGGATTCTTGTGACTTATCCGAAACGTCTGGCTCAAAGAACACCTTGCTGAGCATTTTCTATAGAGTGTTCAGTAACTATGTAAGTATATTCCTCTGATACTCTTCTCCTTGAACTCGATAGAGAGCTCTCTTTATGCACACTTGCACCTGCTCGATGCCCGCCTAGTAAATCTCTACAAAGTTCTCAATGAATTTATCTCTATGTTCTTCCACTACACAGTTTCTCCTCTAAGGTATTCAACAACCTAGAGGCTTCCCTTGAGTTTTTATCACTCTGGTGCACCCTCTTGGAACATTATTTTCTAACTCCACAAAGTCTGGATGCCCACTCCTTGCGTTGGCTACAAAACCTCCAATGTTCTGTTGCGCGCTCCTTGCACAGCCTAAGAACCCAGAACAATATTTCAAACTAAAATAGGATAGATAAATCTATCTTCCTACTACATATGAAACCTATCACGCATCTACAACATACATAAACACACACAAATAACATTCATCGGATACACATAACACACATAGAAAGTTCATATGCAATAAAAATTGCTTTCTTTCTATTAAGATGAATGTATGATTACAATATGTGTAGGCTGGACTATAACAGAGTCTCATCTCTCTCAATCTCCCTCAAAGAACTATTCTATCTCCTATATCCTCCTCTGAGGATTTCTAACTAACTTGCAGCTACCTCCTATTCAGTAACAATACTCCTCCAACAGCCTCATTTGGGAATATAGTGCATCTACATATACAAGAAGGTTCATAGGGTTCCCTTCGACTACTTGTCTCCTCGAAAGAAGATAACTACCCCTTAAGAACTGTTACATTAAAGTCTAGGAGTGAAACTCCCAGATCACTCGGGATCATTTGCTTCCAAGCATTTTGATCTTCTTCAGTTTTCAATCAGTTCAAGAAAGATTTGTAGGAAACATCGGTGTTTCATATTCTGAAATGATTAAAAGTTGCACTAAGGCATTGAGTTGTCTCTCCACATGTGCTTGTTGACGATGATCCTGCATCATACTCCATGGCTAGGAAAATCATGAGCTCCTTCTCATGGCTCCCTCTTCTATGTTGTTGACATCATCCGAGGTCTGAAACCTGAAATTGGAGTTGTCCACTTGCTCCTCTTCCTTGTTGCTTCTTATGCCCTACTACTCCTCCATGTTTTCTTCTATCCCATACTTCTCTGATGACTGCTTCTTGTGTTTCTTCCAACATCAATCTCTTTTTCTCCTCTATTTCTTTTTCCATCTGGTCCACTGGTTGGATTTCCTCTTGCAGTATGCTATGTTTCATCTTCTCTCCATCAATTTTCAACTTAACTTGTTGAATAAGATTCCTTTGCATCTTTACCCTTCTCTCCAGGGCCTCCATATATTCACACAGAACAACAAGATCCATGCTATATGTTTCTTCCTCCTCTATTGTAGGTTCACATTCTACAGTTATATCTTGCTCAACTTCATGGTTGAAATTTTTGAGCCATTCATATGAATGCTCATCTCTTTCTGTTGTAGATCCCAATTCTACAATTGCCTTATGTTCATCTCCTTGGCTGAAATTTTTGAGCAGTTCCACCAAATTCTCTTCTTTATCCATCTCTTGGGCACATTGAAATGTGTGCTCTTTCTCCTTTTTACCAATCTGATCAATCTGAACCTTCATATTATCTACATCTCCTATGGCACTAGTTGGCCACTCTGTTGCAAACTCTAGTTCTGTAGTCTCACCATTGAGTTGTTTCTCAGCTTGCTCCTCTAAAAAATTGATTGTTGTCATCTCCTCTTGTGTTGGTTCAACTCCAACTTCCTCCAACTGCTCCCCGGGATGGTATTTTCCTCCACCTGTTTCCAATTTGACCTGTTGGATATGCCTAAGTTGCATATTCACCCTTCTCTCTAGGGCTTCTAGTTCCTCATACAACTCAGAAAAATCTATGTTGTATGCTTCCTCTTATGTTGCAGGCTCCAGTGTTGTAGTCATCTTCTGTTCATCTCTTGGGCTGAAATTTTTGAGCAATTCTGTTGAATGCTCTTCTCCTACAATCTTCATGATTGTCTCCCTTTGCATGATTACATCCTGGCAGTCCTTTTCTGGTTTTGGATTGTTCAACCAATCCTCCAGCATCTTTAGCTCCTGCTTCCATTGAGTGAGCAATTCATTTGAATGCTCCTCTTTTTTTGTTGGGGAAGACATCAGTGTCTCCTCCTTATCCTCCTCTTTGACAGTATTTGTTGGTTATATTTCCTCTATTACACTTGCATCACAGACACAATTAGCTTTAAAAGTGTTTGGCCCCATGGCCTTTTTCTTGGATTCATGTTGCATCACCTTCTAATGTGTAACACTTGTACTAGCTTCTACTAGAATATTTGGCAGGAATATTTTAATTCCCCCAATGATCAGGATGCATTTTTTATCCTCCTCTACCAGCTCCCCTTGCTGATCTAAACTCTTAGTTGAGTTCATGAGACTTTCATATAGTCCCCTCTCTTCTTCCTTTCCCACCTGGAAATCTGGGATTTCTCTTCTGCCCTCCTGGTCGTCTATGAGATCAACTGATCCCATCTCATTGCACCCCTGGAAATATGAAATTTTACTACTGCCCTCCTGACATTCCATGAGATCCTTAATTGATCTCATCTCATTTCCCACCTGGAAATTTGAAAATTCATCTCTGCCCTCTTGGCAGTTTATCAGACCTTTAACTGATCTCACCTCCTCCTCATCACTGAGGTTCCTCCCAATCTCCAGATCATAGATGTGAATCACTTTCTTTGTCTCTGAGGATTTCGACATGCCTTAGCCAGCTCCTTACTACCTATTGCTTCTTTCCAGACAACAACATCTAGACATGCTACTTTGCTTTCCTCTTCAAAGGCCATTCATATGTCCAGTTTACCTTTGCCTCCTGCTGCATCTTCAATGTCAGTTGTTCTATTCTTTCTCTTATCTCAATGATCTCCTTGTCAATTTCTTCTTTAATTTTTTTCTTGCAGTCTACTCCTCGACCACACTTATGGCCTTCAGTAGCTATCTTTTCTGTCTTCATCCCTCCTGGCTATCTACCATTTGTTGCACACCTTGCAAAAATATCTACAGAGCATCAATACTTTGTCTCTCTTCATATGTTGTCTATAGGTGAACTTCATCTTCTTATACTATTTGATGTCATCATATTGTCTCCATTTACCTTCTCACCTTTGCCTACAATATGTAGACAAAATTTAGCTCTTGATATGACTTGATGTAGTCAGATTGTCTTCTCTTTCCTTTGTCTATTGTCTGCAAGCAATTTTAAGCTTCAATATCACTGGATGATGTCAAACTATCTATGTCTCCTTTCTCTGTTGTCTGCAAACAAAATCAAGCTCTGATACCACTTGATGTCAACCCCCCTTCTCCCCTCAGGTTTGCGTGACCTACGATTCTAGGATCGTTCAAATCAAGGATTCGGATTGAATCTTCGGGACTTTATCAGACCCCAATCAATCTACATAGGTCCCCTTTCCTTCAAAGTGCATATTCTATCAAACCTGTGGGCTCTATCCTGGCCTCCTTGAAGATTTTAAATAACAAACACTAGCTCCCCTCACTAGGTCCTTTCCTTCATATGACCTCGGGCTATGACCTCACATAAAAATGTGATTGCGGAGTGACCAAAAGTGGTTTGACACCACCCCACTTTTCTCCCCACAATTCACTATCAACCGCCATGTATCCCTTTTGTTGGTTGTGGAGCCTGATTATCTTCCTGATTCAGAGGTCCTTGCTTTCAGCCGTGTTTATACCCCATGAAGTATTTACACCCCAGAAGTATGTACACTCTTCCATGCGGGGGAGTGCAGAGGGGGGGCACCCCCTCTACGGGGTCTAGGGGCAAGCGAGCCCCCAGCAGGGGTTCGGGGGCAAAGCCCCGAAGCAAAAATTGCCTTATAAAAGTATATGTTAATTTCATTGTAAATCTAGACCATTCATTATAAGGTCGTAGATCTAACGGTAGAGATTATGTTAGGGTTTTTTTCCCTAGAAGGCAACCCTCTTTTAAGAGGGAAATGTATTGCGGCTATGATTGATGGTGAATATTGTATTCTGAGAGAGGAGACTGTGAGAGAAAGAAGAGGAAGTTACAGCGGGTTTTGATGTAGGTTGTATCCCTTCATTTGTTGGATAATAATAAAGGAAGGACCTAGCAATTTCTCTGGTGGATGTAGCCCACACTGGGTGAACCACGTAAATCTATGTCTCTCTTGTATTGTGTGTCTTCTGTGTTTTCTTTCTGCATTTGTTTTATTTTATTGCTCCATGGTCCTGTTTTTCTAAAAACTGGTATCAGAACATAAGGTAACTCGCAGGAAAAGAGGGTTCTTGGTTCGAGTGGGAGCAATGTCGGAAGATGGAAAGTTTAGGGTTGAGAAATTTAACGGCCAAAACTACCAGTTATGGAAGATGCAGATGGAAGGCTATTTATATCAGAAGGATCTATTCCTACCATTTAGCAGAGTAGAAAAGAATTCGATGGCCATGAAGGACGAAGAATGGGAGATTCTTGACAGAAAGGCTCTAGGAATGATATGACTGAGCCTGGCAACGTCGGTGGCTTTCAATATTTCGAAAGAAAAGACAACAAAGGGTTTGATGGATGCGTTGGCCAAATTGTATGAAAAACCCTCGGTGTCGAATAAGGTATTTCTAATGAAAAGATTATTTAATATGAAGATGTCAGAAGGTGGGTCTGTTGCAGATCATTTAAATGAATTTAATACGGTTACTAATCAACTAAGTTCTGTAAAAGTGGACTTTGATGATGAGGTTAGGGCTCTTCTAATCATGTGCTCATTGCTAGAAAGCTGGAATGGCTTGGTCATGGCTATAAGTAACTATGTCTCTGGTTCAAATACATTAAAATTTGATGATGTTGTTGGTGTTATCCTTAGTGAGGAAATGTGACGGAAAAGCACAGGTGAGACATCAGAAAATGCGTTGAACATGGGGAACAGGGGAAGACAAAAGGATAGAGGAAAGGGCTCAGGAAACCACAGAAATTCTAGGAAGGGCAGATCCAAATCTAGACTTGGAAAGATAGAGTGCTGGAATTGTGGGAAGAAAGGACATCTGAAGAAAGACTGCAGAGCTC
>ML792773.1:167769-189546 GCA_009831015.1 Picea engelmannii | reverse complement strand
TAGATATAATAAATGTAAGAGGACTTCTTAGAAGGTTCTACTTCTAGAAGATTCCTCCTCTAGAATGTTCTTAGGTGATGGTAGCACTATATAAATGGGTTCAGGCAATGTAATGAGACATGAAGAGAAGTATTGTATTTGGATCTAAAGCTCATTAGGAGGAAGCCCCCTCAAAGAGGCAAGTGAACAGGAGAGGATCCCTTCCATAATAGGATCCATTGTATGGTGTTGCCCTACCTCAAGGGTTTGATATAATAAAGTGTGGTTTCTTCTATATTGCTTTGTGGATCTATTGTGTATTCAGTATTTGTGGTGATTATATCTTCAGATCTGGTATTGGTTCTTAACATATTCCCCTCAACGGGACAACTACTGCCTCAGATTAGATAGTGCTCCCTCAAAAGGGACATCAGGGCGCTAGCGCTCCAAGGATGGATAGCGCTCCTTCATAGGGGTAGAAAAGCGTTATAACTCTCCCTGAGACCTTATAGGGGAGCGCCAGCGCTGCTAAGGCTGATGTAGGGGAGCGCTCACCTTCAAAACCTTTGTTTAAGAGCTCTTCTTAGGTGATAAAATTTCCTTGACTTCAGTTAATCATTTCCCTCCTTTAAATCAAGTGTATGAGATGTCTTAAGTGCCTCCTTAGTGTCATTATTATGGTAGTATGCTTGACCAACATTTGTGACACTTGTGAACAACTTGCGACACTTGTGAAATATGTAAGGAACATGCGACACTTACGACACTTATCAGAGTGAGCAATATTGAGGTGTAACAGATTGCCCCCCAAAGTATGAAGTTAGAAGATGCGAACTGATAACTGAAATGCTTTGTAGATGCTCAAGCAAGGGTATAGACTCGAAGAACCTGATGGAAGTTGCACACAAACATCCAACAAATATCATGACATATTTCAAAACCCAAGGCAGGCATACCTATGCTTGGGTGATCAAGACTTGCAAGATATGGCCGCCATAAAATACATCGCGGATCCATAATTGTATTGATAAGAAGGTATAGCCACTGAAGATACAATGTGGATCTATACTCTGATGACTCAGACTGATCGTAGCCACGAAGAATACACAGTGGATCTACGAGATGACAAGACATAGCCACGACCAATACAAAGTGGATTTATGTAATAGTGTATGTGTTATTTTTCCAATAGAAACTCCTTCGCAACCTGGGCAAAGCATATATCAAAGTGATCAATCAACCCAGGGTCTTCTTACCAATCCCAATATGGTACGAATCTAACCACGTGAATATATGTCCTGATGTCGAACATGGCAGAAACCACTTGATTACCGGTCAATGGTGTGAACCGTTAACAAGTGCGAGGGAGATCACCATTAATGTCAATGATTCCCAAGGTATGCTAGTACATTCCAATGAATGTGAATGGATGAGCTGAGGTCGAACACCCGTGGAATCATCCGATCAGAGGTCAATGATGTAAACCTACTATCGAATGTGAGGAGGCCTGCCATTGAGGTATGCAGGTCCCAAAGTACTAACTAGTTTCTAAGCCTGATTCCTGGATAATGTGTTGAAGTTGATAGGAATAGACTCGCCGAGGGAGGGCCTTGATGTATCCCCCATCAACGACACGAAACGGACATAGAGATGTAATTGGTAGATCAAATGGACATGGACTGACACAGGTTTTGAGGCAAGATATTTGGGATGACTGACTCTCGAGGTAGATACTTCCCTTGAACACTGAGGCACAACAACAAAACATGACATGGACCAAAACTATGCAGTGGATACTGTGACTTGCGTCGGGCGACCCAAAGGAGTGAAAGGAACTCAAAGGATTGGCTCAGTGCAGAGGTTCAGCGGATTATGATGTGTGCAAATGACAAAGTGTCGTGTTCAAGGGCGACTCTAAGAATTGCTGGATAATGTTCTCAAGAGACTGCTTGGCTTGCTCCTTTCAATTTTTTCCCCCATCCAGATGGACGAGTACCTCTTTTTGATTTAATGAGATCAAGGAGGATAACACATGCTCGATATAACTCACCTTCGGTAAGTTCCTCTTCCTTTGTTTAACGAACCGGAAGAAGAAAGGGATCGGTCCCATATGGGCCTGTCGATGTGTGTTTTAACGAGTCCAAAGACAGAAAACTTGAAGGTTTTTCGGGATTATAGAGTTTGGAAAAACACTTAAAAGAGAACTCTCTTAGTTCCTTTTTCATACAGTAGTCTAACGAGACCGAAAAAGAGATATACTATCACTCAAAAGACGCCCTTTCTAACCTTTTAATGAGTGTGAAAGGAAGCAAGGTCACTCGACAATCTTTTCATATTTAGAGAGTCTGAAAAGGGTTTAAAGATGACTTCAGGGGGGTTCCTTTTTCATGTGTTCGTGTATCCGTACGGATCCAAAAAAGAGATAAAAGTTTACCCAGTTGCGTTATCATATTTTCGAGCTCGAGAACGAACTAAGACTATGCTCATAAGTGCGACAAGGTAAATAATCCATCAGAACTGCCAGGAAACCTGCGATGCCAAAACTACAAACCAGGGGTTTAGTGAAACCATTATATTGTTAGAGAAACCCATAAATGACTATACCTTATAAAAAATGGAAATTTATAAATAACAATACAATGAAAATTTCATTTACCATTTCATTTTGCATAAGGATTTTGGAGTGGAGATTCCCATTTTGAGGTGGATCTTGTTTTGCTCGCTGTCGGAGCTACGGTTGACCATTTTTCTTGTCGTTTGGACCAGGTAGATCTTCATCTCTCCTTCTTTAAATTGCATGGTTTAATATTCATTTTCATAACATCATTTAATTTAAAATATGAAGCCCTAAGTTGCCCCAAACAGAACCAAATCGGCTTCTTTGAAAAATGATGGAAAAAGGGGATTCATGTTGCAAAAACGTTCTAGAAGGGGATGGCCAAGATGCCAACTCCTCAATAGCTAATTGGATGGGTCGTTTTTGGCAAAGAAACCATGAGAAAATCCCCACAAACGCCCACGCAGCCATAAAGAAATCGTTTTCATTTAAAAATGTTTCATTGTTGTATGATGCATATTGAATGGCTAAGAGAGGGCGTGGTGATTGTAAAAGAGGGTGTGGTTACTTTAAATGACGTGGGCATTAGATTTCATGTTTTTCAATTGCTTTTGAAATTTGTCGAAATACCAAAACATTGAAATAATGAATTTCTTTATTCTTTTGTTTTGTAGGTGATTTCGGCGACCATGATCGAGTGGAAAGAACGAGAACATGAGATTGATGACTTAGCTATTTTGCAGAGTCCTCGCACACGGGCCGCATTGAGAGCTTGTGGCTTACTCAAATTCTTCAAGGTGCAAAAAATGAAGAAGGAGATTTTGTTGCTTGAGCATATGATCGTCCTATGGGATGTTGCTGAACACGGATTCTGGATTAGCACACAGCTTCTAACCATCGAGTTAGAAGACATGTATTTCTTGACTGGCCTCTCGAAAAGAGGGGTTCCCATATATTTTTCTGGGCAGAGGGCACTACCTGAGCAAGTGGACGTGTATCTGGCACGTCACTATGTCCCAGGAGCAAGGCCGGTAGGGGGTAGAATCCCTATCAAGGATATCCGAGAGCTACCCCTCCGGTCTATACTGTTTTCCATCACGAGCATGACGGGCAGTACTAGCGCGTATCTGGCATCAAGATCGCAGGTGGATTATGGTGTCCAGTGTTTGGAACCAACACTATTCAACTGGAGTGCAGGGTTCCTTCGAAACGTGAAGGAACAGGTTTCATGGTGCCGGATGGGACAGAAACAGTTTGGTTATGGCTCTTTTCTGGTCTCATTTTTCCTGGAGCGCATCCCCCAGATGTAGCCTCAGATAGCACTAGCGGTGCGACCAGTGGACGAACCAAGGATGGAGAAGTGGACTAGTCTGTCTCCGAGGCTGGTAGCAGAGTTAGAATTTTGTTTTACTGGCGATTTCTTTGCCTGGCTGAGACGGCGGTATCTATGGATAGAGGACTTCCCATATGCTGAGGTAGATTTCCGCGGGAGCATGGATTTGATTTTACCCGCGGGGGAAGACTGGGATGTGTCAGGTAAGAGACTGAGCCATAGCTTGTCTAGTTTTGTTTTTTTTTTAAGTTTTTGATGTATATATATATTTTTTTTGGGTATGTAGAAGAGTTTTTAACAGATGTATTGTTTTCAACATGCAGACAAGGGATCAGTGCGCTCGATCGATACACCAATACCAGGAGGACGTGGGGGAGTTCCGGTTGCAGCAGATCCGGAAATACCAATGATAGGTCTCCGGAAGGTTGAAAGAAACCTCCAAGGCCTCGCGATGGGAATTCCTCCTCTACGGAGGGGAGAAGTTCCTTTACATCTACAGAGGCACACTGTGGGAGTACCAGAGAATATCAATTCTCTACTGAGGCGCGTAGTGCGCGCGATGATGTGTTACTCGCAACGCAATGTAGTGCATAGAGATTAGAGTCTCTCTGGTGATCATTTTTTGTATGCCTTGTCAGGCGACGTTGTAGGGATTTAGAGACCTGACATTTTTCTCTTCTACATACTTTTTGATGTAATCAAAACATTTCAGTCATGCCATATATATATATATATATATATATATATATATATATATATAGTTTCGAGTTTTTTACAATGCCAATGATTTGTACATGATGATGTCTGTGATGTGTTTTAATTTACATGTAATGCACAATTTTGCTTTCCTTAAGTCTTATATGTGGGTGAGATACCGATCCATGATGTAATTAGTTAACGAATCTGAAACACTATTAAGTTCTCTTTGAATGTGTCTATATTCAATGTAATCGAACATTCGTTCAAGATGGTGAACTTGTAGGTGGAGACGTAGCAGGATAGGACTACGGATAGCGTAGATATGGTTGAGTTGATAGACCACGAGTTGGGAATCTAAGTAAACAATGATACGAGAGATACCTAGGGAGGAGGCTTGGGTCAACAGTCCGATGACAGCGTGATATTCTTCCATGTTGTTGGTTGCTGGTCCTAAGCAGATACCTCCTGAACTCACCACCTCGTCAAATTGGTAAATAACCCATGCTTCCGAAGTAATGTTTCGGGTATGTCGACTAGTGCCATCCACAAACTCGAAAAAGATAGGAAAGGAAGACGTCATCTGTGCATGAAAACACAAGCACAGTCATGAGTGGCAATGGTAAAGACTCGAGCATGCGAAAGAATAAGACACACCAAACTAAAATACAATAATGTACAAAGTACAGATGCTAGGTGATCTAGGCATAGTACTTTTTAAGGTAAAGCTCGTTCCAGGGCTCTCCTAAGGAAACTCCATCATGATCTACTAATTTGTAGGCACCTCTGTAGGACACACTTCATGGTGTAAGGACCATGCCATAGAGGTTCTAACTTTCCTGTCCCCAATTTATCGTGAGCTTGGTCATAAACGAGGACTAAGTCTCCTTCTACAAAAGTCTGAGGGTGGACAGATTTGTCGTATTGACTCTTAATTTGTTTCTGATGTGTCTCATTAGCGAGAGCAGCATCACGACATGTTTCATCCAGCTTGGATAGATACAAGAATCGTTCTTCTTCAACAGAAGTATGGGGCAGGAGTTCTACTTTCAGTTTGAGTGATGGAATCTTACACTCGATTGGTAGAACAACTTCAATGCCATACACCAACTAGAAAGGAGTAAATCCAGTTGAGGTTTTCACAGAAGTACGATAAGCCCAGAGAGCGTAGAAAAGTTGTAAATGCCACGATGTCTTGTTTTCCCCTACCATGCGTTGGATCATAGTTTTTAGGACTTTGTTGATGGCTTCAACTTGTCCGTTGGCCTGAGGGTAGTAAGGGGATGAATTTTCATGGCGAAAACCCAATTTGACATGTAATTCGCTCATCATCTGGTTCTTGAAGTGTGCACCATGATCAGTGGCAATGGCACGTGGTACACCAAAATGAGTTATGATATGGTTGAAAATGAACAGATCTACAGTACGACCATCGTTCAGGAAGGTAGGCATAGCCTCAGCCCATTTGGTGAAGTAGTCGACGACGACGATGATATAACCGTGCCCCCGGTTGAGGTAGGCTTACACTGCATGAAATCGATACCCCACTTGGAAAAGGGTCGATGGCGATAATGGGGTGCAACGTAGTAGGGTGGGTGAGTGCCTTCTTGTTAAAGACTTAGCAGGGTGGGCATTTTTTGACGGCCTCGATGCAATCTTTGAAAATCGAGGGCCAAAAGTAGCCGGCACGTAGGATTTTTTAGGCTGTGGCCATCCCGGAAAGGTGACCGCCACAGGCACCAAGGTAACAATCGTTCAAAACGCGTTCAGCCTCCTCGTGAATCAGACATCGTCAAAGGATGGTGTCAATACCATGGCGATACAATGTCTCGTCGATGATGAGATAACGACAAGAGTGGTGACGAATGCGTCGACGCTCTTCGCGAGAAATGTTGGGCTGAAAATGTTGGGTTTGAAGGTAGAGGAGAATGTCTCCATACCAAGGATCGAAGGTGCTGATGAGGAAGAGAGATTCATCGGGGAGAGAATCTCTAGGTTCAATGTTTTCATCGGCACGAGGGAGAGCACAGATAAGCTCTGCAAACACCAGGGATTTTTTGGCTTTGGCCTTCGTAAACTCAAGATCAAATTCTTGAAGAATAAGGATCCATTTAGAATATTTGCCCCCAAGTACTTGACGTCTCAAGACGTGGTACATGGGGTTGGAGTCCGCAATCACCATGGTGGTGCGTAATAAGATGTAATGGCGAAATCTCTGGACAACGATGACGGCTGCCAGAGCCAGTTTCTCGACATGTGAATATTGGAGTTCGGGTCCAGATAGACTCTTGCTCAGGTAATAAATCACATGTTCTTCGTCGTTGGGGTCCTCTTGAACTAACACCATCGCAATAGTGGAAGTAGAGGCGGCCAAGTAAAGGATATAGTCCTTTGTATACTCTGGAGGGTGTAACAAGGGAGCGTGGGTCAAAGCGTGCTTGAGAGCATCGAATGACTATTGGGCAGCGTCATCCCCGATGAAAGGGGTGTTCTTTTGTAGTAACCACATAAATCCTTTAGTGATCTCAGCATAGTTGCAGATGAAAGGGAGAAGGAAGTTTGCTTTGCCTTGCAAACTTTGGAGTTGGGTTAAATTGGTAGGTGGGCGTAAGGCTAGAATGGCCTTAATCTCTAAGGGATCCACCCTGATCCCATATTTGGAGACAATGAAACCGAGGAGTCAACCAGATTCGACAGCAAAAATGCACTTGTGTGGGTTCAAGTGAATACGGTAGAACCGACATCGAAGAAAAATCGTCTGCAAGTGATCAATGTGATTAGATCGATTGGATGAATGGGCAGGTAAATCGTCGAGGTAAGGCTCTGCGATATGCTTGATATCGTGGAATGCGTATGACATGGCCCACTAGAAAGTAGCATCAGCATTTTTGAGGCCAAATGGTAACTTTCGATAGGCGAAAGTTCCCCATGGGAAGATAAAGGCTGTCTTATGTTGATCAGTAGGTAAGATTTCAATCTGGTTATACCCAGAAAATCCATCCACGAAAGAGAAGATGACGCTCCCTGTGCAATTATCGATGATTTGGTCGATGAAGGGCGTAGGGTAGTTGTCCTTGGGACAAGCTTTGTTGAGATCTCAATAGTCAACACAAACATGGATGGTCCCTTGTTTTTTGGCAACCAGAACAAGGTTGGAAACCTATTCTGTCAAAGGGATGGGATAGATAAAGCCAGATTTTAGAAGTTTTTCAACTTCTGCCTTTATAGCTGCGATTTTCTTGGGATGAACCAGGCAAAGTTTTTGTCGAACAGGTTTCGCGTCAGGGTAAGTCTTGATTTTATGCACGACGATTGAAGGGTCAATCCCTGGCATTTCTTCGTAGCTCCAAGCAAAGACATCGCGGAATTCTTTAAACAAAGTAGTGTAAGAGACCACTTCCTTGGGTGTGCAATTAGCGTCAAGATTAATGTTTTCCACGACACCTTCTTTGATCGAAATATCAATAGCGATTGTAGTAGAGATGTTACCCATATTCCCCTCAGAGAGAGTATCTTGTGTGAGGATAGGAGATTTCGGAGCATCGGTAACATCGGGAGGGAAGACAGAGTGTATGTCTTAGTGAATTTCTTCCAAAGGTGGAAGAAAAGAGGAGCGATGATGGTTATCATCCCAAGGCAGATCGTCAATGCTAAGCATTTCCATAATAGATTCATCAAAAGGAAAAATTTGGGAAATGTAATCGACGGCGGACGATAGGGAATCCAACCATGAGGGCACCGAGTAGGCATCCGGTGCTAATAAATGTGAATTGTTTGAAGAGGGAGAGGAATATTGAATAGCTACGTATGCGGCCTCGGCTAGGCTAAGTGGCATAGTGTCACTGAGCACATCGAATTCTAGAGGACAAGGTACAATCCAAGGGTCATATGATTCCAAGGATTGATAAGGCATAGTCGAGATCATATTGACGGTGGAAATATGATGCGCGGTAGGTGGAAGTGGTGTAGGGAAAGTACCCATAAGGCTAGAATCTTTCAATAAGTCAACACCAACGCTTTCATATGTAACTGGGTGGTCTCCCAAAAATGGAATGTTGTTGGTGGCAGGGATGCGAGCATCGGGTGTACAGAAATCAAGCTGATCGACGGTAACAATTTTGCCTTGATGGGGGAATTGTACACATCGAAACACCGATGAGGCAACGACAGTCATAGCGTAGAACCAACTTCTTCCGAGTAGTAGGTTGTAATCGAGGGGAGCATCGACCACCTTAACGTCAACGGTAATAGTTTTTCTGCCCAACTGAACGACTAAGGATTGTAATAATCTGTGAGGATGAAAACCTCATCCATCGAAAGCGTGTAACATTGTAGAGGATTTGTTAAGGGCAGGCGATTTTAAGCATTTTCAACAAGCTAAGGACATGACACAAGTAGAGGCTCCCTCATCTAAGATATTTGAAAAGCTAACTGGTGGGAGAGTCGCAGTTGATGATCATCCAGATTAAACGTGAGTTTGTTTGATGGCTCGGGATCAAAAGCATCGATAGCAGCTAAGAGTGTTCTACGTTGGCTGGGACAGCATTGTAGAACTTCCAAGGCAGACATAGCACATGGTGCTTGGGCCAAATATTCTACAATGTTGTAGTTTTGGGTAGCCCGTGAATTAGGATTGAAGGTAGATTTCTGGATGGCGCTCTTAGGAGGTCGTAAGATGGAGTCAAACAAAGGTTTCTCAATATGAAGTTGCCCGGATGGATGGCTAGCAGATAGAGGACTGACGGAAGACGGTAACGGGTCCGGTGCAGAACCATTAGTAGTATTTGGCTTATCAGGTTTAACTGGCATGTCATATGTTGCAGAGCGAGTGGTTAGATTAACCCCATTGAACATGTAAATGTGGGCACTTGTTGAGGACTCATCATGGCGTTGGTTGGAACTGCCCCCTGTGGTGGGGGTTCGAGCAACCAAAGATTGTTGCTGTGGGAAAGGCTGAGTAAGCACAACGGGTTGTGAATTTCCCTTGAAAATATTGGCCACTTCATCGTGATGTGGACAGTCCCAGGTGTAGTGATCGTCACCACAAATGAGACATGGGAATTTTGGTTTTCATTGTGGTTGTTTTCCGACAGCAGGGGTTTGCGGTTGGTTTTTTGGTTGTTCGTTGTTATTGTTTTTCTTTGGTTTATTTTTCACTTTATTCTTGCCCCCAGGTTGTTGTGAAAGGGTCGATTGGACCACATTCACCTCAGAGAGCTGAGTTTGAAGGGGGGTAGAAGAGGGTGCAGTCGGGCTGGGAATAGCCGTCGAAGTGGGCCATTGGATCATTCCAGTCGACTGGGTACTAGATTGGGTTTTGACGGAGCCAATAACTCCATCCGTGTGGGAAGCAGACGATGGTTTGGATGGATCGTTAGTGGCATGGGTAGAATTCGGTATCAACTCATACAGAGTACCAGATTGTGAATAGACTAAGTCTAAGTACTGATCTCGGGCAATAGATTCTTCCTCGGTGACTACACCACCCATGGCAACATCACGCGAAATCTGGGGTAACAATGATTTAGTGAACCATTCCGCTAACAATTGGTCAGGAATGACCGCTTTGATTAGCCTTCGTCATCGTCTCCATTCATGAATATGATCGGAGATATGTATGGACGTTGTCTGATGAAGGGAGGTTAATAGTTCAGTACCCGTCTCATATCGAATGGGTAGTTGGAAGTGTGTGAGAAAGGACATGGCGAGGGAGTTGAAATCATGAAAAGATGCACGCGGTAATTCAATATACCATTTCGTCGTGGAACCCGTAAGCGTTCGTTGGAAAAGACGCAAACATATAGAATCGTCCATGAGGGAGTTGGATGAACACCACAAATGGAAATTCATCACGTGGTTGTTTGGGTCTTCTCCAGACTTTCCGTCGAATTTTGGGATATCAGAAGGAAGTTTAGCTAGAATAGTTGGCCAAACCGGAGAATGATAAATAGGATCATTCATTAACCGAGACAAGTCTGGAAGGTCCAAGGTAGCTAGAAAAGGTAGTTTTCGGTTAACCTATGGGTAATGCTAGTGTGGCATGGGGACACCAGTAGGGCCAATCACTGGGTTATGTGGATAATTGTAACTAGTGGACCCTCTTGTATGAGGTTGGTGTTGACCAGGGTACACAATATTTGAGTTGTTTTGAGAAGCATGTGTGAGCGGAGGATAACCGGATGGGTTTTGAGGGTTATAGGTTGGGTTTGGCATTTTTCCATAAGGAGGTTGTTGCGGAGTCTGAGAATTGTGTCCTGCCAAGAACTGTGGATTTCCTGGAAAAGGGACGTTCCATGGATTGGGTGTGGCGGATACATTTTGTCCATATGGTTGATGGTAGACTCTATATTGAGGCTTCCCCCCAGCGTGAGGGTGTCCCCCAAATGGAATTTGTCCTCTGGTAGGAGGGTGACCCCCAACCTGAGGGAGAGTTCCCGGAATTTGAGAACTAGACGTAAATGACTGACCAGTTCCGCTGAGCGGATTAGGACCACCAAGACCAGTCCCTCCGGGTTGTTGGATAGGTATGGAACCTCCTGGCATAACTTGGGTAGTAGTGGCTTGGGTAGTAGTGGCAGTGAAAGCATTCAATGCTCTGTACCCAAAAGGGAGTGATGATGTAGGTCTTGGTGTTACAGGTGTGCCAATCGCAGCTTGGTTAACCACCGCGTTATCGGAAAGAATAGTCAGAATGTGAGGGACTATTGTAGAATGGGTCGTATGGAGAGGAAGATTAGACCTTGGGCCAACGGACGGTGTGTTCGGACCAACGGGCGGTGTGGTTGTAAAAGTGGTGGTACCGGTAAAATGGTTTAGGGGTACGGTGTAGGAAATAGGTGCGTCAGCACCCATCCCTGTGCCATAAAGGTCTCGCACCATGCACGGTGGACTTCGAACAATGTCTACGGTCCAAAAAGGGTCATCGGCTAAAGGGTTTTGATGAGACCCAGTCGAGATGTCAAAAGGATTGACGATGACAAATTCACCAACAGAATTCAGTTGGAGGACACATCGTTCATATCCCTCCGGAATGCGGAAAGCTTCCGGAGACTCTGAAACTATTCAAAAATTATCTAAAGGAGTGGGAACTTCTTCCTAGGGAGTTGTAGTGTCTTGAACCTCGCTCTGTTGAGGAGATTCCTCCGTAGAATGAGGGGGTAAAGGGGTGTTTCCTTCCATATTTTCTAGAGGAAGTCCCTGTAGCCTCTGCGAACAGCGTGGAGGGTTGATGTTGGCGAAAAAGAGTCGACGAAAAAGATCTATGGCCAACTACCGAAAAGAAATAGCATACACTAATAAAATCTAAGAATCACAACCAAGCAAACATGACCTTCTCTCGATGACCATACTAGTTGGTGATGAAATCCAACGTCGTGTGATCAAGTCTAGAAGGGGCGGGGATAGGGTGGAACAGTTACAATGGCGACCTTCTTAACGGACTTACGCCTTGGTGCAAGCTTCCACGCAGTAATTGTGGATTTACCCTCCAAGGAGCCCGAGTGAGTTTGACCAATGTCTGCTCCAGGTACAGTGAGACTTCCCTTCACTGTCACCTTGTGTAAGACCCTAAAGATTATGGCCACTAAGGTTACCAATTCGCACTCAGCCCCTGGGCGGGAACAGTCGACAGTCCGATCCGAACGTACGGGCAAGGTATCAAGCCCGAAATCAACTAAAAGGCTTCCACGCAGTAATTGTGGATTTACCTTTAAGCGATCCCCATAATACGATATGACCACCACAATCAGTTAAACCACGGAGGGATAACGTCTATAACTCACCTGAATGCGACCTCATGCGTATCCCCTGTGTGAGAGGGGGATCCCAGGCAGACTTATACGATAATTGGATTTGACTCTCCCTAACTCAGGATGCTACTGTTTGTTTTGGAAACTTTGGAGAGTTATGCTCACAGCCTAATCCAAAGTACTAAACCTAATCTATTGTTGGTGGAGGATCCTAGAAAAGAAAAAGTTCTAGATCATTTTTAATTAGCGTTCATTTTATAGCTGTTCTTTACTCAAAAGGGGTGCATGGAAGTGAAACGAATGGAATTATGACTCAGTCCCAAAAATGCATCAAAGATGATAAGAAGTCATTTCTTTTCGATGAACATCTATCTAAGGGAGAGAGAGAGAGAGTTCTTTTCACTAACAAGCACTAATAAGGAATGTCCTCAAACAAATTTTCTTCAATCAAATCCCGATGTGATGCTAAAACTTTTGAGATACCTTCTAACATGCACAATCAATCATGAAGATGTTTTTTTTTTATTGTTTGCATATGAATAATGATTAATTCAAAACAATGCTCGTCTTGCTAATTATCTTCTTGGACGAATGAAAATCAGACCAACACAAGCAAGAATCATACAAACAATACACCCTCTCGTTGTGATCAAAACAAGAAGTGAAAGAAAAGAAACAATCAAAGAGAAATCAAACTTCACACTAAAAGAAATGTCGAAGAACAGTTATCTTAACTAAAACCAAATGAAGAGATCTGTAGGCCTTTGATGACCTTCACCAGAGTTTTTCATTCAGTCAAAAAGGAGAGAAAGACAATGCATGGGTTTCAAACTCCAAATGGCAGAAAAACTCAACAACAATAGTGAATAAGGCTACAAAATCCAAATAGAAAGATGCTTGTCCTTCAAAAAGACAGATGTCAAAGTTGGAAAGGAAGAAGCATTGACTCACAAGGTGACCCAGCACGAGAAACACAGAGGTAAAACCCTGAAAAAGACAATTCTGGAAGGTTTATGGGCCAAAGGAGAGTTGGCGCTCTGTTTTCAAGGACAAGGAGCGTTATAGCACTCTGTGTAAGGCACTCAAGGAGCGTTGTCACTCTGTTAACATAGGGACAGGGGTGCCAGGTTCAAAAAGCTCCTAAAAGTGTCAAAAATCCAAAAATTGCAGTTCAGTTTCGACAATTAGGCTGAGTGTGATGGGGTAGGGAGTCAATCAGCTCATGAAACCTATCAAAAGAGGAGTGAACTAGGTCTAAAACAATCAAGGGGTAAAACAAGGTCTATGAGGAGAAATCAAAACAAGAAGTTTCGATTTGAGGACTCCCCAGTCGAGTCGTCAGTTTCTGTTGTAGGAAAATCTCCCTGCGGACAAGTAGATTGCCTCAAAGAGCTAGACCCTAACTCTAAGATAGAAAGTGCTTAATGTGGACACTAACTTCCTTTCAAATATATACAAACTAACACATGAAAAGGAAGGAGAATAGCAGTACCTCTTTATCGATGTTTGTCCCTGCATGCTCCAAATCGAGCTCCGAACTCTCGTTCCTTGCTGAGTCCTGTAGACAAAAAAAGTACGACCGCTTCCTACTCTATTGATATTAGCTTGAAAATAGATCTATCTATCAATGATAAGTTCATGTAGGATCAGACACAAACTAGAAAGAAACAGGCCAAGCGTTTCATATTAATGAGAATAACGACAACAATACTTACAATCGTAGATGCGAATGCGACAGCTTCGTCAAGTCCCCTTCATCTAACCCTTGATCAAAAGATCCACAACCTGGATGATAGCAGCTTCACTGATCACTCTCCTTTGACTAACTGTGTGTTTCCTATGAGATCATAGGTTTCATTCTAGAAATTCTTCCTTCCTTTTCACCACCATAGAGCCTCCTTATATAGGTTAAGAGGAGCTTAACCTCTTGAGTTATCTTTAGAACAAGTTGAGGAATTCCCTCCTTGGATCAGGGATCTCTTGATGGAACCAAGAATTTGAATGCAATTGCCTTCCAAACTTGAAAGATCCTCCCCTTATTCCCCTCAATGGGCCAACTACTGCCTCAGATTAGATAGTGCTCCCTCAAAAGGGGCATCAGGGCGCTGTAGCGCTCCCTAGGAAGCTTGGGGGGGGCGCCATCGCTCCAAGGATGGATAACGCTCCTTTAGAGGGGAAGACAAGCATTATAACGCTCCCTGAGACCTTATAGGGGAGCGCCAGCGCTCCTAAGGATGATGTAGGGGAGCGCTCACCTTCAAAACCTTTGTTTAAGAGCTCTTCTCAGGTGATAAAAGTTCCTTGACTTTAGTTAATCATTTCCCTCCTCTAAATCAAGTGTGTGAGATGTCTTAAGAGCCTCCTTAGTGTCGTTATTATGGCAGTATGCTTGAACAACATTTGCGACACTTGTGAACAACTTGTGACACTTGCGAAAGCTGTAAGGAACATGCGACACTTATCGGAGTGAGCAATATTGAGGTGTAACAATTGGCATACATGAACTATTTCTAGTTCTAGTGGTATTATCTTTCACCATACTCATCCTTTAGCTCTACTCCTAGGATAAGTTAGAAGTAGTTAGATTAGATTAGATTTATTTTAGTTTAGATTAGACTTAGAATTAATTAGAACTCTTTGGGGGACAATTCAATGTCCTTCCCCTTTTCTTCTTTTAATTCTAAGCAACAACCATGCCCACACATTGGTCGAAAATGCTACACCAAACGAGAGTAGGTCTAATTGGGACTTTCCATTGAATGTTCTCCTTTACCTATTTGATAAGACATTTGGACTCGTCAACACATCTTCAGTACAAACATATAGTCCGCACAAATATAGCTTCCACACCTTCGCACAAGTACTCCGTTAGTTGGTATAAAAATGATTTTTTAATTTTTTTAATATAGTCCTATACAAATAATTAAAAGATTAATAATTATTTATTAATTTAATAAAATTTGATTATTAATTTAATAAAATTTAATTATGCATATTCAAGACAACTAACACTTGGTAAATAAAATACACCCGTTTCGTACCTGTACATCGAAACTTTGAGACTCGTACATGCACCTATTACGACAAATGTGTAATGTGATGTCACTTATGTGTGAAGACTTTTGCTTTGATGATTTGTCCACACCTCCGCACAAGTATGTCTGTTAGTTGGTGTAAAAAAGATTTTTTTAATTTTTTAATATAGTCCTATACAAATAATTAAAATATTAATAATTATTTATTAATTTAATAAACGTTAATTATACATCTTCACGACAATGAACACTCTGTAAAGAAAATACACCCATTTTGTACCCATACATCAGAAATATGAGACTCATGCATGGACTCGTTGTGACATGTGTTCAATATTGATGTAAGGTATCAGGTATATCATATTAGTAGAAAAGAGAAATAATGCAGAGAATAACACTGAGATAACAAAAGAATACGGAAATACTGTAGAGATAACAGTGGAACAAAAAATTATATGGAACCACAACACCATAATTATACCTTTATGGATAGAAAACAATGTCCACTTTCCTCTTCGAGGGGGAAAACTCTAGTAGAGCAGAGCTCTATTACAATAATTCTTCAAGACAAGACTTCTCATAATCTCTACTCCTATTTATACTAAATTTATTTGTCCAAAAGAATGATCTAGAGGAAGATCCTTTTAGAAGCAACAACTTCTATTAGGTCTTATTACATTTGACTTATTCCCTCTTATTTCTAGGTCTTGTTAATATTGACCTTTATTGCATGGAAATATATTGTTATACCCACTTGAGGGGTTAGGGAGGTTAGGTCCCCAACATGCCCTCCCCCTTAAAATCAACCTTGTCCTCAAGCCTGGAGATGAGGAAATTGTTGCAGAATGGTAGTTGGCTCCCAGGTGGCATCTTTTGGAGTTGTATCTTTCCACTGGACTAACACTTCCTTGTTGGTGCATTGACGAAGATGACACTCATGCTTGTCCAAAATTGCTTGTGGCTGCAACAATATGGATGCTTCTTCATCCAACTCAAGAAGGTTGGTTTGAGTTTGGCACTTAGTTCCATTCACCTTCTTTAAACATGATAAATGAAAAATAGGATGGAGCTTAGAAGTAATGGGAAAAGCTAATTGATATGCCACCTGTCCCACACACTTGAGAACTGTATAAGGACCATAAAATTTGGGCACCAATTTCTGACAATGTTCGGCCTTGAATGAAGTTTTCTTATAAGGTTGTCGTCAAAGAAATACCTGGTCTCTATCAACAAATTGACGTTCTAAGTGACCTTGATTTGCTTGTTGCTTCATGTGATTTTAAGCCATGACCAAATTCTCTTTGAGGGTACAGATAATAACCTCTTGAACTGTAAGTGTTTGGTCAACCTCCTGGACCTTCAAGACACCTGGCATGTAGGAGATAATGGAAGGTGGATTTTTTCCATATACTACTTCAAAATGAGTCATGCGAGTAGTTGTATGGTAAGAAATGTTGTACCACCATTCAACTAATGGTAACCATTGAGCCCATTGATTTTTATTTTAGAGGCAAAACTCCTCAAATATGTCTCCAAACACTTGTTTAGAACTTCAGTTTGACCATTAGTATGGGGATGATAGGCGATGTTGAGATGCAATTGGGTGCCCTGTAGCCTGAACAATTCTTGCCAAAAATTGTTGGTGAAACTGGGATCTCGATCAGAAACAATAGAATGAGGAATACCATGAAGCTTAAAGATATGATCCATGAACAGTTAAGCCATAATGCATGCGGTAAATGGGTGTTGAAGAGTATATAAATGAGTATACTTGGAAAGATGATCAATGACCACTGTGATGAATGATTTATTGCTTGATTTAGGTAATACCACAATAAAATCCATAGAGATGTCCCTCCAAATAGCGAGTGGAATCGGAATCGATTATAGTGTGTCAATAGATTTGATTGGTTTTCCCTTATTGCATTGACAAAAATCACATTCTGTCGTAAAAGTGTGAACGTCCTTTTTCATACCATCCCAAAAAAAAGAGTGTTTGACCCTATCATGGGTTTTGGTAAACCCTGAGTTTCTAGTTGTGGGTGTAGCATGAAGCTCAGAAAGCACCGTGTATTTAAGTTGTGATTGTTTACTTAAATACAAATGGTCTTTGTAGCGAAGCTCATCATTGTGCCAAGAGTACCCTGGTGAAACTGGAGAGTTGGCTTACAATTGTTAGATCATATGTGAAATTTAGGATCTTGGAGCCAATTGAGTACAATGAAGGAGAGGGAGAAAATGGACCCTTCATCTTCATATTTTCATGAAAGATCATCAACAACCACATTTTTTGTCTTTCTTGTAAATGATCTCATAATCATATCTAAAGAGCTTAGTCACCCATTTTTTTTCGATGGGGAGGAAGGTCGTTGCTCCAGAAAATATTTGAGGCTTTGATGATCTGTCTTAATTTGGAAGCATTGCCCCAAGAGATAAGGGTGCAAAAGATCCAGGACATGCAAAATATCCAACATTTCCTTTTCATATATTGATTGTCCCAAATGGAATTCTGACAATTTTTTGTTGGTAAAGGCCAAAGATTTTCCCTCTTGCATAAGAACGACTCCATTTCCTCTCTCAGATGCATCACATTCCAGGAAAAAGGTCTTTGTGAAATCAGGAAGGGGAAAGACCGAAGTAGTGCACATAGCCGCCTTCAAGGCTTGAAAGGCATGATCATCTATGAGAGTCCAAGTGAAATAATTATGTTTAAGTAGAGAAATAAGAGGTGCCACAATATTTCCATAATTATGAAAAAACTTGCGATAATGGCCTGTTAAACCCAGAAACCATGCAATGTTTTGATAGTCGTGGGGTGAGGCCAATCCTGCATTTCTTTAATCTTCTTAGGATCCATTGGAACACCAACCTTTCCAACAATATGACCCAAGTAATCGACTTCTGAGACGCTAAAGGCACATTTAGAGTGTTTGAGGAAAAGTTGGTGCTGAGAGAGTAGATGGAGAACTTGATCCACATGGGCAAGATGGGATTGCCAAGTTTAATTATAAATAAGAATATCATCAAAGAAAACTAAGAAAAAATGACAGAGAAAAGAATGGAAGACATGATTCATGAGGATTCAGAAGGTGGAGGGGGAATTACACAGGTAAAACGGCATGACCAAGAACTCTAGTGACCCTCATGATTTTGAAAGGCAGACTTGGGGATGATAGCTTCTTGCATACGTATCTAGTGGTAGCCATAATGAAGATAAAGTTTAGTGAAGTACTGAGCACCACTCAGCTCATCCAAGAGATCATCAATGATAGGAATGGGAAACTTTTCCTTGATGGTGAGTTTATTGACTGCATGAAAGTCAGGACACATGTACCAAGTACCTTATTTTTTTAGTACCATGACCACATGAGAAGAATAAGGGCTGGTACTAGGGAGGATAACACCTGCTTGGAGAAATTCCTCCATTATTTTCTTAATTTCATTCTTTTCAGAAAAGGGATGATGATAAGGGCGGACATTGGGGGGAAGACTGCCATGAACAAGGGGGTTTGAATGATAATGAACACCATGAGAAGGTGGAAGTCCATGAGGAGTGGAAAAAATAACTTGATGTTTAGAGAGGATAGCTTGGAGTTCAGGATGCATAGATGATGTCTCAACTTCTTTAATGGAATGGAGTTGAGCAATAATAACGAAGTGGCCTTTCTTGAGGAGATTTTCCATGCGATGGGAACTGATGATCTCGGGAGAACTAGTTGTGAGACCTTGGAATTGATACCTTTATCCCTCTTGTTTGAAATGCATGGTTAATTCCTTAAAATCCATAAGAATGGGACCCAAAGTGTGTAACCATTCAACACCTAGCACAATGTCACAACCACCCATGTCAATGGAAAACATATGAGATTTCAGGTGGTAATGTCCAATTTAAAGACGTACATTTTCACAACACCCACAACATTTCATGAACCCACCATTGACTATCATGATTTTAAAATTATTGACATCACGAATATAGCAATTGGTTTCCTAGGCAATGCGACAATGAATAAATTTGTGGGTGCTACCACTATCAACAAGGATGATGACTTTCATATTCTTAATATAGCCAATGAGCTTGAGGGTTTGTGGAGCAGAGAAGCCAGTGAGGGCATGCAAGGAAATGAGTGGGTCAACTTTAGTTGGGTCAATGGGCATCTCAGTAGAATCATGAAGGGAAGGCTCTTCACTAAGGGGAACTGTCACATCTTCTTTAGGAACATCTTCTGAAATGGCCATAAAATGCTTTTGTTCCTTACACTTGTGCTCCGAAAAATATTTTTCATCATAATTATAGCAAAGACCCTTCAATTGGAGTTAAACCATTTCATCCCTAGTTAATTTCTAGACCTTGAGGGGAGTGGCGAGGGGGTTAGAATTAGTGGGTCGAGGGAGAGGAATAAAAGAGGGTTTTTTGTTATGGGAAAAAACAACTTGTTGGGATTTTTTTGCAATTTTAATAGCTTCCAACCAAGTCTGAGGGCGGGCCATGAGAACCTGGGATCAAATTTCATACTTTAGGCCATTGATAAAGAATTCATAGAAGAATGCATCTGACATGCCTTCAGTTCGAAAGGCCAAATGTTCAAAACAAGTTATAAAGTCTTTCACTATGCATGACTATTTCAACTTGGTCAAATGACCGAGATAATGGGTATAAATGTCAAAGCGGTCATAGAGCTTGGAAAAAAAATGTGTAGTGTACCCATTCACTACCCAGGTTTCCAAACCCCTCAGTTACCGTTCTGTACATGGAATTTACAGAATTCATACTGGGTTTTATAAGCAAATGCATTTAACACAATTAAACACACTTAAAACTCAGAGTAAAATATATGAGTACTGCTATAATTAAACAAGCCATAGCATTCATCATTAATTCATTTACACAGTGGAAAACATGATACATAAACAGTGCAATCATGCTCAACATGATTAAAGCATAATTCAATATACTTATCTTTTAACAGCTGTAGAAATCACCAACCAAGTGCAGGCGTTCCACGAACCTCCCAGCCTTAGACCACACTGTTCATCAACTCAACAGTAGGTCACCCCCGAGCTGGGACCGAGCTCCACCCCTAAGGCAAGGAATCTAGACTCAGGCTGAGGTTACAGGGAAGTTAGCACATACACAACCACCAGGAAGAAAGCTCTCCCAGTAATCTCCCACGCTCACTACCCACAGACCCTCATTCCCCACATGCTTGCTCCACCCCAGGGGAGTGCACCTTCTCTGTCACCTAGACAGTCCTTCGGCTGCCAGTCCCCCTTACCTTGGGTTACAGGAACAGACCGGACCGGAAGTCTCTGGGCTCTATGGTAGCTACAAGGATTTCTTCCAGGAGTTCTCTTCTCTCTCTGTGCACTCTCTCACCTGGAGGAGTCGCTCACAGGTCATCAAGGCTCACGCAGTCTAGTACTACGTGGTCACAACAATCCATAGGAAACATAGACACAAGTTTCCCAAATCAGTTCAGCAATCACTGGATGATCTCACAGCAATGATTTCGGAACAAGGACTTCACACACAGGCTAACTCGGCTTTCCCGAACCACAAGATTCTTTCCCGAAATCCTCACTGACTTCTCGCAAGTTGGGAATTACACTCACATGTTATCTCAGAGACAGACATAGACTCCACGGCTCCCAACAGAGGGTGTACACGGATCTTCCACGCCAAACACAGGCTTCCTCTCTGTAACAGACATACACCAGGCTTCTTGCAGACTGGCTCGTACTGTTCCTTTCCAGGGCATCAGGACGAATGGAATGACCCCCCTCACGGCTTGTTGCCTCTATTTTATTTGCATGCACCAGGGTTGACACTTGTCACCCTGGGAACTGCATGCATTCCATCCGTACGCCTTCCTCCCACCACTTGGGAACTCACGGGTCCTTCCAAGAGGACTTAGGATAAAAGAATGTGCACATGGATTTTTAGGAAATAATATTAAAATAGTATTCCATGCCTAAGCCCCTTAGGCTTAGCCCCTAGGCTCCTCACTCAGCCCCTTTCCCACCTTCCATCCCCTGATCCCTTGCCCTCTCTCTAGATGCTCAATCCCCCATCACTCATTCATCGTGGTCGGTCTGCACTGGCGATATTTATATTTTATTAATCGACCTGCATACATTCAAGTACATCAACAGGCTCCTGGCCTTCAACACTTAGGCTCCCTGGCCTAACAAAACACATAAGCCTACAGCTTATACAAAAACTTGGCTCACCAGCCTATAGAACATATTTACAATTCTTTGCATATAACATGATCTGTAACAGGGTTCGGCCTTGGGGACACTACAATCCCCCTCCCCTTATTTTTGCACTGTCCTCAGTGCAACTTACACTGCCTCTGCGTGTCCTTCAAAATTTTCAAAAAGATGCGGGTACTCTGCCCGCATAATATCTGCATGCTCCCATGTCGC
>ML792773.1:114300-157665 GCA_009831015.1 Picea engelmannii | reverse complement strand
GCAAGAAACAAAGTTCCATTGCCTTATCTACAGCAGAAGCAAAATACGTGGCTGCAGCATCTTGTTTCACTCAACTTATTTGGATGATGCAAACCCTTCAAGACTTTCAAATAAAATGTTCATCTCTTATCTCTATTATGTGTGATAATACAAGTGCCATCAGTATCTCAAAGAATCATGTTATGCATTCCAAGACCAAGCACATTCCCATCAAATATCATTTCCTACGAGAACAGGTGCTTGAGCAAAAGGTGAAATTGGAGTATGTTCCCTCCAAAGAACAAGTGGCTGATATCTTTACCAAGCCTCTACCCAGAGAAGCGTTCAAATATCTTCGACAAAAACTGGGAGTAGTCTATGCCATGCAGAGGATCAGGTCTAATTAAGTACAGACATCTCAATTGGTTGTAAGGTATTAATGAGCATCTTTAAATTCACTGGCAAAGGGGGAGCTTATTCAGCAGATACAGCATGGTTTCAGGGGGAGCATGGTACTGTCCACTCTTTGCCATTGATGTCAAAGGGGGAGAAAGGAGTCTGAATGGACGAATACAGAGGAGTGTTGAGTCTGAATGCAAGTGTTGCCATCAATGCCAAAGGGGGAGTTTGTTGGCAAATATTGATGGTTGTTGTCATTGATGGCAACAGCGGAGATAGCAGGATATGAAGGATAAAACCCCTTGGGGATTCGGACGTGAGAGTTCAGGAGGTACAACATTGAAGAAAACGCGCGCAGCAAGAGATTGCAGAGAAGAAGGAAGACAGAGATCCAGTGACCGTTGGATTCCATTCTAATTTCCCGAAAGGCCGACAACCGTCAGATCTGCAGAAGTTGCGAAGGAGATAAGTCATCGGAGATTCGGGGATCGGGAGTTCATAATGTCCAATCCACTTGACATCGAAAACTCTGAAATCGAGATATGCGATTTCGCGATGTAATCACAGCCGTCGAATAAGAAATGTTCTGGACCGTTGATCACAGACCGTATCGGAGAATCGAGAATCGGGGTTTCGCGATTCCTGTAAACAAGTGCATCAGAAATCCCAAAATCATGAAACGCGATATTGCGATTCAATCGCAACCGTTAATGCAAGATCACACCAGGACCGTTGATCATAGCTCTGTACGGAATTTCGGGGATCAGGTGGAAGGAGTATGAAGGAAATGAGAGATCAAAAGTCTCGAAATCCCGACACAATCGGGACCATCCATCTAAGAGGACGCGTGGCAGGAGATTGGTGCCATCGGTGAAAGGCCCGACAGGAGGTCGTTCATCGGCTAATCGGAAATCGGGATATCGGAGATCCTGGGCACAAAGGTTTTGTGCATTTCGAAATTGCGATCCGCGAAATCCCGATGAGTGGGGTACAGCTGTCAGCACAGCAGCGAAGGAGGACAGAGGCGTAGTGGAGGCCAGTTGTTAGCATATGAATGGAGCGTCGGGATTTAGACGATCAGGAATCACCGGGTGAATGCATTGATGCATCACAAACCCCGTAGCCCCGACGGGGTTAGGTTGTGGTCATGGGTAATGGTCACATGGACCAGGACTCAGTCAGGAGGGCTGAAGTGCATCGTGAATCGGGAAATCGCGAATCCCGTTGACATAAACATTTTGTCATCGCAAGTGTCGAAACTCCGATGGAGTGATAAGACCAAGGTCGCACGAAGGCAGGTCACATGGACCATTGTGTAGCTAGAAGGGGCTAGCATATGGAATGCCGAACCCCGACTCGAAAAGGTGCGCATAGATTTAATTCAAATTTCAAAAAGGGGCCCGATTTCCTCCGGGCAATAAATATGGGACCCGATGAGCGTTGAACGGGTCCTGGACCAATGGGTTTAAAAAAAGGGGGTCGATGCTCTCGGCAGGTGGGGAAGTCGAAGGACGCGGAGGCTACTTTTCTGACAGTAGGGATATCTACTAGTGGGTGATGTCATTTGAAGAAAGAGGAATCTCCTTGTGGCAGTCGGGCGGCAGATCTACAGTGACAGAGAGATCTCGGCTGTGGGTTCAGCAACCATGAGATCAGATGCATCATCTCCAGGTTTAGTGAGTTGTTTAATATGTGTCCTTTGGTAACTGCCTAACAGTCTGTAGATCTGTGTTTACTCTTGAGATCATTTCTCTTACTGTCATAACCACTAAATGAAACTGCCTGATCCAGTGTGAAAATTAATGAAATGTGGTCAGCAGTGAGTATGAGGGTTAAACCCTTCAGCAGTAGCAATCTGCCAGTAGAAACTGGTGCTATCTTCAGGGGGTTGAAGCTCCCTTCCAGGAAAGGCTGGTAAACGAGAGAAGGTTGTAGCCTTCTGCAGGTAGAAGCCTACGTACTAGTATGAGTCTGCACTAGTACATTGTAGTAGAATGTTTTCTTAATAATAATCATTGAAGACAGAGACAAAAACAGCGATGGTTTTCTCCCTATTTGGGTTTCCACCTTAAATCCTGGTGTTCATGTGTCCTGTTCATCTGTGTTAGTTTATTTTGTTGAATTACTTCTTAAAAGACATCTGATGAATGAAGAAATCCATAATATGATCTCTGGATGCATTACTGTTTGCATAAGAATATCCAACAAATGGTCTCTATAAAGTAGACTAAGATTTTTCAGTGAAAGAAAAGTGAAAAATTGTTAATAGATCAAAATACTGATTCACCCCCCCCTCTCAGTATTTTTCCAACAATACTTGAGTCTCTTCCTTTCTCAAGTTTCTTCTCTATTCTTTCCAGACTCTGCAAGAATCTTAAGTTTCATTTCCCTTGCCGATCCTTGACTTTCATGAGCTTTCGGCTATCAGCTCGACGCTCCTTGGCCTCTCTTTGTAGCCCTTCAATGATTTTCATCATATGTCCTTCCTTATCCATCTCCTTTCCATGCCCATTAGAGTTCGATCCTTCGACTCCCTGGTTAACATCCTTTCCTTCTTGTTCGTCTTCCATTTCAGGGATAATTTGCATTCTTCCCCACTCCATACTTGGCGTTGATTATGTGGAGTTTTGGCCTTCGTTGAACTCTGCACACGCACTGTGCAATTGAATTCGAAATTTGTCAAGCCATTAAACTTTATGAACAATCCGCAACATTCATAATTAATATGAACAAGAACGAAAGATATTTCAACTTCACAAAGTTTTTTGAGTTCTGTCTGGCTCTGTGTTTTTCGGGTGTTCGAAACTTCAAGTTTCGGGATTTCACAATTTCTGATGTCGAGGTTTACTGTCCTCTCGGATTCTCGATCTTCGATGACCCTTTTTACGTGCTAGTCCTCCTAAGCCTATCTCTTAACTCATATGACCATGCGCCCCGACCGTGATCATTTCCCTCTCATGTCTACTCCTATCGGAGTTTCAGCACTTGCGCTGTCAACAAGCGCATGTCCTCACAACCCCTGATTCTTCGATATGCCTTAGTCCTCCAAGCTAAGCCCTGGTCGATGAGACCGCTGACTCGTGACCCTGGATTTATCCCTTATCGGGGTTCTAAGTTTCATAAATATGAATGCGCCAAAATGCTTGACAGCGGAATCCCCGATTTCCTGATTTTCGATGGACTCCGTCCGTGCTAGCCCTCCGGGCTAGAGTCTCACCATACGACCATACTATATGACCTCCACCCTACCCCGTCGGGTTTCGACGGTTTCAGTATCATGCTCATACGCTCATGGGATCTCCGATGGGTCCCAATCATCGACTTGTCAACAGTCCTTTTTCCTGTTGCTATAAATCTGCCACCTGTCCTCCTGACAGACGGTGTGGCCCCACGCACCTAGGCCTTATCGGGAAATCGTGTATCGTGATTTTCCCATGCACGAAACCTTTACCTCCGGGATCTCCGATATCCCAATTCCCGATATGCCGATGCGCCTTTTGCTTTACCCCTTCGCGGTTAAGTCAGGTCCATGTGACCTCTACCCCGCGACTGTACTCAAAGCTCTCGTCGGGGTTTTGGGGTTCGGAGTTTCAAAGTGCATGAACCCCTTGTCACCGGGGTTCCCGATTTCCCGATGGTAAAATCCCGATGCCTCTCTGGGCTTCTCCTCTACTCATGAGGACTTAAATTTTGTGCAACTTCCGTCAACTCGAACGGTTGACGGTTAATTCCACAGGGATCTTATGACTCACGATCCTCCCGAGTTTAAACTCCTGTGTAGTATCCAAAGGTTTTAAACCTTGTCCATGTTCTCCAAATCTGACGATTGCAAGGGTTCGCCTTCCCTTCCGAACAGATCTGATGGTTCTAACACCCTTGGTGTAGAGACATGTCTCCCTGTGGTCATAGACCATACCAGCCGCGGTTTTCGCCACACCACTAAACTCCTAGCTTGTAAACGCGGTCAAGCAACAACTTGACACACTGGAGCAACCAACGTCCAAAATTGGCCATTTCAGGCCCAATTTCTCTTTACATTTTCGGTCCAAAGACCGCTCCACTGGCCCATCTAGGCTCAGTGTCGAAACCTTGGCTCTGATACCAATTTGTAGTGTACCCATTCACTACCCAGGTTTCCAAACCCCTCAGTTACCGTTCTGTACATGGAATTTACAGAATTCATACTGGGTTTTATAAGCAAATGCATTTAACACAATTAAACACACTTAAAACTCAGAGTAAAATATATGAGTACTGCTATAATTAAACAAGCCATAGCATTCATCATTAAGTCATTTACACAGCAGAAAACATGATACATAAACAGTGCAGTCATGCTCAACATGATTAAAGCATAATTCAATATACTTATCTTTTAACAGTTGTAGAAATCACCAACCAAGTGCAGGCCTTCCACGAACCTCCCATCCTTAGACCACACTGTTCATCAGCTCAACAGTAGGTCACCCCCGAGCTGGGACCGAGCTCCACCCCTAAGGCAAGGAATCTAGACTCAGGCTGAGGTTACAGGGAAGTTAGCACATACACAGCCACTAGGAAGAAAGCTCTCCCAGTAATCTCCCACGCTCACTGCCCATAGACCCTCATTCCCCACATGCCTGCTCCACCCCAGGGGAGTGCACCTTCTTTGTCACCTAGACAGTCCTTTGGCTCCCAGTCCCCCTTACCTTGGGTTACAGGAACAGACCGGACCGGAAGTCTTTGGGCTCTATGGCAGCTACAGGGATTTCTTCCAGGAGTTCTCTTCTCTCTCTGCACACTCTCTCACCTGGAGGAGTCGCTCACAGGCCATCAAGCCTCACGCAATCCAGTACTATGTGGTCACAGCAATCCACAGGAAACACAGACACAGGTTTCCCAAATCGATTCAGCAATCACTGGATGATCTCACAGCAATGATTTCGGAACAGGGACTTCACACACAGGCTAACTCGGCTTTCCCGAACCACAAGATTCTTTCCCGAAATCCTCACTGACTTCTCGCAAGTTCAGAATTACACTCACAGGTTATCTCAAAGACAGACATAGACTCCACGG
Organism: Picea engelmannii; assembly: GCA_009831015.1. NCBI lineage: Eukaryota > Viridiplantae > Streptophyta > Pinopsida > Pinales > Pinaceae > Picea > Picea engelmannii. Next base: position 152,229 of record ML792773.1, on the reverse strand, counting down.
CTCCCAACAAAGGGTGTACACGGATCTTCCACGCTAAACACAGGCTTCCTCTCTATAACAGACATACACCGGGCTTCTTGCAGACTGGCTCATACTGTTCCTTTCCAGGCCATCGGGACGAATGGAATGACCCTCCTCATGGCTTGTTGCCTCTGTTTTATTTGCATGCACTAGGGTTGACACTTGTCACCCTGGGAACTGCATGCATTCCATCCGTACGCCTTCCTCCCACCACTTGGGAACTCACGGGTCCTTCCAAGAGGACTTAGGATAAAAGAATGTGCACATGGATTTTTAGGAAATAATATTAAAATATTATTCCAGGCCTAAGCCCCTTAGGCTTAGCCCCTAGGCTCCTCACTCAACCCCTTTCCCACCTTCCAGCCCCTGATCCCTTGCCCACTCTGTGGACGCTCAGTCCCCCATCACTCATTCATCGTGGTTGGTCTGCACTAGCGGTATTTATATTTTATTAATCGACCTACATACATTCAAGTACATCAACGAGCTCCTGGCCTTCAACACTTAAGCTCCCTGGCCTAACAAAACACATAAGCCTACAGCTTATACAAAAACTTGGCTCACCAGCCTATAGAACATATTTACAATTCTTTGCATATAACATGATCTGTAACGGGGTTCGGCCTTGGGGACACTACAATCTGGGTCCATGCAATATACCCCTGACATGATTTTTTATGTTGTTTCCACCATTTCCATCTATCAAGATCTAGATAGAGGACAACATAGCGAAGTTTAACCAACTCATCAGTAATACCATGTAGAGAAAAATAATGCTCCATTTGAGTGACCCAACCTGTGGGATCAGAGCCATCAAATTTATTGACCTCAATGCATGGAAGAAAGGGGTCATGATGAAAGGAGTTGGATTGAAAATGAAGAGAATGAGAGGAATGAACAACATCTGCTTGGTCTGAGGAGGAAGGACCCGGAGTGCAGTTCAACAACTAGTTGACATCAGACATGAGGGTGTTAAATTGGTTCATGAATTTGGCTTCCATGGTGTCATTTTTGTGTTGTATGTGGGTCTCAAATTGCACAAGGTGGGAATTGGTAGAGCCAATATCAGATGTCACATGTTGGATGGATTCCTTGGCTTCATTGATGGAAGCTTGCAGGTCTTGGTTGCAAGTGTTGGCCATTTGCAGAGGGGTAGAGTGGGTAAGGGAAAATGGGTGGGTGGGACCACAGAAAAGAACTTATAATTCATAGTTAACATGAATATCAGGGAGATAAGGGGAATATAATGGGATAGGCGGAAAAATAGGGAAGTTGGGAAGGGGTCAGTCCACTGGAAAAAAAAAAAAGGCTTAAAAATGAAAGGTACGACTACGATCAAGGCGGAAAGGGGAATCCAATGGGATAGATCCCAAATAAGTGTGATGGTGAGACCATTATACTCTTTTCTACTCATGTGGAGTTATACTCCAAGCTGAAGAATAATGCAGTGTTGAAATTCCCAAATTCCTAACAGGAAGAAATATGTAGTAATTTTGCAACTAGAATGCAGGAGACACAGTTGCGCAACAATAGGTCTTGTCTGTTCTGTTTCTGTTTCCTTCCTAAGGGTTAGGGTATTCAAGGGTTCTACATACAAGGGTTTTCCCTGTGATATAGTGTCAAAACACTGAGAGGGGGGGTGAATCAATATTACCCTTTTTCAACAATTAGCGATTACTTTTATATTTTATTGATTACCATAATAGGTCAACAATGGAATTGTATGTAAAATCAATTATATAAATACTTCTAACATAAATTACAAGGTTTTTATAAATAATAGTGAAGGACACCAATCCTTTTTATATCACCAACTCTAGGAGACACAAATCCCCTTCTTCAGAGCACCAACCCTAGGAAGCACCAACTCCCTTGTTTTTAGGGCACCAACCCTAGGAAGCACCAACTCCCTTGTCTTTAGGGCACCAACCCCAAGAAGCACCAACTCCATTAACTTTAGGGAACCAAACCTAGGAAGCACCAACTCAATTGTATTTAGGGAACCAACCACAGGAAGCACCAAATCTCTTATATTACACTTACTTAGTAAATGATATGAATCCTTCCATGCTCCTCCCTTCCACCCTCATTGTATAAGAATCATCAATTCGTATTCTTGAACTCTGCTTCTACTTTGATCTTCTAATCTGGACTACAAAGACACCTTCTTCTCACCATTCTTTCTCGTTTATATAATCTTCCAACTGGTGTGAGCTATGAAGCATTGTGTCCCTTTGTTTAGACCATCACACCTCTTCATTTAGATTAACAATAATAACATTTGTTTTTCTTCATTATAATTCAAACATTGTCGTGAAGGATTTTCAAATTAGTGAGAGTGATTTTCATAAATCGATCACTGATATGGATAGATTTCATTTTTAACTCAATCTCATGCCTCTTTATTTCATTCTTAATTTTTTTTGATCAGATCTAATCTTTTTTATTATCTCTCTAATGCATATCATGTATTGAGTTACTTAAGATAATTCAGGACAACGTCCAGATCCTATCTGGTTTAACGTTCCTTCTTGACCAAGATAAATTTCTCATTATGTGTGTTAAATGTCACACAGAAACTCTTCGGGACCTTTATTCCATACGACCATAGGTGGTCACTAGCCACTAATCCAAATGAGTGCTTAATCACTTATCAAGATCAATGATCACACATTAATTTCACATTGAGATGGACAACTATCATTACTTTGTAACTTCGTCCTTCAGGAATTCCATCCTTTGCAATCATTCAATCTTTCGAAGTGCATTTCATCGAGGTGTGTATATTATATCAGACGATCATGTTTTATTTGCACGATGAATGATTCTCGTTCATTTCAGAACTTCGACGTTTTTGGGACTCTAGTCTTTGCACTCTTCCAACTCTTCTGGAGCAAATTCCACTGGAGTGTGTATCAACACTTCCCTACTTAACAACCTTCACGTGTACAGGAGCTAGGATTGTGGGCTTAGGCACAAAGGGGCTCTCATTCTTCAGGTATTCGACTATTCATGACTCTGGGACTTCAGGCTACTCGAACTTTGAATTATTTCAATCTCTCCAGAGTTTTACCAACTGAATAAGTCATAGAATGGTGGTGACCGCTTTTTGTCATTTAACACCTCTGTTTATGATATCCTTCCACTATGCTTTATAAATGGTCATGAACGCTCCCGAAGTAGATCAACAGTTAGCATTACTTCATGATTCACGCTTGCTCTATCCTTCCATTGTACTTGATCGAACGTTCAAGAAATATTTCATAGGATCTTAGATCAATGGCCAAACTTTAACTTGTGACTTCGGCCTTCGGTGCTTCGGGTGATTGTTGGTAGGAGAAAATGGATATCCCTGAAGGACATGCTCCCAGAGTGACATAGCTTGCTGACATCATTGTTGATGTGGCACTGGCCAAGTCGCTGCCACATGTCACTTAGATTCATGACTTATGCAAACCTAAAATGCCAACTGGACCTTGACCCTTGTCATCATCTAATTGTGCCAAGTGTCCTTGCCGACATGGGATATGATGACATGGGGTCTTACTGTGTGTACAACGTGTCTTACTCCATGACTTCAAAACTCTAGCCTTCAGATGAGCTTACATGTTCTAACCCCTTTTCTGTCGAAGTGGTTAGCGTCGAAGTTGATCGTCTCCTTGTGATCTGAAAATTCTCATGTTTTACTCTATATCAATGGTTGACGTGACTTCAGGGCTTTGGTATTTGGATAATCTTACTTGTTCTTGGATTCTTTTCGCTAGAGTGGCCAACGCCAAAGTTGACTACTGCTATGAAAATATGATCTAACAACTATCATATTTCACTCTAGATCAACGTTTGTCATGACTTCGGGGCTTCGGCCTTTGGGTACACTTACGTGTTCTAGTCCCTTTTTCTTTGGAGTGGTCAGCACCGGAGTTGACCAATTTCATCCTTGGCGCACTCTGAATAGATCAACGGTTGACATGATTTCCCTTCTCTTCCTCTGATCTGATGGTTGACATAAGTTCATGACTTCAGGATTTCGGAGCTTTAGAGGTCGAGGTAATTGTTGCTCCAATTTTCATCGGAGTTGGTCAACGTCGAAGTGGTCAACATGGAAGTGATTATGCTATCCTTCCACTTGGATTCATCCAACAACTATGATCAGTTCTGGATCACTGGTCCATATTCATTTCGACCTTCGATACTTCAAGTTATTCTCTTTTTCCCACTTCCAAATTCTCCTGGAGTGAGATTCCCCTAAGAATACGCCTCGAGTAACTTGACTTCATCTAATGGTCCTTCTTTAACTCGAAAATCTTAACATGATCCAACGGTTGTCGAGAATTTGGCTATTTAGGATCTCAGACCTTTGGCCTTGCTTATCCTATCCTTCCACTTTACTCAATCCAATGGTCGAGATATTTCTTGAAGTTTTCCTTAGATAAGACATGTGGCATTTCTTCATGAATTTGGGCTTCGAGAATTCTGGTTCAATTCAAACTCCTTTTCACCGAAGTGGTCAACACCGAGGTTGACCAATTCTACTCAACTTTAATCCAATGGATGATATCTTTCCCGATGATATCTGACAGTTGTCCTTTAATCAAGGACTTCGTGCCTTGTCTCCAATGTCCCGAAACTTACGCTATACTTCGACTTGGCTTTGATTAGTGGCTCTAATTGATCTCATGGTTGTGATTACTCCTGAAAACTATGTCAACAAACAATATTGTTCCTTGAATATTTTGTAGTTTTCCTGTGGGGATTTCGATCCCGATAGAATTTTTGCAATACACTCTCCCTTCTAAACTTTGATTAATGTCCTTCCTTATGAGCTTGAATTTCTGCATATTTTTTGACATTTTCATCTTATGTTAACTATTTGACATAATTTATGCATATACTATTTGACATAAACTATGCATACTATCATACTATTGACATCAATGACAATAAAAAGCTACTGAGTCCAACATTCTCCCCCTTTGGTATTGATGGCAACACAATAAAACCCCTTTTTCAATATTTAACTAGATTTTATTGATCAATCTCCTAATAACAATGACAAAAAGGCATTTTTCCTTTCTCCCTTTAGAATGATACTCCCCTTGAGGTGATGCTCCCCGTGTCTATGTTGCTACACCCAATAATGGAAATAAGAATAACTCCCCTTGTCTTCTCTGCATGATGAACAATATGTTATCACTCCAATTTGCTTCCGCTTCAAATACTACTTCTCAAATAGAACATAGATCAATTGTTTCAATAATAATATGCTCTTCCTATCACGATCCTTGAACATATGTATTGGCCATGTACCATGACAGATCTTCCTCAGAAACCATAACTTCGCTGAGAGAATACATAACCGACATTAATCCTGGGCAGATGAAGACCTGCAACTAACCATGTCAGAACCTGCATAGAGTTATACCATCAAACCATGATTCTTTCGATGATCCTAGTTATCTATTCATTTTTTTGTGCTTCAATACTCATAGGAGTATCAATAGGAACAATTTTAAGTCTTCCTTAATTTTTCCTACCTTTCTTTGTTTCTAATTTTTGAGAAGGAGTTTCAATGGATCATTAAAATAACATTGGAAAACTTTTGAGATCGTCACCACTCAATTCTTTTGGTTGGTCTACTATTGAAGATTCATCATCATCATCACTATTTTGTGTAACAAAAACTTCTCCATCTTCTTCTTTAGATTTTCCTTTTTCTATTTCTCTCTTATTGGGTAGTGGACTATTGATTTGCAGGAGATCATCAAGAACTACAATTGTGTCATATTCTTATTTATGAACCCTCCTTTCTTGAGCTTGATTCACTTTATATGCAAAACTTTGATTTTTATATTCCATTCTTCTACTATTAACTTCATCAACTTTAGGTGCATCATTTTTCTTCCTTTGTAATTCATATTTTCTTTTCCATATCTTCTCATTTTGTTTATTATGGTTTCCTATCTTCCAGGATTGCATTGGTAATCTACATTCTCTGGTTGTATGGCCATAGTTGTTGCATTTTTGGCATTCAATATTGAAGTTTTGCAAAGGAGAAAATGAGTTATAGTTTCTCTTCTTTGTATTGTACTTATTGTTCTTATATCTTTGGACATTTCTATGAGTGTATTGTCCATAAGCTTTGTAGTGTACTGCCTTATGTCCAAAATTATTGCAAGAGTAACAATATCCAATAAATAGATATTTATTAGGGGGATTCCTTCTAGTGATTGTATTTTTCTTGTCATATTTTACTCTAGGTAGGGAGTGTTGATTTTTGTTTATGTGGAACAATTTTCAATGGTATCATATTTGCTTTATCATCTTCTCTTCTTAAGGAGATTTTTATAGCATCTACGTAATTGATTGGCCTTTTGGTTGTTCCTTGTGATGTAGTGGTTGAGTCTTGCGTGTATCCCAAACTAGTCTTGTTGTTTGGTGACCTTTGACTACTGAGAATTTCATCCAAGATTTTTGAACTATTTTCAAATTTTGATCTCTTCTTTTCTTTTTAAATTCACCTTTTAGCAACTCAATCTCAGCCTCTAGCTTCTCACGTACTTGTTTTCTATCATTGAGTTGTTTTTAAATGATTTCTTCAATTCTTTTAGCCTCTATGAGTTGGGACTTCAAATCACAGATGATCTGTTTTGATTCTTTGATTGTTCTTGATGCATATGTTTCCCTTGATTGATGTGATTCTTCAAATTCTTGAAGTTGTGCCCTAAGTAGCTTGTTCTTCTTTTTATACTTTCTTAGTTCCTCTAGAGTACTAATCAGTTCTCCTTCTAGGTTCATTTCTCCTTCAAATTCAAAGTTTTCTTCATCACCTACATCATTATTTTGAGTGTTCATTCCCATAAATAGAACCTTTGAATCTTCATCTTCACTCATGTCTGAAGAGATGATGTCTTATTTATAGTAGAAGTTTTTCTTTTTCTTATAAAATTTCTTCTTGTATTGGTTTTTCTGGTTGTGAACTTCTTCATCATTTTCCTCCTGCTTGGGATACATATATTTGTTAGCAAAGTGTCCAATTTTTCCACAGTTGAAACATTTGAAAGCTAACTTTCCTTTATATTTTCCAAATCATATTTTGAGTTTCTTTATAAAGTTGGCCTCTTCTACATCTGATATGTCTGTCTGATCTTCATGAGACATATGTTCTTGTGTCTTCTTTGATTTAGATTCCTTAAATGTTTTTTCATCTTTTGATAGTTTTTCATTCCCTATTCTCATCTCATATGCTATAAAAATTCCATGAAGTTGATCAACTGTGAGTTTGTCAAGTTCCGGCCTATCTTCAATTGTAGAAATCTTGGCATCATATCTCATAGGTAATGACCTTAGTATCTTTTGCACAATAGGTTTATCTATAAGTTCTTATCATGTTGCTCTCATTGAATTAACCACTTCATCTACCCTATGAAAGTATTCAACAATGTTTTCTTCTTCTTTCATTTTCAGATTTTCAAACTGAGTTCTATAGGTCTGCAGTTTGGCTTCCCTGACTTTTCTATCTCCTTCATATACAACCTCCAATTTGTCCCATAATTATTTAGCTGGCTTACAATGCATAACCTTCACACATATAGAATTTGTCAACCCTCCTAGAATTACATTAACTACACTTGAGTTGTCATTGAAGATTTTCTTTCCTATGACATATGTAGGTGGAGTAGTTGGTGCAGTGTAACCATCTACAACATATTGCGAGATATCAAAACCAAGAACCAATAGGAAGCTTTTCATTCTTATTTTCCATAGAGCATATCCACCTCCATTGAAAAATGATGCTTTGTTGCTAGACATTACCTCTTGTTAATCCCTCTTCAGGATCTACCTTCCAGTTGTTAGATGGTGTTGAAGGCACTCGCTCTGATACCAATTGTTGGAATACTAAGAGGGGGGCCGGGGGGGGGCTGAATCAATATTACCCTTTTTCAAAAATTAGAAATTACTTTTATATTTTATTGATTATCATAATAGGTCAATAATGGACTTGTATGTAAAATCAATTATATAAATATTTCTAACAGAAATTACAAGGTTTTTATAAAGAATAGTGAAGGACATCAATCCTTTTTAGAGCACCAACTCTAGAAGACACAAATCCCCTTCTTCATGGCACCAACCCTAGTAAGCACCAACTCCCTTGATTTTAGGGCACCAACCCTAGGAAGCACTAACTCTATTGTCTTTAGGGCACCAACCCCAGGAAGCACCAACTCCCTTAACTTTAGAGCACCAACCCTAGGAAGCTCTGACTCCTTTGTCTTTTGGGAACCAACCCCAGGAAGCACCAATTCCCTTATATTACACTTTCTTAGTAAAGGATATGGATCTTTATGTGCTCCTCCCTTCCACCCTCACTGCATAAGAATAATCAGTTCTTCTTCTTAGACTCTGCCTTCTATTTTGATCTTCTGATCTAGACTCCAGAGACACCTTCTTCTCACCATTCTTTCTCGTTTATATAATCTTCCAACTGGTGTGAGCTATAAATCATTGTGTCCCTTTGTTTTGACTATCACACCTCTTCATTTAGATTAACAATGATAAAGGTTTGTTTTTATTCATTATTATTCAAACATTATCGTGAAGGCTATTCAAACTAGTGAGAGTGTTTTTCATAAATTGATCACTAATATGGATTGATTTCATTTTTAACTTGATCCCATGCCTCTTTATTTCATTCTCAATTTTCGTTAATCAGATCTAAGATTTTTTATTAGCTCTCTAATGCATAGCATGTATTGAGTTACTTAAGATAAATCAAGACAACGTCTAGATCCTATATGGTTTAATGTTCGTTCTTGAATGAGATAAATTTATCATTTTGTGTTAAATTTTGCACAGAAACTCTTCGGGACCTCTATTTCATACGACCACAGGTGGTGAGAAGGCGCTAAGCTAAACGAGTTCTTAATAACTTATCAATATCAACGGTCATGTATTAATCGCATGTTCATATGGACGACTTTCATTACTTCATAACTTCATCCTTCAGGACTTCCAGCCTTTGCAATCATTCAACCTTCTGGAGTGAATTACCTCGAGGTGCATATATTATATTAGACGTTCATGTTTTATTTGCACGATGAACGGTTCTCATTCATTTTGGAACTTCAACGTTTTCGGGACTCCGGTCTTTGCAGTCTTCCAACTCTTCCAGAGAAAATTCTATCGGAGTGTGTATCATCACTTCCCTTCTTAATAATATTCACATGCCCAGGAGCTAGGACTGTGGGCTTAGGCACAAAGGGGCTCCCTCTCTTCGGGTATTTGGCTATTCGTGACTTTGGGACTTCAGGCTACTCAATCTCTAAAGTAGTTCAATCCCTCTGAAGTATTACCTGCCGAATAAGTCATAGAATGGTGGTGATTGCTTGTTGTCAGTTAACACCTTCGTTTACGCTATCCTTCCACTCTACTTGATCAACGATCAAGAATTCTCCCAACGTAGATCAATGATTAGCGTTACTTCATGATTCACACTTTCTCTATCCTTCCATTGTACTTGATCGAATGATCAAGAAATATTTCATAGGATCTTAGATCAACAGCCAAACGTTAACTCGTGACTTCGACTTTCAGTGCTTCGGGAGGTTGCCGGTAGGAGAAACTGGATATCCCCGAAGGACATACTTCCGTAGTGACATAGCTTGCTAATGTCACTGCAGATGTGGCACTGGTTGAGTGGTTTCCATGTGTCACTTAGATTCATGACTTACACATACCTGAAATGCCAACTAGACCTTTACACTTGTCATCATCTGATTTTTCCACATGTCCTTGCCAATGTGGGCTATGATGACATGGGCTCTTATTGTGTGTACCATGTGTCTTACTTCGTGACTTCGGAACTCCGACCTTCAGGTGAACTTACATGTTCTAAACCCTTTTCCGTCGAAGTGGTCAGTGCCAATGTTGACCATCTCCTTGTGATCTGACGATTCTCATGTTTTACTCTAGATCAACGATTGACATGACTTCGGGGCTTCGGCCTTTGGGTAATCTTACATGTTCTTGGCTTCTTTTCATCGTAGTGGTCAACGCCAGATTTGACTACTGCTATGCAAATCTATTCTAATGGCTATCATATTTCACTCTAGATCAACGTTTGTCATGACTTTGGGGCTTCGGCCTTTGGGTACACTTACCCATTCTAGTCTCTTTTTCTCTGGAGTGGTCAACACTGGAGTTGACAAGTTTCATCCTTGTGCACTCTAAATAGATCAATGATTGACAGGATTTCCCTGCTCTTCCTCTGATCCGACGGTTGACGAAAGTTCATGACTTTAGGATTTTGGGGCTTTGAATGTCTAGGTAATTGTTGCTCCAATTTTCACTCGAGTTGGTCAATGCCGAAGTGGTCAACATGGAAGTTCTTATGCTATCCTTCCACTTGGATTCATCCAATGACTATGATAAGTTCTAGATCAATGGTCCATATTCATTTAGGCCTTCAGGACTTTGGGTTATTCTCTTTTTCTCACTTCCCAATTCTCCCGGAGTGAGATTCCACGAAGAATAAACCTCGATTAACTTGACTTCCTCTAATGGTCCTTCTTTAACTCGAAAATATTAACATGATCCAACGGTTGTCGGGAATTTGGCTATTCAGGATCTTGGGCCTTTGGCCTTGCTTATCCTATCCTTCCACTTTACTCAATCCAATGGTTGGGATATTTCCCGAAGTGTTCTTTAGATTAGACAACTAGCGTTTCTTCGTGAATTTGGGCTTCGGGAATTCTGGTTCAATTCGAACTCCTTTTCATCGAAGTGGTCAGCATCGAGTTTGACCAGTTCTACTCAGATTTAATCCAATGGTTGATATCTTTCCTGATGTTATCTGACAGTTTTCCTTTAATCAGGGACTTCGTGCCTTGTCTCCAATATCCCGAAACTTACACTATACTTCGACTTGGATTTGATCAGTGAATCTAACTGATGTCATGGTTACGATTACTCCTAAAAGCTATCTCAACGAACATGAATCTTCCTTGAATCTTTTGGAGTTTTCATATGGGGATTTTGATCCCGATAGCATTTATGCAATGCACTCTCCCTTCTGAGCTTTGATTAATGTCCTTCCTTTTGAGCTTGAATCTATGCATATTGTTTGACATCATTTTTGCATATATTATTTGACATAAATTATGTATACTTTCATACTGTTTACATCAATGAAAATAACAAGCTATTGAATCCAACATATAGCTCTTTGATATACGTGTGGGGTCCAACAATAGTACTCAACCCAATATCTCAGGGCACCAACTAAGGATGCTAGATCGTTCCCTTAGTCGTACTACCTGACTACCCAGGTACTAGAGAGTATCTTCCCGAGTATTGTTCTTGGTGGCACTATAGCAGTGAGGCGGCCAATCGGTTTATCTATAGAGGGATTCCAAAGATCTAGGTCGATCTATATATAGGTGTTGTCTGATGCGCTACAACTTGAAATGGTACCAATAAGGGTTGCAAGGGTGGTCAACAAATGTGCGCTTAAGTACCACTTGTATTTCTTGTGTGTATTACTCCTCGACCACAAGTTTATGCACGTAAAGACAAATCTCTATAGCTTTAAGACGTCATAATACGTCTCTACCCTGGAAAAAAATTAACCCACAATTTTCTACCAAGGAAAGAGCTCTGATACCACTTGTAAGGTACCAATTCTATTATATTAGCAGAAAAGAGAAATAATGCAAAGAATAACACTGAGATAGCAACAAAACAAAAAAATACTATAGAGATAACATCGGAACAAAAAATTATATGGAACCACAACACTAGAATCTTTATTGATAGAAAACAATGTTCACTTGCCTCTTCGAGGGGGCAACCTCCAACATAGTATAGCTCTATTACAATAATTCTTCAAGACAAAATTTGTCATACCCTCTACTCCTATTTATACTAAATTTATCTGTCCAAAAGAACAATCTAGAGGAAGATCCTTCTAGAAGTGGAAGCTTCTATTAGGCCTTCTTACATTTCACTTATTCCTCCTTATTGTTAGGCCTTATATAAATATTGACCTTTATTACATGGAAACATATTATTCTACCCACTTGAGGGGTTAGGGAGGTTAGGTCCCTAACAATTGCAATGTGCAATGTGTTGTTTCTTATGTGTAGAGACTTTTTCTTTGATGATTTGTCCACACCTCCTCACATGTATATCCCCACATAAGTATGTTTTTTAGTTGGTGTAAAAGTTATTTTTAATTTTTTTCACTATAGTCCTATACAAATAATTAAAATATTAATAATTATTTATTAATGTGCAATTTATTAAATAATTATTTTTTATTTAATATTATTTATTAATTATTTAATAGTGTGATGTGCAATGCGTCATTGCTTATGTTTGGAGGCTTTTTCTTTGATGATTTATGTGCACCTTCACACAAATATATCCCCGCACATGTATGTATGTTAGTTGGTGTAAACATTTTTTATTTTTTTTAATATAGTCCTATACAAATAATTAAAAGATTAATAATTATTTATGTTGAACATGTTGTTATGGTGTTGGCATTGATGTCAAAGAGGGTCAATATGGTCATCCTTATCAATGGATAATATTGTATTGTCATTGAGACAAGTCCATGCATTATCAAAATCTTATTGTGCAATCGTTGTCTTCTCCGTGAGACTATAACTCTGTTAAATTCATGTGTGAGCTTGATTACACACATTTATATCAATGTCTATATATATGGAACAAAGAATGAAAGCCCTGATTTTTTAGTCCGAGAATATCAATGGTTTGTAAAGGGTAAATTGGAGATCATATAAACCCAATTGAAGATCTTTGTGTATTACATAATTTTGACTGCATGGTAAAGAGGAGTAAAGGGGGAGATTGTTCAATAAAATTGCCATTGATGTCAAAGGTTAGAAAATGGATTAAATATAAATGTGACTATGGTATCATTTTAATAAATACAAAAGTGAAAAGTTAAGTAGAAACAAAGTTTAAGTAAAAGTGGAGTGAAATAAAGTGAATTAAATATAAATATGACTTTAATAAATAAGAAAAGTTGAAAAGTTGGGTGGAAGAAGAGTTTACAAAAAAGATGAATAAATATGAAAGTGTATTAAACAAGGTTGTTGGGCATCAAATACATGTCGTTGTTGCAAAATCATTAAATAAGATAAAAAATTGAAATTATTTGATTATTAGTTGTATATATTTCTATTCATTCAAAGGAATAGATAATTAATAGATTAATAATAATAAAATTATAAATATTTATTTTGGAATAGATAATTAATAAATTAATAATAATAAAATTGTAAATATTTATTCTAACTTTTGTAAATATTTATAAATTAATCATTCGATTATTAGCTTAACTAACTTTGTTTTAATAAATTAATAATAATAAAATTGTAAATATCTATCTTCTAAATTTAACATTTTCTTATTAAATCAGTTACATAATAAAATAAAATTAGAAATTTTTTGAATTTAGTAGTCATTGACAAAAGACAAGTGACCAGAATCCATTCCAGGTACAAAGAATTAATGTTCACCATCACCAAATGCAAACACGCTTGCATTTATTTCCCATATTTCCAAGCCGCATTATGAACAATCAAAGGTTGGTTTTAATAACCAATCACATTTCCGAAAAAAATATTTTAAATAATTGTAAAAAATTAAAGAATCAACTTACATAGTTAAACATGAAAAAGCCCAAGATTGTTTTGGTTTGCATTTATTTTTCGGCCACCATCTAAGCAATAAGAGGTTGGTTATCCTATCGCCGAAAAAAAAAAATTAAAATATTGAAAAATTAAAAAAATCAATTTACAAAGTTGAACATTTGAAAAAGTGTAAAATTATTTTGTTCAACCTTAAGTAATAGGAAGTCAGCGCATTATCTTATGCTATATACCATGCAAGGGCGACACGTATAATAATACCGAAGTTTATATATCTTCGAACTAGGTGAAGATATTAATTTATTAATTATTAATCGGGACATTTTAGGTGCTAATTTCAGATTAAATTAAATATTAATTTAATAATTATTAATCAAGACATTTTAGTGCTAAATTCAAATTAAATTAAGATATTAATTTAATAATTATTAATACATACTAAGCAGGTAAGATTCAAATCTTGTGCGCACCCCACTGAGCTATGTTATTCAGAGAAAGTAAACCCAAGTTCAAATCTCGTGAACACCTCGCTCATCTTCGTAAACCCTACTCCCACCAATCTAACCCTGGTCTGACGCACTTCCTTTCAAATACGTTGATATGTCCAAATAAACTTTTAACAAAAACCAAAATACATTGTTTTTTTTTTTTTTTCGAGTTAGGCCTTGATAATCCATGAACACCTATTAACTTCAATAAGTTGACACGTGTCATCCGCATGGCCAACCCAAGGCATCTTATAATTGGCTGGTAACTAACCTTACGAAAATGCTCTCCCCGGAAAAGAAGCTGACGTGCAACCATCGATCTATTCCATCGGACTGCACGAATGAAGCCCGTGCTTGGAGAAGCTTAGCGTGGTTGAAGTTTGGAAAGTTTCCGCGAGCGAGAGAGAACAAAATAAAATGGAAATGTTGGATGCCCAAAATAAACGCATTGGCATGTGAAATACCACATATGAAGTAGTTTAAATTTTTTTTAGTACGAATTCTGCAAGATGGGCCCCCAACTTTTGATAGTATACATTAAAAAAAATAAGAAACATTTATTACAATAGCATTGGGGGAAGTGAAGGCAGCAATAAGACTTCAATGTTTTTGGCCAATAAAATATCAGATAAATGAGATTTAAAATTTAAAATTAATCATTATTTTTTAAAATTTTGGATAAAGGGGTGTATATTTTATGGTCAACCATGAACTAATAGAAAGTCAAACCTAACTCAACACTATATACCATGCCTATCAGCAGGTATAATAAAAAGGTGAAAGTGAAGTGGAGTTAAAGAAAATGATAAAAATGAGTGGAGTTAAAGAAAAAGGGTAAAGTGAAATAGTACATGGTATGTGCAAATGGTATATGCAAGCCATGGTGGTATTTACCCATGGTAAGGTAAAAAGTAATTAAAAAAGGAAAAATCAATTATTATTTAATAAAAGTTGTGGCTTTCCAAGAAGAATGTGACTTTTCTTATAAAGCTTATGGAAAATTATAAATAAAGAAGAGGGTTATGAGAAAAAAGGATATGCAGGTAAAATGGTAATAGTTCATAAGCATATCATTTGATATGTGACAATAAAACATCATTCATGAATGACAATAATATATTGGCAAAAGATAGGATCTAGAGTTCAAAAAAGCAGATTCAACAAAAGAAGAAGTAAATAATGCAGGGCAAAGTTTGTGAAGATAGAAGCAACAAATGTGACTCGATGATTTAATAAGAATATCTAAACGGAAGAAGAGTCCAAAGGAATAAATTGAAGTTTGAAGATTAAAAATGCAGTGAGGGTGGAAGGGTGGAGAAAGGGAGGATTAAAGTCCTCTACAGGTTGGAGCCTGAACAACAGGGAGTTGCAACTGACTCAAGTTGATGCTTGAAAAATAGGGGATTGTTGTCTCCTTGAGTTAGTGCTCTAAATAGAGGATTGTTTTTTTCTTGAGTTGGTACTCAAAACAGGGGATTGATGTCTCCTACAAATTTTAGCTTGTAAATGAAAAGTAAATTTTATATAAATATATAAAAAGAACATTTATGGTTTTTTATGTTAAAATTATGTGTACTATTCTTCTTTGTTGATCATTTGTTGTGTTTAATAAGCTTAATGATTAAAAGGTGTTAAATATTGTGAAAAAGAAGCAATATTGATTCACCCCTCCTCTCGGTGTTAAACAATATTCCAACAATTTATTAATGTGCAATGCACAATATGCAATGTGCAATGTGCAATTTATTAAATTATTAATCTATTAATAATTAATAATTAATTTAATATAGTCGTACTCGTACATCGAAACTTTGAGACTCATACATGCACTTGTTGTGGTAGATGTCCAATATTGTAGTGTGCAATGCACTACTCCTTACAAAGACTTTTTCTTTCACGATTTGTCTGCATATCCCCACAGAAGTATATCCTTCCATAGGTATGTTTGTTAGTTGGTGTAAAAATGTTTTTTTAATTTTTTAATATAGTCCTATACAAATAATTAAAATATTAATAATTATTTATTAATGTGCAATGCACAATTTATTAAATAATTAAATAATTATTAATTATGAAATATTGCAATGTGCAATCATATGAAGTTTGTCTTATGTTTTTTGCCTAAACCACGTCCTTGGAATCTTATATGCAATGATATTGGATGCTATGATTGGGAAAATATTGATTATTTTCACATTTATGATAGGAAACCAAGGAGTCATTAAATCTATTGCTCAGTGGTGCCATTGTTGTGATTACACTATTCCAAAATTATGTAGAAGCGTTGACGCTCTCTCCCTGATGTGCGTCCTCCCCCCCTATCTCCCCACGCATGCCCTCAACTCCGGGAGGGGCCTCAGGGCCCCCTGATTCCCAGTCGCCTTCCTCTCCCTCCTCCTTGGATGTTGCAGCCTTTGCCTCTCTCATCGCCTCTCTTCCCAAGACGAACAGACAAACCCCTCCAAAGTTCGTGAAAAAGCTAGATCAAATCCCCTCAGTCTAGATCCAAGGTAGCTCTAGATCCCTCACCCTAAAATTTGCAAACCATGCACTCATAGGGTAGTTTATGGGAACCTGGCCATCTCCATGGGATATGGCGATATGGATCGACAAGAACTGGAAACCCCACATGAAAGGTAGCCTTTCACACTTTCTATGTGGAAGAGGCTTCTTTGTCTTTCTCTTTGAAGATAAATCAGATCGAGACCTCATCATCATAAGCATACCATATTTCATGGGCTCCAGAGGTATGTATCTCAATAGCTGGACCCAACATTTCAGCCCTGAGAATGATATTCCTAATGCAGTTCCAGTTTGGGTTCACCTCCCCTTCCTTCCTCTTCATTGTTGGAATAATGAAACTATTCGTTCTATAGGTAATACCCTGGGGAAATATATAGATCGAGAAGAACCTAAAGATGGTCTTCAAGCATGTGCACAGATATGTGTAGAAGTAGATCTGGAAAAAGGCCTTCCTGAAGCTATTAATCTCACCCTGGATAAATGGACCTATCTGGAACAAGTTGACTATGAACAACTACCTTCAAATGCAAAAAATGTCGTGAGTATGGTCATTTTGCAAAGCATTGTCCCAAGTCCCCCCCTAAAAGCCCACCTGAAGAATATGAATAGTGGCAACATCCTAAAAGGAAAAAACAACAACATCATGGTCTGAACCCTAAAGCCATCCCCACGCCACCCATACCTAATTCATCCCAAGATCCAAAATCTTCCAATCCTACCTTGACTCAAGATCCACCCTGAGTGGAGCTTCCCCCCTTGCAAACTCAGATCACACCTCCACATACCTCCCCTCTAACCCATCCCCCTGCGCCTCCTCTCCTTCCCTCAATACTGCCTTCTCCTCCTTACCCGTCTACTCTTCATGAGGATGAAGAACTAGAACAAAGCTTGGATGAAGGCCCAGACTCAGATACCCATGAATCCCCCATTAGAAAAGTAGGAAGAAAATCAAATCTGCACAAGAGGGAAGCTTCTGCCAAGAAGGAAATAGAACTTGGGAAGCAAACAACTTTAGATCAACATGCTAGGAAAGAAACAAGATAGACCAGGAATCAGAATGGACCCAACCCCCAGAAAAGGGGAAACTCCAAGCCTTCTAAATGATAAAAAGAATCTCCTGGAACTGTAGAGGACTAGGGAGCCGACATAAGATCTCACTAATACATGACATAATTAAAGAAGAAAACCCTCATGTACTTTTTCTCCAGGAGACTAAAAGGAAGGATATTGATATCCTTTAGGAAAGAAACTATATCTGGTGATCATGCAAAGGCGTGGCAGTCAGCGCAAGAGGAGCCTCGGGGGGAATCTGCACCCTGTGGAATCCTAATATTTTCTCTCTTCAAAATTGGCACTCTACAATGCACTAGATCAGAACTTCCCCTCTTCATATTCCTATAGGTAAGACTCTGAATGTCATTAATGTGTATATGCCTGTTATTTATCAAGAAAAAATAGATTGTTGGTCCTCCCTTCAAAATTTGTAAGGGAATCTTGATTACAATGACCTCATAATAGCTGGAGACCTCAACACAACCCTCCATCCTAAAGAAAAAAAAGATGTTACTCGAGTACAGGACCCCACTCGTGAGCATCTCGAGGATCTCATATCCTCTTTTCATTTAATCGACATAAAGCCTTCTAACAATCACTTCATTTGGTCGAACAGAAGGCTAGGACCTAGGCACATCACTACTCACCTGGATCATTTTCTCTTAAGTTGTTCCTTCCTTTATGAGTCATTTTCCCCCTCCTCTCATTTACTCCCCTGGACTGGCTCTGATCACCAACCCGACACCCTTATTCTTTCCCCTTCTGAAAATTTTGGCCCCATCCCCTTCAGATTCAACCCCCTTTGGATCTTGGATCCAAACATTTTTGATATTGTCACAGATTCCTGGAGCTATTGGATACAAGGCTCTCAAAACTACATTTGGGAGCAAAAATTAAAAAGAGTCAAATTGGCCCTCAAACACTGGGCGAAAAACATCAAACAGAAATATCAGAAAGCAAAAAACAAGAAAATCAAGAAAATGGTAGAAAACAGATTGGCAATGGAAGAGGGGCTCCCCACCCACTCTCTTCTCCTCAAAGAACAACAAGACTTCATAGACTATCAAAATATCCTCCACTCGGAGGAGGAAACTTGGAGGCTCAAATCTCAGAGTCTTTGGCTCAACTCAGGAGACAAAAACAAGAGATTCTTCCAGAGACAAACCAAAGTTAGACTATGGAGGAACAAGGTGAAGGAGATCACAAAATAAGATGGAACAAAAACAAGTGACTTCCAGCAAATTCAAGAAGAAGCCAAAAATCATTTTGAACAACTTCTAACTGAGGAAGGCATAGCAAATCTCAACATACAAGAGGATTTGCTGCTAAATATCCTGACTGTTGTCTACCAAAAGGATAATGCCAAGATAAATTAGGAGGTTATATAAAAAGAACTCTATGAGGCCTTATTCCAACTTCACCCAGACAAAGCTCTAGGACCAGATGGCTTCAACGCTCATTTTTATAAAAAATGTTGGCACATAATTAAAAATATCTCCCGAGGATGATCCAGTATGTCCAAAAATATGCAAATATGGGAGGCAATACAAATTCCACTTTTCTGGCGCTAATTCCAAAGGACTCCAAACCTTCCTCCTATAGATTTAGACCCATATCCTTATGCAATGTCTCCTACAAACTCATCACTAAAGTCATAGCCAACCGAATCAAGCCTCTACTACATAAGCTCATCTCCCCAAACCAAAGTGGTTTTGTTGAAAACAGACAATGATAGACAACATCATTTTGGTCAAAGAAGCCATACACTCCAGCAAGGAATGAGGAGACCAAGGAATGATTATCAAAATCGATATGGCCAACGCTTTTGACAGGGTGAGGCACACTTTTTTGTTTGCAGTTTTGAGGAAATTTGGCTTTAGTTTAGAATTCATAGCTTGGGTCTCAACCTGTATCTCCACACCTTGGATAGATCCTCTGATCAACGGGCATGCAACAAACTTTTTCAAAATTTCCAGAGGGCTAAGGAAAGGTTGCCCTCTTTCCCCCCTCCTCTACATAATTATGGCAGAAACTCTTGGTAGGCAACTGGAAAAGGATCGAGCCTCGAAAGCCATTCCTGGAATCAAAATAGCTAGAGGGACAAACAGAATAAACCACTCCCAATTCACTGATGACACTCTCCTCATTGGAGGCACCTCCATTGTCATGGATAAGAGATTCAAAAATGCTCTGGAAAATTTTACCCAAGCCTCGGGAGCCCTCATAAATAGTGCCAAATCCAATGTCTATGCCTGGAACACTCCCACAAGAACAACTCACCTAATAGTAAACATCTTTTGTTTTCCTCTCATTTAAAAATGGCAAACCTTCAGATACATTGGCATCCCAATTTGTCTCAAATCTCTTCCTAATTCAGCTTGGAGTCAAATCCAAGACAAATTCAAAATCAAGTTGGATCATTGGGGAGCCTTTTCGATCAATCTTGTGGGTCAAACTGTGCTAATAAAATCATTCCTCTCTGCTCTCCCCATTTTTCAATTCTCTTCTCTCCTTGCACCTCAGAGCATCAAATCCTCAATCTCCCGTCTCCTACGATGCTTTCTCTAGGAAGGAGGGAAAACAGACTCAAAAAAATTCCACCTTGTAAATTGGGATATTGTAAAACACCCTAAAAAAAATGGAGGCCTAGGCATAAAAGATCCTACCCTCTCCAACTTGGCAATGGGAGAATTTTTTTTATGGAATCTTATTTCGGGAAGAAAAGAATGGTGGAAAACAATTCTTCTGAAGAAATACCTAGCAGGGGACAGAGTCAAGTGTTTAGATCAAAAACACTCCCTGAGCAGTGGTTCACCAATAGGGAAGCTTCTTTCTGCCTCCATTCCTCTCATTCAAAGTTAGCTCTCCTGGATTCCTAGAAACGGTCGAAATATCCTTATTGGGACAAATAGCATCATGGGAAAGCAACCTCTCTGGCAGCATGTACATCTGCAACCGCTCATCATCTAGCTTGACTTGCAAGGTAAAAAACATATCTCGGATATCTCTTCCTGGAGAGTTGACTCGGGAGACTAGGAAGGATGGAACCTGCAAAATCTTCCAAGCAATCTTCAAGACGCAACCCACCAGCTACAAAATCTTTTAAGAGGTTGCACCCCCATTTGCAATACGCTAAAAGACAAGAGAGGATGGGGAAATGACATTTACTCTGTTAAGCAAGGATATTCACAACTCCTCTCCCAAGTGGATCTCCCCCCCAAAGATAAAATCTTGAATTCCCTCTGGAACAATGACAGTCCTCCCAAGGTAAACTCTTTTTGTTGGTTAGTGGCACATGAAAAATTACTAACAGGAGAAAATATTCTCAAAAGGAACATACACGGGCCCTTCAGATGTGAGCTTTGTCGAAATGCGATGGAAACCTCTTAGTATATCTTCCTTCTCTACCCTTTTGTTATATCAGTGTGGAAAACAACTCTCCAAAGCCTCCATAATAAAATCATATGGTCGTCTCAACCCAGAGAACTCCTCTCAAATTGGCTTTCCTTTTATTGGGGTTCCTTCAAGAATAAACTGCTCTTCAAAGACTTATTCAAATCCCTACCTAAGTACATTTGTTGGAAACTTTGGCTCGCTAGAAATAGAATCATCTTCTCCAACCTCCGCTCTCCCTCTGACCTTGTAGCTAAAAAATCCATAGGCCTCTTGGTTGAGTTCTTTCTTTCCAAGCCCAAACCCTTCTCCTTCACCCCCACCTCCACCATAGAATCTGACTGGATCTACTCTTTTCTCCCCTCCATCCCTTCCACTAGACATCCCCCCTCTCCTCTGAGATCCTCCTGGCAGTTTCATGAAGACTCTAAATTCTTACAATGGCGCAATGAGCAACAGACACACATTCTCTACTTCGATGAAGCTTCAAAAGGAAACCCCTGGGTGGCAGGAGCGGGAGGGGTCATCATTTTCCCATGAGGAAATCAAGCACTCTCCTTCCACTGGAGCCTTGGAATCACAACCAATAACCAAGCCGAATCTTATGCCCTGTACCAAGGCCTTCTTCTCGCTAAATGTGAACAATACCAATATCAACAGCATGTATGACTACAGCTCGTGTTCAAAATCGGGAAATCGGATCTGTTTGTTGAATCCAACAAGGGTGATGGAGCATATCAGAGGAGGTGTGGCTCATTTCGTAGACATACTCCATACTTCACAAAGAAGAGCGGATATCACTTCTCCCTTGAGCACAGATACAGACTCTCGCATAATACAGACAGACAACGCAAGGAAATTTGGCAAAATGAGAAGGAGCCCTGGCAATTAGCACATGGTTTCAGTGGAAGAGCATGATGAGCTGGTGAGCATGGTGCAAAACCTGCAAATTAAACTCAGAGCTCTCTCAGCCCAAGTTCTATCCATAACTAAAATTACTATTCAACAATGGGGAGAACAATAGAGGAACAAGGATGAATGTGAAGCATTAAGGCAACAAATAGAAGCTCTTCGATTTGTGGTTGGACCTGTATCGCCTTCAACCTCCCCGACTACAGCCATCTCCGATGGAGCTTCCTCGCCAGGACCTCGACCGTGACTGGATCTAAATTTGCGGCCTCTAATAGAAGAAGACTCCTCTACACCGGACCAAAACAAATTTTAAGTGTATGTTGCGTTCCACTGTGCTTTTATTAGCATCTTTTTGCATGATTTTCATTGTAGAAGCTCAAATAGGATTTAGCATACTAGAAAACACTGCCCCTGCTCACCACTTCCTTCTGGGAGCATACAGGGGAGTGAATTTTGTTTTCTACAACTCCTATAGCACATATTTTGTACTCCTCCTGCGTTTACTCGCAGTTTTTTAATATAAATTTTACTTTGTTTCTGTTAAAAAAAAATTATTGCAATGTGCAATGAGTTGTTGCTTATGTGCAAAGACGTTTGCTTTGATGATTTGTCCTCATCTCCCCATATGTATGTCTGTTAATTGGTGTAAAAATATTTTTTAACTTTTTTTAATATAGTCATATATAAATAATTAAAAGATTATTAATTATTTATTAATGAGCAATGCACAATTTATTAAACCAGGGTAGATCCATCTTAAACCAAATCTATAAAGCATTGAGAGAGATCAAATTTCTTAAAGTGTGATTATGCAATGTGTAATTTATTAAATTACTAATTATTTAATATTATTTATTATCAAATAATTAAATAATTAATTATTTATTAGTTTAATAAAAGTTAATTATTAATTTAATAAAATTTAATTATGTATCTTCGAGACAACTAACACTTAGTAAATAAAATACATATGTTTTGTACCCATACATCGAAACTCTGAGACTCGTACATGCGCCCGTTGCGATAGATGTTCAATATTGCAATGTGTAATGCATTGTTGCTTATGTGCGAAGACTTTTTCTTTGACGATTTGTCTGCACCTCTGCATCAGACTTTTTTTGTACCTATGCATCAGAACTTTGAGACTCGTGCATGCACTCGTTGCGACAGATGTTCAATATTGCAATGTGCAATTCACCACTACTTATGTGTGAAGACTTTTTCTTTGATGATTTGTATGTGCCTCCTCACAGGTATATCCCCGCACAAGTATGTCTGTTAGTTAGTGTAATAGCTATTTTTAATTTTTTTCAATATAGTCCTATACAAATAATTAAAATATTAAAAATTATTTATTAATGTGCAATGTGCAATTTATTAAATAATTAAATAATTATTTAATATGCATTGTTACTTATGTGCAAAGACTTTTGCTTTGACAATTTGTGCACAACTTCGCACATGTATATCTCCATACATGTATGTTTGCTAGTTGGTGTAAAAACAATTTTTTAATTTTTTTAGTATAGTCATATACAAATAATTAAAATATTAATAATTATTTATTAATGTGCAATGTGCAATTTATTAAATAATTAATATATTAATAATTAATTAATTAATTTAATATAGTCGTACTCGTACATCGAAACTTTCAGACTCATACATGCACCCGTTGTGTTAGATGTTCAATATTGCAATGCATTGCTCCTTAAGTGCAGAGACTTTTGCTTTGACGATTTGTTTGCATATCCCCACATAGGTGTGTTTGTTAGTTGGTGTAAAACATTTTTTATTTATTTTTAATATAGTCCTATACAAATATTTAAAAGATTGATAATTATTTATTAATGTGCAATGCGCAATATGCAATGTGCAATTTATTAAATAATTAAATAATTGTTAATTATTTAATATTGCAATGTGCAATGAGTTGCTACTTATGTGTAGAGACTTTTTCTTTTACGATTTGTCCGCATCTCTGCACAGATATGTCTGTTAGTTGGTGTAAAAACAATTTTTAATTTTTTTTAATATAGTACTATACAAATAATTAAAAGATTAATAATTATTTATTAAAGCTAAATGTGCAACTTATTAAATCAGTGTAGATCCATCTTAAACTAGATCTATAAAGCACCGAGAGGGATCAAATTTCTTAAATTATAATTTTTTTTATCGTTTCATTTAATTGAGTCGACTTTATTTTGATTATTGTTATAGTTTTTTTAATTGAGACGAAAATATTTTTTTGTAATGTTTAATGTAAAATGTAACATCAACCTAATGTGACAACTTATCCTCCATATTGGGTTGTAGAGCACCTCACTACTCTCGATGCAATAATTAATTATTTAATATTAATTAATCAGTAATTAATATTAAATAATTAATTATTAATTATTTAATATTGCTATGTGCAATGCACTGCTGCTTATGTGCAAAGAATTTTGCTTTGACAATTTTTCCGCACCTTCGTACAAGTATATCTACGCAAAAGTACATTCACACATAGGTATGTTTGTTAATTGGCGTAAAAATGATTTTTTAATCTTTTTAATATAGTCCTATACAAATAATTAAAAGATTAATAATTATTTATTAATGTGCAATGTGCAATATGGAATGTGCAATTTATTAAATAACTGATTATTTAATATTATTTATTAAATATTTATTATTAAATAATGATTAATTATTTAATATTGCAATGTGCAATGCGTTGTTGCTTATGTGTGGAGACTTTTTCTTTGACGATTTGTTCACACCTCCGCATAGGTATATTTGCGCACATGTATATCCCTACACATGTATGTCTGTTAGTTGGTGTAAAAATGATTTTAAAATTTTTTTAATATAGTCTTATACAAATAATTAAAAGATTAATAATTGTTTTTTTAATTTAATAAAAGTTAATTATTTATTAATAAAAGTTCATAAAATACCGCTAGATGGGGTGTCATCTAGTCAAGCTACCACTGAGATTACGGGTCATGTCAACACTGCTCCTGTATGCCTCGAGAACGATGACTGTCGATGCTCATTAAACTCGAACATGCTTTCCTCCATGACTCACATCCCACCTGGTCCTGGCGTAATTCCCCTCTCGTGTGAAGGGAATGAATCTCAAGGTCCTCTGGTACTGTAAGATTGACCTCATGATCATGACGACTACAACTACCCTGACTCGTCCTGCTCTATGTTTATCTTGGTCTTTACCAACTTTCATTTTCACTCTTCCCTGCTTTTGGTTTCATCTCCTCACTGTGCTCCTTCCCAACACCCTGCTCAGACTTCCACGTTGCATACCCTGGCTTGTTTTCATGCCTCGAGAGCGAGCCTGACCGAAACACACTAGTGGCAGTTGTTCGAATATCTGGGGTTGTGGCCATAGTGTTTTTGGATCATCTAACTTTGACTGTAGTTGTTCTTTCCACACTGCAATGGAGTCACGAACCACTTTCCAAGCCTCCCATGACGAAGATGTCAATCTGAATCTCACCCAACCACCATCCTCCAACCCCACCATCCCTCCTCCCAACCCATCTAATGCCTCAATCTCTAATCCTCCTCCACCTCCCCACCTTGGTTTCATTGAGGCACAACGCGAGGTCATTTGGGAACTTCGTCAGGATAATGATGAACAAAAATTTGGGCAATATTTAATGGAGAACCCACTAGATTGGCTCCTGGATTTAGGAGCGGAAGACCCACAACAGTGACATAGCGACAAAGAGATACTTCAAGCTTTAATGGCTTCGAAATGGCCAAAATCGTTCAGGCATGCCTTTCCTTACAATCATCTTCGCAAATAAGTTTACATGGTCTACCACTTTTTGGTCTTTCTAGTTTTTGCATGGTCTATTTGTTGGAAGGTTTACAGTTGGGAGTAAGCTTGTCATTGATGGCAAGAACAATGATGGCAAAGATCAACGATGGAAAAGAACAACGATGGCAAGAACAACGAAATCACGAAGTGACAAAATCGCAAGGTGGACGAAATCGCGAAGTGGCGAAATCGCGAAGGTGGACGAAATCGCGAAGCAGCGAAATCGCGAAGTGGCAAAATCGCGAGAAGATCTGGGCCGTAGGATCTGGGGTATCTACGAAAGCTCAATAGTTGTTAGATATGGTGAAGCTACAAGGTGGATAAGTCCAAGAGTCATCCAACTCCCCAAAACTGTGAAGGAATCCTGGCCGTCCATCGGGGACAGTCATGGACCTTTGATCCATAGGACACGTGGCGAAAGATCATCATGTCGTTGACTAGAAAGTCAAAGGAACGGGGTTCCCTAACCTCTCGATTTCGCGATATGCGAAATCGTGAAAAAATCTCAGATGTCAGATCGAGGTTTGTTCTGGACTGTTGATCTAAGCTCCATCTCAGAGCTTCTCGTATCGCGACTTAGAGTGACGAGAACCTCCATCACAGGAATCATGAGATGTGAACTCACGATAAGATCTGGACCGTCAGATCACCAAGGGTTCTGGACCGTTGATCTAAGATCCATCTTGGATCTTCGCGTATCAAGACTTGGAGTGACGAGAACCTCCATCAAAGGAATCGCGAGATGCAAACTCACGATAAGATCTGGACCGTCAGATCACCAAGGGTTCTGAACCGTTGATCTAAGCTCCATCTCGGAGCTTCACCAATTACGACTTGGAGAGTTGAGATGCCTCATCTCCAGATTCACGAAATGTGAAATCGCAAAAGTGCTTTATGCATAAGCATGTGGTCTCAGCCGGTGGTCACACCATCGAAGAGCTGAAGAGAAGAGTATGTGCAGACAAGCTTCTTTTCGGCGTTTCGGGGATCACGACTTGGAGAGTTGAAATGCCTCATCTTCAGATTCACGAAATGTGAAATCGCGAAAGCGCTTTATGCATAAGCACTTGGTCATAGCCATGGTCATATAAAGGAAGGAGCCAAAGCAGAAAAACTCTGTTTCGGAGTTTCGGAACTCGTGACATGGAGACTCAAGGTGTCTCATCGCAGAATCTCCGAATTGTGAAAGTGAAAAACGGGGAAATAACGCAAGAACTCATCAGAGTTAATCCAACGATGGAGGTGAACATGAGCACGATCGAAGGGCTAATGTTGATCCTCAAAGTGTAACTGCTAGAAACCATTGATGGTTTCTACCAGAGGATGCGAAGAGACTTCGATGTGATTTCCAGAGGAGCTGAAGAGTTACATGGAATCTGCCAGTGGAATGAAGACAATTCATGGCAGAAATTGATAGCTGGATGAGGGTTGGAGCTCGTAACTAAAACAGAAAGGATGAGCTCGACTGTAACAGAGAAGACGAAGAGTCTCAACTGCGAGAGAGAAAAAGGCATCTCGACATAACACCTAGTGATGATAGACACAGGGGTTGAACTGCCAGAGAAGCTGAAGAGTCGTGATGATGATCACGCAGAGCACTTGAGATGTGGAGGAGATTGACGCGGTATGAACATGTAGAGGAATGGTGAATATTGCATGTACAAGATGCACAGAAGCTATATATAGATAGTACAGAGAAGAGATGAGGTTGTTGTTGTTGTTGGGATTGTTGTGGATGTTGTTGAAGGTGATTCATGCATGAAGAAGGATCAGAGTGTAGCAGCTGAAAAGAACAGAAGAAGAATTGTGCAACGAATGGACATGGCGCACAGAGCATAAAAGCAAAAGAACAGAATGGGCAGCGGATGCATGCTAGAAGACAGCGAGGAAGTCTGAGTAGCAAAATCTTGCAGAACAGTGATGAGACTGGTAAGTTTTTATTGAACACTATATCACTATAATAGGTTTCAGTATTTCATATTCATAATCCAGGGAGGTTGGGAGGTGCTAGGGAGGACTGGTGTCCTCAGAGGTTCAAGTGGGGGCTTGAACATAGGGAGTTGGTGCTTCCTTCTAGTTGGTGCTAGAGAAACTAGGGAGTTGGTGCTTCCTTCTAGTTGGTGCTAGAGAAACCAGGGAGTTGGTGCTTCCTTCTAGTGGGTGCTAGAGAAAAACAGAGAGTTGGTGCTCTCAGCAAGTTGCAGCTTGCAAAACAGAGGTTGTAGCCTCACAATGAGTTGGTGCTCAAATGTATGATAATGTAAATAATGTAAATAATACTTATCATATAAAGAAGAAGAGGTTTTTACCCTGTATGGGTTTCCTTGGGAAATATCCGTCTCTGTGTTTCTCATATATGTGACTGATGCTGAATGTGCCATTGTTCATTTCCCTGCATTGTTGTGATCATCATTGAGTGCCTTGTAAATATTTTAAAACAAGCATGATTGTTTAATCATGGTGACAACTGATTCACCCCCCTCTCAGTTGTCCAACACTGTTAGATTACAATACCAACCTTTTTAGTATGGTCATACACCCATGTTGATTTATGATAATTCAAACTTTGTAACTATGTCTGTATTCAGTTGTTACAACACAATTTTCTGGAACTTTTACACATGGTGGTGGGGCTCATTTCCTTTGTTGGAAACCTCTGCACTAGTGTCGATGACTTATTTTGTAATTTCAACTTATGAAAGGTAATACAAGTGATAGCTTACAAAAAAGAAATAAAGTTAATAAAATGCATGCGTTCTATACCCACCCATACATCATAACTTTGAGACTCATACATGCACCCGTTCTGTACCCGTACATGCACCATCTGCTACAACGACATAACTAAGTTGCTTATTAAATTCTCGTACATACACATGTATATGCACTTTTTTTCCAATGGGAAAATTTCTCCATTATATTGATATATAATGTATTCTCAAAACAGATTTTACAAAAGTAGTTGAAGAGGTTGCTAATGATAGTGATGCAACTTTTGCTTGCAGTGGTCTCTCGACAATCGAGGGTGGAAAGTTCAAAGAAGAGAGAAGGAGCTAGTAGTATCAGAGGAAACTACAAGGAATTTGTCCAGACTAGTAAAGAAAAGCAGATTTCTATTTGCTAGAAAGGAAAAGAAAGAAATCAAAAGTAATGAGACCAAACTTCAGATCTTAAGAGGCCACATAGTAGAGAGTAGTTGATTTTAGAACATAGTTAGGAAAAGTGGGGGGCCCTTGTGCCCATATATCCAGTGATTATATGATATGATACCTATTTTTTTCTAGAGAGCATCCTTTGATAGATGGTCTGCTAATTTGTTATGCTCTCGGTAGATGTGTATATAACTGAATTTTTTGAAGGCGAGATGGAGAAGTTTAATTATATCCTTCCAAGCTGAGAGAGTAATTGCTTGAAGACCGCTCTTGTTGTTTAACCACTAAATCATTATCTTGGAGTCCCCAAGCATCTGGAGGGAGTCAATATGAAGTCTAGAAGCCAATTATAGTGTGGCCTAGGCGCCCAATAATTTTTCCCTAGTGTTGGTGCCCGGGCCACAGTTGAAAGTCCATTTGTAAAGTGAATTTTTTGTGATCCTGATCAATCCTCCTGCGCCACTATGTTCGCCATTAGATTGTGCAGCTCAATCAAACCAACCGATTGGAGTGTCCTCTAAGTCAGTGATCTTCTTGTTGTTCTATAGTCTTGTCTTGTTAGAATAGAGCTCGTTCCAGGTTTTAAGAAAACCAAGTGTTTTGTAAACTGCAGTGCCAGTAGAGGGAATTCCATTTTAAAAAATGGTATTATTTCTGACCAACCAGATAGACCAACAGGCTAGGGAAAAAAGGTGTAAATGGTTGCATTCTCTATGAGACTAAGAGTCAAAGAAGTCCAAGAGGTTTGGTTCATCCCACTTGGTTTTGATATTGAGAGCCAAAGTAATTTTGTCTCAAACTTTTTTGGAAAATGAACAGTTAATAAAGAGATGCTTTGTGGTTTCAACATCATTGTGACACAAGTGGCGAATGTTTGGTCCAATCTAGCCTTTTTTTTTGGAGTGTGTCCCATGTATTTAATTTGTAGGCAGTCAAGAGTCAGGTGAAGAATTTGATCTTTGGCGGAAGATGCCATGTCCAAAATTGATTTCTCCAACCATTGATATTTGTATGCCAAATGGTATTT
The DNA here is from genome assembly GCA_009831015.1 of Picea engelmannii. Classification (NCBI taxonomy): domain Eukaryota; kingdom Viridiplantae; phylum Streptophyta; class Pinopsida; order Pinales; family Pinaceae; genus Picea; species Picea engelmannii. The sequence goes on along the minus strand of ML792773.1, from coordinate 122,152 downwards.
ATAATGTCTGCATATAAATTATGGGTTGTAATTTTTCCTGGTTGGTCACCCCCCGACCACTGAAGAGTGTCAATCGAATCGCTAAGGTGTATACCCGAGAGAGTAAGTGCCAAGAAAAAGGTATTCCAAAGGGTGGCGAGCTCTGCGTTGAGGCCAAGTGTGTCGTTGGTGATCCAGTTGTCTGGAAGATGAGCCAAAATGGAGCGAACTCTTGCCTGGTAAAGGAACCAGATATTTTTTGTGTGGAGGTGAGTTATCAGCTATGGAGAGAGTAAATATATGTTGCCTAGTCCTAGAATGTGGTCACGACCGAGCTCTATTGAATGCCCTGATCCTGGATACCAACAGAGCCGATGGGAGATCAAATATTTGGTTTTTATTAAATTCCTCCAAATATACGATCTTGATCTGGTCGCCCTGTTGGTATCAGACTCTAAATGTAGCCAGGTGTTAACTGAGAGATGGTTGAGACATTTTTCCTTGATGATTGATTGCCAAATACCAGATGTGGTCAAAACACGCTAGAGAGAGTTGGTCGCTAGAGAATGACTGAAGTGATGTAAATTATGAAGCCCCCAATCGCCTTTGTGCTTTGTTTTTTCCAGTGATTGCTAGTTGCAGAGGTGTTGTCGAGGGCTTCCAGTGGAGCCCGACCAAAGGAAATTAGAGAAAATTCTATGAAGGAAAGTAAGGATTGTGGTTGGTATGGCTGCAAGAGCCATCCAGTACATAGGATGCCCTTCAAGCATGACTTTTAAGAGAGTGAAACGACCTCCAAGGGAGAGCCACCGCATGCACCAATGGCCTATCTTATTTTGAACTTTGGCAATAAGCCAGTTCCATTCCACCAGTTTGTAGGAATATGATTTTAAAAAATAGCCCAAGTAGATTAATCCAGAGAAAATATGAGTGAAGGTGTAAGGAAAGATACCTTTGAGTTGTTCCAGAGTTTATTGATGCTGGTTGGCAAAGTGAAAAAACGATTTGTCCCAATTGATCGACAAGCCCGTGGCGCCGCAAAAGACATTTAGGATATCATTAATTTCTTGCCATTCTTGTGTGGAATCATTCGTCATTATGAGGACACCATCAACGAAAAGGAGGTGTAATATCTTGATAGTCCTGGTTACCTTTATTCTAGTGATCTTTCCTTCTGCTTGGCTATATTTGAGGAGCAGGCTCAAGGCTTTCATAGCCAATATGAAAAGTAGTGGGGAGAGGGGACATCACTATCGCAGTCCTTTGCCAATGCAAAATAAAGGGGAGGGTTCACCATTAACCAAGATGGCAAGATTTGCACTAACCACACAACTCATGATCCACTTTATCATTGAATGGCTAAAACCTGTCTGGATCATAATCAATCAGAGAAAGTCCCAATCGATGCAATCAAAAGCCTTCTTGAGATCGAGTTTTAGAATGAGTGCATTTTGTTTTTTGTTTTTGATGCTATGTAAACATTCCTGGGCGGTGCCAATAGCATCGAGAATCTATTGACCTTTTAAAAACCCCAACTTCTCTTGTGAAAGAAAACGAGAGAGGATGGGCTTAATCCTTGTTACAATAATTTTGGAGATGAGTTTATATCAAAGGTTGCAGAGAGAAATAGGTCTATAATCGTCAAAAGTAGTGGGAGAGGCTGCTTTGGGGATAAGAGTAAGGAAGTTTGAGTTTAAAGCTCCAACCACCTTCCCACTAAGTTTGGTATCCTCCACTAGCTCCAGAAGATCTGAGCCAACCAAGTCAAAGAAATGTAGATAAAATTCTACCGTGTAGTCGTCTGGGCCTGGACTTTTGTCCTTCAAAAAAGATTTAAGTGCAACCAAAATTTCCTAAAGTGTACAAGGTCTTTCTAGCAAGAGAGAGTCTTCCTTCGATACTGCATGTGGAAAAGGTCTTTCCACTGTAACTGTAGTATGTAGATTCATTGGAGGATGTGCCTCAAAGAAAGGTTTTTAAAAATTTACAACAATTAGTTTTAGAGCATTCTGTCCTTCATGGAGTGTGCCATCTGCATCTATGATTTTCCAAATATGTTTTTTGTTCCTACTAGAGCCAAGTTTTTGGTGTTAAGATCCCCACACTTGAGCCAAGTTGTTCTGCAACGTTACCTCCAAGTGGATTCATCTTTTAGTAGTAGTAGGTTACGCTCAGATTCAAGGCTATTTAAGATATGACTGTTGTCCCCAAAATTCCCCACGCTAGAAACTGCTAGTAGGTGTGAATGTATCTCATAATCGATTTCTTGTAGTCTTTGTGCATTGATTTTCCTGTAAGAGGTTGCCCAGATTTTAATGCGAGATTTAAGGCTCCTGAGTTTCCAAGTTAGTTGATGTTGTATGCAGGGTTCAGAGAGGTAAAGTGGGTCCCGCCAAACTTCTAAAATAATAGAGCTGAGGCCATCGTCATGGAGCCAGTCTGAGTTCAATTTAAATGGGTAGGCAATCTTGTGTGTAGAAGAGTCTAAATGAAGGATGATAGGTGCATGGTCTGATAGGAAAGGGAATTCCACCCAAGAGAGGATCCTTGCTTCTGTGGAGATGAGTTGATTTTTGATGAGAAAACGATCCAATCGCTTGGAGATAGTTCATGTTCCCATCCTTCTATTGCGCTAAGTGGGAGCTAGAATTTCTGGTGCGTAGTCTGCCAAGTTGTGTGTTAAGAGCAGTGAGGTGAAAAAATTGGCCAGGGGATCCTGAGAAACAGAGGCCCCCCAAATTTCCCCAACTGAGAGGGTGAGATTTAAGTCACCTACAATGATCAAGTTATCAAGATCAAGAAGTCCCTGAGTTGTGACCTTCTCCCAGAAAGTTTGTCTATCCGAGCAGGGGCCATAGATATTGAGAAGATTGAACCTTTTGTTGTTTTGTCGACAAGCACCAGAGAGCAAAATGCCTCCACAACAAAGGTAGGGGAGGAAATCATATTTTGTTGGGTCCCAAGCCACTCATAAACCCCCTGACGTATTGAGGAAGTTGATAAAACAAATGTGCCTATTAGAGTGAAATTGATTTAAAAATAAATGAGCCTATTGCTATTGACCAGAGTTTCCTGTAGGAAGATGATGTCAATAGATGTATGAGAAATAAGTCTTTTGTAGGAGGCATATTTGAGGGGGGGGCACCCCTCTAATGTTGAGGGAGAGCAAGATCATGGCTTTGCTCTTGCTAGGGATTTCATGCCTCTAAGCGCCCCAAAATCAGAATATGTGTGTGGTGAAACTGTTGTGTGTGTAGAAGTGTTGGCCTCCTTGCGACGAGCACTACATGTGTTTGATCGGAGAATGTTCAAAACCATGCCCTCTTGACCAAGTGTATTCTTTTTCTGTCTTATTTATCGATTTCTTTGTTGATCCCCGGTCAATAACTGGAGATGATGGGGAGTAAGAAGTAGAACCTAGATAAGTAGGCAAGGGTGTGGGAGAAAGCACTTCTTTATAGGAAGGAAGTAAGGAATCCAGGACAACTCCAAGAGTGTTGTCACCAGGCTCTGATTCACTTAGGCATGGCATATGATGATAATCCTCTAGTTCAAAAGTCTGTTCACCAGAGCTTTCAGGTGCCAAGGTGAGGGGATTAAAATGCGATGTAAGTTTGTTTACTCTGGCCTTCGGAAGGCAAGAAGTCAATGAGATCGATGTCGGGGGAGTCGAGATAATGGAATGCATAAAAACTGGCTTAATGGGGAGGTGTGTCAGGTTCTGAGTGCAAGAGGTGCCTAAGGGAAGTATGGGACATGTCGATGGAGCACCTGTCACTACGTCAAAATGTAGGGTAGGGTTAGTCGAGTTGTGGATCTGTGCCTCAATTGGATTATGAGGGGAAACTGAAAAGCACCGAGTGTGAGGAAAGTTTGAGGAAAGTGGTGGATGAGTCAGGAGTGCACCAGGGGAGTCAAGAAGTGTAGATGGAAAGGATGTGGTGGATCCAAGGGGGATGTTTGTCTGGATGAGGGTATGTGGTGAGGGAAAGGACTCCGAAGATTTTTTAGGGGAGTCTCCCCAAGAGGGTGGAGTCAAAATTGTGTTTGAGAGAGGGGTGGAGTCTAAGTGATCCTTTTCCAAGGATGTGAGTGAGCAATAGAGAGTCAGGCAGATATATTTAAGCTTACCAGATATGGAGTCCAGTCCAGATGATACGTCATCATCAAGGTAATCTAGGATGTGTATCTATGTGTGCTCAACCAGAGATTCCATATTTAAGGCAAGCTCAAGAATAGTTTCTTCAGACTCTTCATATTCATGAGTACCAGTACATGTCTTTCTCAAGTGACCCATTTTTCTGCAGAGAGAACATCTAAATGGGATGCCAAGGTAGTCTAACTTTTGGTGGGTAAGGTGGCCTCTCCAATCTATATCCAGTGTTGCAAGTAGACCCTCATGTAGATCTATCTCGACAAGAATCCTCGCCATTTTATGATCTGGACCCGTGAGAGTCTTAGTGTCAGTGTTGATAAAGACCCAGGGTGTTACTGATAGCCTTGAGGGCCTTTTCATTCTAGATGTAGAGAGGAAGTTCAAGGAGGAGAACCCATAAGTGTCGGAGGCAGAAATAGTCCTGAGATGGGTCAAAGCTCACTCTCCAGCGCTTCAACATAAGACTACTACCATCTAAAGTCCATAGACGCTCCAGTATGGATGTGGAATCCTCAGGAGATAGAAAATGGAAATAGAGCCAACCATGTCCAAGATGTGAGAGAGATGGGGTATAGCCCAACAATGGCCTCCAAGTTTTGACCATCTAAACATCTAGGTCTGTGGTGCAGATATGTCTATAGAAGAGTCTGTCGACGAGGCTGCATAGTGCCATGGAGACAAAATCCTCTAGGCCGATGTCCACACCAAGAACAAGCTTATTTTTTGTTTTTTTCTGGAGCCCACGGTCTTTGTGAAGGTTTTTTCCCCTAAGTGAAAGGAAACGGTTATGTCGAGCATGTCCAGGAGAAAAATAGGGGTCAAGAGTGCCCTGGTGAAGGTGTTCACCTCGGGAACTAGGTGGTAGTCCAACACGAGTAGCTGGGAGTGAGGTGCAAGTTGTAGTGACAGAGACGAAAGGAGGCAGAGTTGTGTGGTTATTAAAAGCATGCTGGAGGTGGGGTATGCTGGGGTGTGCTGGGATATGTGTGACATGGGAAAAAGTAGTCGGAATATGGTAGGAGGTATGTAAAGGGAAGTGGGTAGTAGTCAAGGAAGGAGGATGAGTAGCTAATAAACCGGAGGTGGTGGGTGGGAGAGATGAAGCAACTGGAGGTTGCAAGAGATTAGTGCGCTTGGAAAGCTTGTCCATCGATGTGAAGAGCCCCACAATGTTCCAGAGGGCCTTGTCAACAACACTCATGAGTGCGCTAACTTTTGCCTCCATAAGTGCATACAGAGGCGAGAAAAATATTTAAAAAGAGGTGAAAACCCCAAGAGAACAGTTGTTGGAGCAGTGGTCAGAGAAAGTTTGTGCAAAAATGAAGGTCAGATGGAAAGAGATCGAAGGTCAAATGAGAACCAGTCAGTTGTGGTTAAATCCAAGAAGGTAGTTAGCCATCTGGAGTGGGTTATGCTCTGGAAAGAAAGTCGAAGGATAGAGGTATAGTAAACTGTGTAAGAAGGAGAGATCTCTTTATGACAAGTGCACTGTGTGGGGGATATTGCAGGAAGTCTGCTACTAGATTAATCTCCTCTCAAGTAACCAGGTCCATCATAGTTCTCCCATTACCAGGCCCGACATTTCCTTCACTGTGCCTCATTTTATATTGCAGGAAGTCTGCTACTAGATTCATCTCCTCTTAAGAACCAGGCCTACCATAGTTGTTCCAACCATAAGCTATAACTGCATAATTAAATTGCTTATTAAATTTTCGCTGTCGACTGGGCAATAAGATGTTGTTTTGAAGGACCAATCAAAAGCCAGGAAAAAAAATTAATCGCTTGCAACAAAGTTAAACTATGGAAAAAAATGATAAATTTTTTGTCAACACAAACTAATTCCCGGTCAACGCAAAGCCAATTGTTATAGTCCCAAGCCTTCGACAATGACCAATAAAGAGGAAAAAATGTGCCCCAAAAAATCTTCAATCTTAACTTTCATAATTTTGATAAAAAAGGTACTTAAAAAATGAAATGGTTAATGTAGTATTCACATAATTGTTTTCATTTTGCTGCATAATTAATGGAAATGAGGCATGTATGTGGTGATCTAGAATGCTCAATGACATGTATGAGGTTAATACCCATTGTCTTCACTCAATGCTAAAAACTCACAATGAATATTTGGTATATGTTTGATGGAAATGTTCAATTGAACATTTCGAGTAGTGTTGCATTTCAAGTAGGGAAATTTTAGTTGATCGAATGGCCAATGTAATGTGTATATTTGCACAAGAAAAAGAGCGAGAACCAAGGTTCATCTCGGATGTTTATAATCTCTATGTCGTTGTTTTAACTCGACTTCTACATGAGAAAGAGAATAGGTATACGGGAGAACATGTAGCTCACGAAGTAAGTGGAACCTAATCACTATGAACTACAATGAACCTACCTAATCACATTAACGTGGATAACCCAATAAGAATGTGGAAAAAGCAGGTGAACTCTTGTTTTGATATGACCCCCAAAAAAATTATGCATTATTTTTCTATATATATATATATATATATATATATATATATATATATATATATATATGTATATATAAATATCTGATAATATGTGTGAACACTTCTACACTGATTTCAAAGTTCCATAATTTTTTATGCATTATTTTCAATTTCCATTAAAATTCAATGCCAATGCAAAAATTTAAAAGAGATTTTAATATAAAACATTGTATAGATCACACTATACTATGCCTAAGAGTTATATCCTTCTATTATTTGGAAGACCAAGTCATGAATACAAAAGGCTTGTAGACAAGGGCAACACGCTGCATGTACTGCCTCAGAAAACTTTACTTGTTAGTGTTTGCACGGCTTATATAAATAATATTCAGACATTTCCTTAGTCATTGGAAAAGAATGCAAATCTGTACTTCCCATGATCTTTATAATAATTAAAAAAGTAAAAACATCTTAATGTTTCTTATATTTTAAAATATGACTTAAAAGTTTAAAAATTACTACATACAAATTTTTATAAAATTATATTAAAAGATTAAAAAATGTTAATAAATGTAAAATTATTGAAATTGAAAGATTAAAAAAATATTAATAAATGTAAAATTATTGAAATTAAAAAATTAAAAAAATATTAAGAAATGTAAAATTATTGAAATTTTAATAAGTGTAAAAAAGTTGACATTTAAAATTTAAATTTTTACCTCATTTAAAAAAACAATACAATATTAGATTTTAACATATATTATAATACAATATTACATTATATTGCACTACATTATATTAGTTTTTTTGTGGTCTTGTATTTTCTCATTAATTTAAGGTTTCGAAATACGTGAAGGCTGTAATCAAGCTATTGACCAATGAAAAGTGAAAAAAATACTATTTTTGTTTTTAAAAAAAATACTTTTTTTTTTTAATTATTATATTGAACATTTAAATTTATATAAAATTTTCAAGTCAACACAAAACTAATATGAAAGTCAATACTAACTCATTGCTATATACTACCTCAATAAAAATACATTTCAATAAGACTTATAAATAAAAATACATTCATTATTAAAATGAAAAAAAATAAATGTTTTGATGAAATACCTTACCTCGATTAAGCATCAACATTTTGCTACAACCCTTCCTTGCCAACTAAAGAAAGGGTCCACTAAAAAACGCCATGGACCTCAAAACCAATAACTATAAAGAATGAGTTGAAAAGTTACACACCATTATAATGGATTTACGCTGTGTAACG